>VZZY01015037.1:50291-68452 GCA_013400335.1 Eurystomus gularis
GCTCCCGGCGCCAGCGTCCCCGGCCCGGACATGGCCACCGACTCCTGGGCCCTGGCCGTGGACGAGCAGGAGGCGGCGGCCGAGTCGGTGAGTGGGGAGCGGGGACGGAGAGGGAGCGGCCGAGGGGACCCCGAGGGGCGGGGGGGATCCGGGGGCTGCGCCGCCGCCTCCGCGGAGAAAACAGCCGGCGCCGGAAAACCCTTTTTTTCACCCCATTTTCTACTCGGACGCACCAGAGGGACAGGGAGGGCCCTGTCCTAATGCATCGTGGCGGGGCCCTGCCGGCAGCACCGCTTGGGAGGGACCCTGGGCCTGGGATCTTCCTTTAGCAGCAAAAAAAAAAAACCCTTTCTTAATGTTTTAAAATATTTTTTTCCAATCTTTTTTTGAGTATAAAAGGGTAAGGAGGCCCCTGTCCTGCCCCCTCACCAACATCCAGCCACAGCCCTGCCAGCAGCACCACTTCAGAACTGGTCACTGAGCCCGTGGTCAGTCTTCCAGCGGCCAGAAAAATCCCCTTTTCTTCCTTTTTTTAATGGAAAGGCCTAAATTTGTGCGAGGTTTGTTGGTGGGTTTTTTTTGTTTGCTTGTTTTTGGTTTTGGTTTTTTTTCCGAGCTGCTCAACCACTGCACTTTAGCACAGGGCATTAACTCAGCCCCTGGGAGACCCTGCGGGCTCCTCTCCCCGTCGTGTTCCTGGGGTTAAAACCAGCCCTGGGCGAGAGAGACTCATCCCGGGGCAGCTCCACGACTGGAAATTCTGTCCTGGAATGGAAATTTTCTCCGTTCTGTGGTCAGAAGGGTAGAGACGCAGGGCCAGAAAGCAAACCCCTTCTCCATGTCATCGTCGCAGCCTGGAAAAGGTGCTGTTTGTCTTAAAACTCTTGGGGTCAAGCTCATCTCGCCAACTTCACCTCATTTGCCTTCGAGCACGGGTTGGTAAATCTGGAAGCCTTGGGAAAGCTCGGGGTTTTCCTGGCCAGCAGTAAATGAAGGTGTGAGAGCCCTTGAACGAGTCTGATTTTTGTCTTTTTCCTCACTTGTAGTTGAGCAGCTTACACCTGAAGGAGGAAAAAACCAAACCGGACGCCAACGGTGAGTTACAGCCACTCAGATGCTCGCAGGAAGGGCATAAAATGTTTTTCCCTTGGGTTTGGAGCGCAGCTGCCAATTCCCCATTAGTCCAGAAATGGGAAACGTGAAGCTGAGGTTAAACAGCTGCGCAGACAAAGTGTCTTATTCTGCTAGGCTGACTTCTTAGATAGTTTTTTGCTGTATTCAGGGAGCTGCGCAGGCAAAATTTGTTGGTGTGGTCGAGGGATTTCAATTTGGCCGTAGAGAGGAAGCCGTAACTTGGGGTTCTTCCATAGAACAGGGCTCTCGTCAGGAAAATGGGCTGTTTTGTAGCTTTTCTCCCGGTGTTAAAAAACTGGAACTCTGCCTGGCCTCGTGTCTGCCCCTAAACCGCCGTGTTTTCCTTTAGGTGCTGTCATCAAGGCCGATGACAACGTAGAGAAGACGGAAGATGAGGAGAAGGGTAAGTGCCGCCTTGGAAAAAGCTTTGGCAAGGAATGTTGGAAAGAAATTAATGTCGTCTATACTTAAGTCTGCCTTATGTCCCAGGATGGATGATCCTGTATCCTGCCCCAAGGACTTAATTGTAAGCCATGTCCTAACCCTTTTAAAGCCATTGGGTCCCATAATAACTTGGGAGACTCCTGGATTAGAGTGGAATAAGGGGATAGCAGAGTCCTCAAAGGCAGGACTGGCTACAGGAGCAGTTGGATAACCCGGAGCTGGAATTGCTGTAGCAACCGCTGCGTTGCCTTTATGAGATGGCTGTTAAGAGGTGGGTACTGGCTCGACATCTTCAGCTGGCTTTAGAAAATATATTTACTAGCAAAAACACCAAAGCGCAGCGGTTTAACCTTCCCTTTAGATCCCGCTCACGCTCAGCAATGCTGCGTTTCAGCCCCTGAATCTTTCAAAGTACCGTTTGTCCTCAAACTTTCCTTAAAAAGGAGAAAAACCCTAAAAGGCGTCTGCCCACAGGTCAGGTAACGGTGAAGCTGTTCACCCTGTCCCGCCTCCCAGTTCGGTCCCTCACTGTAAGATCTGAAACAAGCAGAGCTCTCTTATCTTTTGAGGTCCCCCTTAAAACGATGCTCACTTTGCTTTATCTTCCTAGATATTAAATGTGAATCTCCGGCATCTCTTGATAGACAGATTCAGGAAGTTTAGGCTCTCTCTCTTAGTAGGGAATTTCAGTATTTGGATACATCTTGCCCATTTGAAGTAGCTCGGTAACACAGCCTTTCAGTGGGACCCCAACCTGACCCAGGCTGCTGTTTATTTCTCTTTTCCACCTCATTTTCTGACAGAGGACAGAGCGGCTCAGTCCTTGTTGAACAAGCTCATCCGCAGTAACCTGGTGGACACCACAAATCAAGTGGAGGTGCTGCAGCGGGATCCCACGTCGCCTCTCTACTCCGTGAAGTCTTTCGAGGAGCTGCGACTGTAAGTGCCACTTGGTTCGGGGATGAGCCAGAGGCTTCTCTACCTTGAGCTGTCAAAACCTCAGAACAGAAATATTAAGCAGGCTCCCTCCTGACTCTGTTTTCCAGCCCACTCAGTGGTAGGAAGCCTCCTTGAACTCAGGGAGAGCAGCGTTGACTCACTGCTGCTGAGACTGCAAGAGCAGTTGTGAGTTTGGAGCTGATCAGAGAGTTGGAGCCTCCCCTCGTGTCCCAGTAGATTCCCTGGCTGCCTAGGAGATAGCGCTTCTGAAGTGCACGGGTTTCTGTGGCAAGTTCCTACAGATTTGCCATGGATAAATTAGCATCTCGTTTTATTTAAATGCAAGGAAGACTATTGTATCTTGTGAAGGCTTCCACCTGAGCCACGCTTGCTTTCCTTCCCGCTGTGCGTAGAGCTAGCGCTGCTCTCCAGAATCGGCTCTAGCGACGCTCCTCTGAATTTGAACAGGGGGTGTTTGGTCTCACGTGCGATAAGCTGGGTGAGGCGAGCAGAGGAGGAAGGGCTCTCCTTCCACGGCCACCGGCACCACGGCTACTCAACGGCAGAGCGAGACCTTCTCTGAGTTGGAGGTGTCGTTGTTTCACCACCAAGCTGTCCAGCAGCCGCGGGGAGGCTTGGAGCAGGTGTTGGGGCAGCGTGGCCACGTTTTGGGAAACACAAGAGTTGTTTTGTTGGCAGAAGCGATGAACACGAGCGTCCTCTGTTCCTCTGATGGATGTTTGTGAAGGTCCCGCAGCAGCAGTGAATAGTCCAGAGGGAAAAGCTCTGCCAGCGATACTGGACACTTAGCATTGGTATCTCTGACTCTTCCTATTGAATCCCTTCACCTGTGGAGCTTTCAAGCAACAATAGCTGTATTTAAGGCATTGATATATATTTTTTTAACACGCTAAAGAAGCTGCCCTGTTAGGGTTGTTGGTGGTGAAATTGGTGATCTCGGGCTTGTTGCTCTTTTGTAAGCTGCACCGGGAAATGGGAGTCGCTGAGATTTCTCAGGATGTCGTTTCACTTGGTTAACGTTAGGGGTTGAATGTCTGCAAAGAAAGCCGAGGTCCTGTAGTGCCTGTTAGACTTAACTCCCGTCTTTCAAAAGCCAGACAATCCAAGGGAGTTAATGACGGAGGCAGCCGGACTAATTGATTCTTCCTTTTGTTACAACTTGGTGTGTCCCTGGCAACTGTTGCAGAGCTGGGTTCTGTTCGTCCTGGCTGCTAGTTAGGTTTTCAAAGAGGTTTTGTAGTCTGAAAAGTAATACACGGTGTTTGAAAAGCTTGTCATGCTGAATAGGAACCTCGGAAGAGTGGGCAGGGAACCTGGGACCTGCGCTGGAGGAAAAGCCCATGCTTCTGAGCACCGCTGGCAGCTCTCCAGCAGCTGGGGTCATGGGCCAAGAGCTCGCTAGCACCGTAACCAGAATTCTAGGTTGTTCTTGGATCCCCTCGTCTGCTCAAGGCCCTGCTGAGACTAGAAAGCTCCCTTGAGGAAAAGCAACCGATGAGCATTTGAGATGCTCCGGTTTGAGTGCTGGGTTATAACCAGGGACCACCAGGTCTAGTCATGGTGAACTAAGCCGACCAGTCGCGTCCCAGTTTTGTGCACCAAGCCAGGATCGCTCTGGCGTCACGATGTCACTTTGTGTCCAAGAATCCATCGCCACTCGCAGTGATTTCCTGACGTCACGCTTTGTTCTGTTCCTCGTGTGTTGAGGTCGCTTTGTCCCGTCTTTGAGTCTTCAAGGAGTGATAATTTTGGCGTTGAGATTAGGCGCGGCTGAGGGAAAGGGATTGGTCTGAAGGCCAGGATTAACGCTCTGCCCTGGGATTCCCGGGATTGTCTGGAAAGCTGCTTTAGGACCAGAAGTGCGGCGCCAGCCTTAGAGCTGTGACACGGGGTTTTCTGTGTAGCTGTGGCAGGCTGATTTACCATACGAAGGGGTTTCTTTTCCAGTCTTGGTGCCGTCGCTTGCTGCAGCTTCCAGGCGCTGCTCGGTGGTTGTGGCAGGGGCACAGAGAGGGGCAGCTCTGCCTCCGCTTGCAAGGCGTTTTCTCACCTTTTTGTACACAAATGAAAACTAAGTGTACTTTAATAGGTCACAGTATAAAACCTCCTCTGTTTTCAGGAAACCACAGCTCCTGCAAGGAGTCTACGCCATGGGCTTCAACAGACCATCTAAGATACAAGAGAACGCCCTGCCCATGATGCTCGCTGAACCGTACGTGCACTTACTTCCTACTCCCTTCCCCTATCGGAAGGATCTAAAGGATTTCTGTGTACTCTGGCTGGACTCTGGAGGGGAGGATGGTGATGAAGGAGCTGTCTGGGCTGTGATGAACAGGTTCCTGTGCCATGGTGTTTCCGTTGTCACAAACTGTGTGACAGCAGCCCTGGATTTGTCCTTTTCCTGGGGCTGGTACTGAACAGGTAGCGCCGCGGTGTTCGGCCGAGGTCAATCCCATTTTTGTAGTCGGTGCAGGGGAGAAATCATCGGGCTGCTCCAGAAACCTTGGGAGGGTGGGAGCAGTGGAGATGCTGCTGCCTGCCTGGCTGGTTTTCCTCCCCGTGCCCCTGAGCTGTGGAATGAGGACACTAGGGGGAGATGTGCAAGATGGAAAAATACTGACAGAGAAGCGCTGATTTCCTTCCAAATCTCCATAATCGTTGGAGCGTTGACAGAGGGCAGAAACTAACTTCTGCTCCATGGAGTGAAGCTGGGCCCCAGTCCAGAGCAGTGGTAAAATCTAAAAGGTGTTAAAGTGCCACTTGCTGCACTTTGTAATCGTTCAAGCCCATGATTACGTTGTCCGGGTGGCTCGTCTGGTTGAGCTCACACTCGCCGTGTGTTCCGCAGCCCGCAGAACTTGATCGCACAGTCTCAGTCTGGTACTGGCAAGACGGCTGCCTTCGTCCTGGCCATGCTCAGTCGCGTTGAACCCGGGAACAAGTACCCACAGGTAAAGGTTCTGGGACGGGACTGGTTCGGGGTAGGGTTTGTGGTGGGGCAGTGCCGCCTGGCGAAGCTTTCTGCTGGGACCTTCGATAGTTGGTTCACAGAAGAACCCATCTCCGTGGTGCTGTTGCTGTAGAGTGCTGAGCAGGGGCTGGGGTTTTGGGGATTTATCAAAATGCCTTTAATGTAAAATATGGGGATTTTATGGAATCATAGAATTGTTTGGATTGGAAAAGACCTTTAAGATCATCAACTTCTACCTGTCAGTCCCTCCCTGGCATCACTCAGGGTGCCATTGCTCTGTGAGGAGTGAAACTGGGGGGATGTCACAGAATTGCCTAGGTTGGAAAAGACCTTTAAAATCATCGAGTCCAATCATTAACCTCACACTGACAAGTCCTCAACCAAACCAGATCCCCAAGCACTACGTCTGCACGACTCTTAAATCCCTCCAGGGATGGGGACTCCACCACTGCCACGGGCAACCCCTTCCAATGCCTGACAACCCTTTCAGTAAAGAAATTCTTCCTAATATCCAATCCAGGATCTATCCGATAAATCAGAGGAATATTGCAGGGTGAAGGGGGTTAGGTAAGTGGAATTTGGGGCGGAAGAGAAGATACTTGTGACAATAGAGCAGAAATGCCAAGAAAGGGGTTTTTTAACCCAGTTTCCTTATGAGACAGTTGGGCAGTTTTACCAAGGCTAGAGTTCTTTCCTTAAAAAATGCTCTTCTTAGCTCTCTGTCTAACTGGAGGTGTTGGATTCCTTGTCACTGCTGTCCCCCAGCAGAGTATCTGCACTCTCGAGCCCGAGGAGCAGAACTGGACACAAAAAGCCAGTCGCGAGGCGCCTGTGTCACATCGCTGTGTTCCCCTAGTCTCACGAGCTTTCAGAACCCCTTCAGCTGCTCGCTGCTCACCTCCAGGAAAACTTCAATAGCAAGAATTTTAAAAAGCAAGAGTGATAGTGGGAAGGGACCCACTGATCATCTCCAAACGCGTTGTCCTTCCATCCCTGCAGTGTTTGTGCCTTTCCCCAACGTACGAGCTGGCGCTTCAAACGGGGAAAGTGATTGAGCAGATGGGGAAGTTTTATCCGGAGCTGAAACTCGCCTATGCTGTCCGAGGCAATAAATGTGAGTGAGCTACCAACAGACTGGGAGTGAGAGCGTGGTTGTTGGGTGTGACGCAGTGAAGGAACAGTCGGGCAGTGGGATGGTGGAACAGGCTCGTTCAGAGGGATGCCATCTTGTGACAGCCTTCCTTTCTGTCTCGGCAGTGGAGAGGGGTCAGAAGATCTCCGAGCAGATCGTGATCGGCACACCCGGCACTGTGCTGGACTGGTGTTCCAAACTGAAATTCATAGATCCCAAGAAAATCAAAGTGTTTGTCTTGGATGAGGCTGACGTGATGATAGCAACCCAGGGCCATCAGGACCAGAGCATCCGCATCCAGAGGTAAGGACTCGGCGTACGCTGCCCGAGGTGATTTTTGTTCCCTTCGATCACGGCTGTGTTGTCACGTAGGGACGATTCTTGACGCTGATAAAGCAGTAAGATTAAAATGATATGTTTAGCTCTAATCCAGGTGGTGAACAGAGGCAGAGCGTCAGGGGCTGACGAGCATTTCCATTTTCTCACAGAATAAAAAAGCATGTCCCTGGGTTTATTCATTTTTCGGAATGCAGGGCTGGGTGCCACTGGTCCGTGAGGGAACTATCAGGTGATCAACATTGGTCTCGCCGGCCACCAAAAGAACTGGTCCTGGGGTTATGGTTCTGCTTTGCCTGTAGCATAAATCCCGTCAGGATATCAGGGATACATGTGGGAATCATAGAATGCATTGGGTTGGAAGGGACCTTCCCAGGTCGTCTAGTCCAGCCCCCCTGCAGTCGGTGGGGACATCTCTAACTAGATCAGGTTGCTCAGAGCCCCATCAAGTCTGACCCTGAATGACTCCAGGGATGGGGCCTCCACCACCTCTCTGGGCAGCCTGTTTGGTGTCTCAGCACCCTCATAGTAAAGAACTTCTTCCTAATGTCTAATCTAAATCTTCCCTTCTCTCGTTTAAAATCCTGCCCACTATGCTCTCTCTCGCAGAATGCTCCCCAGGGACTGCCAGATGCTTCTATTCTCCGCCACTTTTGAGGATTCCGTGTGGAAGTTTGCTCAGAAAGTTGTTCCTGACCCAAACATCATCAAGCTGAAGCGAGAGGAGGAGACGCTGGACACCATTAAGCAGTATTACGTCCTGTGCAATAACAGAGACGAGAAGTTCCAGGCCCTCTGTAACATCTACGGCGCTATCACCATAGCCCAGGCCATGATCTTCTGCCACGTGAGTCCTTTTGGGGAACGTCAGCCCCAGCAGCGCCGTTACTGTCTGCTACTGCTAAAAACCTGCTTTCCAGAAAGAAACTGAAAGCACAAATTGCTCTTTTTTTGGCTTTTATGGCTCCCTCTGCGAGGGAAATCTTGAGAGCTGCGAAAGCACTAGCAGGTTTGTTTCTCTGGGTTTGTCCATCCCACTCGTTTGTCTTCTCGGAAGTTCTCTGGAGCAAAAATCAGAGTAATGCAGTTTTCCAAAACAAAGTATTACTGAGAACTGCCAAAGAAAAAACCAAACCCCTGAGACTGGAAAACGGATAAAAATAAGGCAGAACGAGGGATGGGGAAGGTTTGTTGCTCCGCAGCCAATGCGTGGCTGCTCCTGGCAGCCCGTTTCCCTCGGTAGTTGGTGATGTACCTCTGGGTGGGTTTTTTTTTTCTGGAAGCCACCATAATAACTCTTAGGTAAAAAGCTGCACTGACAGCACCGCAGCTGCCGTGTAAAGCTAGCTCAGACAGGGTAACACCTCTCTTTGGAGGCTGCCACAGCAGTTGGCTTCGAGGCTGTCTGGAGATGTGATAACACCGGACATAATCAGAGCTCAGAAAACCAACGTCATTGGCAAGTGTTTAATTCAAGGCTGCGCAGAGCCTCTGCTGAATTTCACAACGACGTTCAGCTCTAACCCTGACATTTTCCAGGCTGAGTAGCGTTGTTTACTTGACGCTGCTTGTGAATTTTTAGCGTAGGTCTGTAATCCTGCAGAGAGCGAAAGCCAATGAGCGGAGCACAAAGAAAACATGTGTTTAAAGAAGGATTTCTGTGGCCGGTGCGTGTCTCCCTGTTTCCGATACAGGAGCTGAGACCACAGCCTGTGGGGGTGGGCACAGCACTTAGGAGCTGTTCCCTTTTGAGATACAAAAACCAAGCAGCCACGGAGCTTCCAGTCGACCCCACAGGGGTTTGCTCCCACCTTATTAAAACTCCCTCATGTGTTTCAGACTCGGAAGACGGCCGGCTGGCTGGCGGCGGAGCTCTCAAAGGAAGGCCATCAGGTGGCATTGCTCAGCGGGGAAATGATGGTGGAGCAGAGAGCCGCGGTGATCGAGCGTTTCCGAGAGGGCAAAGAAAAGGTGCTGGTGACCACAAACGTCTGCGCCAGAGGTAGGGCCCAGCAGAGCGGGGCCAGGGGGGGGCTGAGGCAGCCGATCCCAAGATAACGTATCGCTGGCCGGCTTGCGGAGAGAATTCTCCCGCTCAAGCACTCCAATCTGGACAAATTAGGGTCCTTAAAGTAATTCTGGACTTGTGGGCTGCTGTGATAGAGCTGCCTGTGGGCCAGCACAGGACTTCCTGCAGCTTGGGATGAAAAAGTCCATCCTGTGAGGATTTTGTGCTGCTGGCGCCGAGCCCGGCTTGCACCACTGACCCTCCGGGTTTAGAATAAACATGCACCGAAAGACGGGAATCTGAAACCTCCTGAACCCCAGTAGGAATTTGTGTTGCAATTTGACATCCTCGAACAGTTAATACAACACAGCACTTGGAAATAAAACAGCTTTGGAGAGGACGAGAGAGTTTCCAAAATACTAAGTGCTGGTTAAAGCATCTCCAGCTGCTTTTCCGTCGGCCATTTCAGCGGGCTGGTGTTAACAGCCAGCTAGTTTTTATTTCAGTGTCCTCCGTAAGGATATGATGGAAAAGATCCATTTCAGGGTTTGCCTTTTAACCCTTTGCTTGCTGTAGAGGCAGCCACGCGGCAGGTCTCTGGAAGCTGCTGGGTAACCTGGACGTGGTGGCCAGACCGCACGTGGGTCAGGCCAGAGGCAGCCGGTGCTGCTGTGAAAGGGGTTAAGTGTAGTTGTGTCATCTGACGCTTTCTTCTCGTCAGGGATCGATGTGGAGCAGGTCTCTGTTGTTATCAATTTTGACCTTCCTGTGGATAAAGATGGAAATCCAGATAACGAGACATATCTGCACCGGATTGGGCGTACAGGTCGCTTCGGCAAGCGAGGACTGGCCATTAACATGGTGGACAGCAAGCACAGCATGAATATCCTCAACAGAATCCAGGAACATTTCAGTACGTACCCTTCCGACTTGCCTCTTGCTCTAAAACTAGATGTAATTTCTGTGGAATTTTGACTGGCTGTACCCTGAGCGGGTATTTCTTGAGCCTTACACCGACCACAGACGCATGTTGGCTGCGGTTTGTGTTGTGCTTAGGTCTGTGAACTGCTGCGTGCGAGCAGAAGTGAGTCGAGTTGGCTGTTCGCTGGCTACCTGGATAGTCCTTAAAATGGATGTTCCAGACATGGGAAACGTTTGCGTGCCCAGATGGCCCTGTGCTAAAAGAAAAAAAGTTTTATCTTGTAGTTTTAAAACTTGACTGGACATTTCATGGATTATAGAATTGTTCTGGTTGAAAGAGACCTTCAAGACCATCCAAGTCTAACTGTTACCCCAGCACTGCCAGGGCACCACTAACCCCTGGCCCTCAGCAGCTCATCTCCACGGCTTGGAAACCCCTCCAGGGATGGGGACTCCACCACTGCCCTGCCCAGCCTGGCACAGCCCTTCACAGCCCTTGTGGGGAAGAAATTATTCCCAATATCCAACCTAAACCTCCCCTGGTGCAACTTGAGGCCGTTTCCTCTTGTCCTGTTGCTTGTTTCTTGGGAGAGGAGCCCGACCCCACCTTGGCTCCAACCTCCTTTCACGGAGTTGTGCAGAGCCAGAAGGTCTCCCCTGAGCCTCCTTTGCTCCAGGCTCAACACCCCCAGGTCCCTCAGCTGCTCCTCACCACACTTGTGCTCTAGACAAGTTTCATTGCCCTTAAGCCTGCGCCCCTCCAGCCCAGCTGAAGAAAGCAGCTTTCCCTCCTCTCCTGTGTTACAAAACCTGACTTATTTCTCATCTTTCCCAGACAAAAAGATCAACAAATTGGACACTGACGACTTGGATGAAATCGAGAAGATCACTAACTGAAGCCCAGCTGCTGGCACTGGTGTGTACCCTGCTGTGGAAGCTCTCCCACTACAATTGGATCAGCGTTCAGATTGGCCGCTCAGCCCGTCCCGCGAAGGACTGAGTACACCAAAATTACCTCATTTTTCAAATTGCAGTTGGACTTCAAATTGTGCAACTGTGGGGAGTAAGAGGAAATGTTTACAGAAGCTTTTAACATTTCTTAGTTTAGCCTTAAAACGGGAAGATCTTTTGGATTCTGAGAAACACGCTTGCCAAAAAACAGGCAATACGTCATTATCTAAAACGAATTTATAAGAAAGAAAAAGCTTTATTGCCTTTAATTGGAGTAAAGTTCAGCGCTAACCTGATCAGTCAAAAATATAATGGACTTAAAAAAGAAAAAAACCCCAAAACAACCCAAATGGCAGCTGGTTTTTAGCTAAATACTCAACTTGTACAAATTACGACGTCATTCTCTTGGGCGCTCCCCTGAGCTCTTTAAGACTCGTTTCTGGCTTCCTGACGGATTTTTCCCTGCTTTTCATCAAGTAGATTGTCCCAAGGATGGCTCCAGTAGCTCCTACTCGCAAACACAGGTGCCGTGTGGCTTTTTTGCTGGGCAGGGTTTTCTTTTCGTTTCTCCGGGGTTTGTTAGCACGGCCACGATCCGTACAGCGCTGCGGGGCTGAAGTTCCTGCTCCTGAGGTTCACCTGAAGCGTTGAACCTCGCCAGGGTGAGGGGGGGCAGAGGGGAGGGAGGGGCAGTAGGAAGGGAACGCTAATTAATTGAATAAATTCGCCTCCGTAAAATGCTGAGGACTGCAGGGGGGGGTTGGACACCTTTAGCAGGTGGTGCTGGTTCTGAGATGCTGCTGTGAAGCTCCACGTGAATAATGTCCAGAGCTCCTGAGCTTCACCCAGCAGTGATAGGAATAAAATGAAAAAAAAAATCACGAGAGCTTGCATTGACCGAAAAAAACTTAGCCGTAGAACACCAAATTGCCCCGCTTCAGTCTGTTTGGATTTAAATTGCTCAGCCAAACTGGAAGCGCCTCAATTCCCTTGGGATCTAGTCCCTCACCCCAGGGTGTTCCTTGCTGGAGAAGGAGGAGGAGGAATGATCCGCACCTTCTGGGCCCGGGGCTCGGCTGGGACCACTCAGGCGCAGAGCTGCAAGGCTGCGAGTTGTTCCCCAGCCCGCTTCCCAGGAGAAGGAGGCTCCTCGGCCAGAACTTCGGGGTGCACAGTACTTTTTTGGGGGGGAAAAGAGGAGATGCGTGAGCAGCCACCGGCTCGCTACTCGGCGCAGGAATCCCGTCCAAACAAGTGTAGAAATTGTAAATTCTAACTCGAGATTTTCTTTGCGATTCTGGCCATCCTATTCTGTTCAAAGACAGGAACGTGGATCCTTTTACCAAGTAAAAAAAAAAAAAAACCAACCAAACAAAAAGGCTCATTTAAAAATGTACCTAAAATTTTAGGAAATCATGCACCCTTTTATCAATTTGTATAAAGGCTTTAGTGGAAAAAAAAAACAAAAAACAACAAAAAAAACTGTTAAAAACTTTTTGTATTCTGGGGTGTATCTATTTTTATTCTGTTGGAAACCTATTTAAAGTGGCAGGTGAGTGAGTGCTTGCGTGTCGAGTGGAAGACGTGTTGCAATCGCCGACTTTCCTAGGACAGCAGAATGACCTCGCGACAGCAGAGTATCGGGTTGGAGTGTCAGGAAAGCTGCTGCTGGTCCCTGTGTGCTGTTTCTAATGTGCTTCTAATTGGAATAAAGAACACATACGGAACACTGCTGCTGCTCCCGTCTTGCTTTGCTGCTTCTTCATGGTTTAAAAGCCTCGGGTGAGGATGTTCCCGGCTGGGAGGCCTGAGGAGGTTTCTGTTTGGGATCTTCTCAAAGTTCCTGTGATATGCTGAAATTCGGAACGGCTTCCCATGAGGCAACTTGTTAAATGATATCGCACGATAAATGAGGTCACAGAAATACTGCTGCGTGTGCTGGACTGGGCTGAGCTGCTGCCCAGACCTCCCCTGTGTCCCCAGATAACTTTGGGAGGGAAGACGGTGGAGAAAACTGAGGTGTTCTCCCTCCGCTTGCCTAGATCAAGCCTTGAGGTGGCTTCTAGCAAAGGAAATAATTAAAGTGTGCATCTTTGGAGATGCTGGGGCCTGGGTGAGGTTGTTAGAGGACCAAACTCCTCCAGCTTTATCTCGAGGGAGATCGTAAATACCCTCTAGCATGCAAAGTGCTGTTCACCGTCATCCAAGTCACAGAATCAGAATTGTCTAGATTGGAAAAGACCTTTAAGATCATTAAGTCCAATCGTTAACATCACACAGCAAAAAGGGCCAACGAAAAGCTCTTTTGGGGGCTTTTTGAAGCCAGGAAAAGGCCTCGGCCTGTGCTGGGGCCTGTCGGTTGGTGGGCGGGCTGCTGAGGGAGCCTGGGCGCAGCCAGCAGTGCCCACCACAGATCAGGCGAGAAGAAGCCTCCGGGAGGAAGGTCGGGGGGCACAGGGCGAGCAAACAGCCCTTGTGTGTGGGCCGGGGGGGCTGCAGCCGTTGGCAGCTCGCTGGGGCTCTGCCCGTGCACAAGGCCCGTTGGGTCGCTCCCAGCGATCGGCCACGGGTGAGGGCAGAGGAGGAACAGCGGCCTGCAGGGCGTGTGGGGAGCAGCAAACAGGGGTGGGTTCCCTCCCGGGCAGAGAGAAGATCATGGTCACAGCACGGCCAAGAGCCCCAGGGAGGAGGAATGTGGGAGCTCAGGGCGAGCTCCTGCACCAGCACGCAGCTCTGCAGGTCTCTGAGCCGGGCCCTCGAACTGGAGGGAGTCAGAGACAGCGCTTGTGTGCGGTGTGAGCAAATAACCGACCTGCTCGGGCAGGTGGTTGAACTGAGAGAGGAGGGAGGAAGATGGAGGAGGATCAGAGTGTGAAAGCAAGAGAGATCGGCGGAGCCATGCTCTGAGGCAAAGGCAGCAGGAAGAGACTCTACAAGAAGTGGAGGAGCCCCTCCCCTCCTGTCACCAGGCAAAAGGAGGGGACATAAGGGACAAGGGGGAATGGAGAGAGGTCCCTCCTCGGAGAGGCAAGAGAAAACCTTCTCGGCCCCCCTCACCTTCCCAGTTGCCATTGTACAATAGGTATGGGGCTTTGGGACTTGACAGCCAGGCGAATGAATATGGAGACAAGGATCCATCCAGTGAGTTGCCCCCGGCTTGTCACTCATCCTCACATCTTAGGACTTCTTCGATTAAGAAGAAAAGGAGGGTAATTGTAGTAGGCAACTCTCTTCTGAGGGGAACAGAGGGGCCCATTTGTCACTTAGCTGGTTTGGCTGAGGTTAAAAATCCCAGAATCCCAGCATGATGGGGGTTGGAAGGGACCTCTGGAGATCATCTCGTCCAACCCCCTGCTCTAGCAGAGTCCAGGCATGTTTGGAATCTCTCCAGAGAAGGAGACTCCACAACCTCTCTGGGCAGCCTGGGCCAGGCTCCAACACCCTCACACCAAACAACTTTCTCCTCCTGCTCACATGGAACCTCCTGGCTTCCAGTTGGTGCCCGTTGCCCCTTGTCCTGTCACTGGGCACCACTGACAAGAGTCTGGCCCCACCCTCTTGCCCCGACCCTTTGGCTATTGATCAGCATTGCTCTAGGTTCTGTGGTTCAATCACAGCTGAGTTAACCTCCAGCTATTCAAAGCAGCTCACCTTGTGACAAGTGGGCCATTTCTGTAGTAGACTCGATGACAGAACCAGAAGAATTTCCATTAGGAATCTGGAAGATTTTTTTTTGCACAAACACATTGTTACTTATCTAAAAGCTGCCAAGTTACACCTCCTTTAGCCTTTTTTAATGCTGGTTTAGTAAATACGTTCTGCTGCCCGAGCTGATTCCTCAGTCCAATCCAATTAACACATTTTTATTTAAAAATTCTCAAAGCAGCGCTTGCTTTCTTGGACTAACTCATCCTTTAAAGGTGTTAAACTGAAGGATTCTGTAACATGTGCAACACACACACGCAAGTCTGCTTCAAGGGGAAGTTGGAGAAGATGGCACGATGAAGAAAGGCCCAGGAAACACCAGCCTCTCAGCTTTTCGTGCAGCCTGCCCAGCAAAGCAGCCCACAGCGGTGTCTCCGTGTGCCTCAAGATCTGTGTCATGCTGCTCCTTCTGCCGGATGCACAGCATGGACTTGTGGAGGATCCCGCATTCGTGGAGAGACCTCGTCAGGTCAGAGAAGCTCCTTCGGGGCACCTCCATCGTTTCAACGCTGCAGTGTTTGTATTCAGACAATGTTTTCTGCTCTGCCACAGCAAGGACCATCTGGAGGCTGTCGCTGGGCTTGAAATGGTGTTCAAACCTCTGACCAGAGGGAGATCGAATAGCGAGCAGCAAGAACGACTCTTCTTTCAGTGGCTCTTCCAAATCTAAAGTCAATGGCGAAGGGCTCTCTTGCCTCACTTTCCCTCCCGACTCCTCAGGACAACCACAGGAGGTCTCAACGTCACTCTCTGACAATACACTGGCACGTTCCTGTTCTCCAGAAAGAGTTTGGATCTGTGGAGCCTCCTCCCGTCCCTCGCTCACTTGGAGACGGTCAGTCTGTTCATCCACCGCTTCCACAGGGCCTCTCCAGCTGATGGAGGGGAGCACCCTGTACTTGTTCAGGGAAGAGGAGCTCCTCATAGGCACCTGCTGCAGGAGCTCCAGGATATTCTCAGGAGACACTTGGCTGGCTGGCAACGCTGGTTTTGTGAACGATACTCGCTGGTTGTTCACTGAATCGTGAGGAGCTGCTGGTGGCAGGGAAGGTGGCACTCGGCAGGGACAGGCTTCCACGCTCTGAGAGCAAGTGAAGCTTGGCCTCCTGCATCCTTTGGCAGATTTTGGCCTGGCAACGTGCATGGCGATGGCGTTTGTCCACAAGAAAGCGGCTGCTGTGCTCGAAGGGAAGCAGAGGCGCTAAGTTCAGGAGTTCAGTGCTAAGTTCAGAAGAGCCGTTGTGGCCATTGCTTCTCAAGGCACCTGCAGACAGGGTAGCAGAGGGAAAAGCTACAGGAACTGGCCAGAAAGCTTCTAGAGAGCTTCATCTCCCCACAGCTCCCACTTTTGTGCCATGCTCCAGCTCACAATAGCCATAAATCTGGCATATCGCCGCGTAGGCAGGCGGCACTCATACAGCTCGGTAATGGCTGAGCTGGGCACGGCAGGATTTGTGTATTTCTAGGTGCTGCCTTTTTCAGGAATTGTTGGAAGCCGACCCAGAATTGTGCCCTTCCCAACTTAATGGAAGTTTTTGATGGAAGGAACAGAAACCTTTTTCTGAAGCTAGAAGCTCAGTAAAAATAGGAGATGAGTGAATGTCAAAGCCCAGAGCTGGCCTTTTCGCTGTTCCTGCAGTGACAGATTAAGTGTCTGTTGCAGAATTGTGGACAAGACTGACTACACTGAGTTTTTAGAAATCTCTGAAGATCTGTAAGATTGATTAAGTCTGACCCAACGTGGAGAAACCCATCTCTGACTTCTCCCATGACCAAAAACTGCTTAACAGAGACTGATATTAACCCCCTAGTACAGATGGAGCCACATGCTCTATGTGTTCCCCAGCTGGAGCTGCGATCCGACCACTCATGCTCTACCAGGACAAAGCCACCCAAAAGCCCAGACAACCAAGCCACAATCCCACAACAAGGTTTTGGAGAAGCACCGCACACCTCCTTGTCCATTTCCGGGGTTTGTGTAGCAGGATTTATCAAGGTGGGGGGGGAAAGCTCAGCTGTGATCTCTTGGCATTCTCCAGTAATGACAAAGTCAGACTCACCTGCTGCTCATCACCCCAAACCAAACAGAAGGGAACAGCCACTGTGTTACTGAACGCCCAGTTTCTGCTGCAATGAGACAGAAACGCTCAGCAAGTCAACGCCGAGCAGAGCCCAGGCAGAGTCCCAGCACACAGGCGCACCCTGACCAGCGCTTGGAGACTTGTCCCTCCGTAAGCCTGGAGCAGAGCTACGGACAGGGATACGCTGCCCAGGTGACTCAGCGGAGTTTCCTAGGAGCTGGAGGTGGGGCGGGGAGGGACATGACTTTCACAGGCTGCCTCTAACAAATAAACTCCAAGGCAACACGCTGTAGTGTGGTACCCTCTGAATTGTACCTCCCAAGCACATCGGAGCAATTAACAGATGTCACCATTGCCCTTTCAAAGAACAAAAACCCCAAAACAACCAACCCACCAGAAGCTGTGGTGAGACTGTCCTGAGCAAGGCTCTGTAGCGCTTCAGCAGTGTATTAAACCCAGCGTGTTTTGCATTTGTGTGCCTGGGTGAGGGCCTGGGATGGGGAACTGCAGTCAGGGCGGGCTGTGCCCATCGGTGCCCCCAAACATGGTGACCCCAGACCCTGGGAGGGTGGGCACCCCAAGCTCTTGGCCCCACAGCACAGCCCCAGCCCCACAGCAGAGCCCTCAGTGCCATAGTCTGGCCCCAGCCCCACAGCTAAGCCTAGTCCTGGCCCCACAGCCAAGCCTCGACCTTATAAGTCAATTCCACAGCCAGGCCCCAGCCTCACAGCCACCCCTGGCCTCTACAGCCTGACCCCACGGCCAGGCCTCGATCCTATCACAGAACTCCACAGCCAGGCCCTGGCCCTACAGCCAGCCCTGGGCTTTACAACCCTGTCCAACAGCCAGGCCTCGACCCTAGAACACAGCCCCACAGCCAGGCCCCGGGCCCGCGGTTCTAAACCTGGCCCTCAGCGGGCCCTGGGCCCTACACCCCGTCCCCTTCACCAGAGTCAGGCCCAGGCCCTNAGTCCGCAGCCCGGCTCCGCGTCCCGGTGCTCCCGGAGCTGGGGTGGGCCCGGGGGTGGCCGCGACTACCCGGTGTGGGCCTGCGGGATGGCACCAGGCCCCGGGGATGCTCATGACGGCCCAGGGTGGGTCTGGGGGACACGCCTGGGCCGGGGCTTGGCCGTGACACGCTGGGGAGGGACGCACCCGGGCCGCTGTGCCCCCAGACAGGGATGCGGTGTCAGGGCACAGGGGCAGCCCCAGGACCTTGTGCAGGGCCAGAGGCTTCGTCCCGAAGGCCTCAAAGGAGAGCGGGGAGGGTGGGGGGGTGGCAGCTGGGTCCTGAACAGCTGAGTCCTGAACAGCTGAGTGTGATACTGGGGTTGCTCCTGTCCCTGCCGCAGGAGCTCTGATTTCCTCCTTCCCTCCCAGAGCAAAACCCACCATTGTCACCCCACTTGAATAGCGAAAGCCTTTTTTTTTTTTAAAGGGTANCCCGCCGTCAAACACAGCCACGTTGCCATGGCGACCGCTCCACTTCCGGTCCGTGGCCACGGCGGCCGCCCGACT
>VZZY01015038.1:12373-50902 GCA_013400335.1 Eurystomus gularis
GTGCAGCCAGCGCGCCCGTCCCCGTCGGGCAGCTCCAGCGCCGGGCAAACCTCCCGGCAAGAAGTCTCATAACTTCTGCTCTATTTATTCGTGCGGCGGCTGCCGCCCGCGATGGAGGAGCGGGGAGGGGGACGCGCCTGGGGTGGGGGAGCCCCGCGCGCCGCCCCTTCCCCGTGCGCCTTCTCCTCCTTACATGTGAAGATGGGGCACTCGATGAGCTGCACCAGCTTGTCCACCTCGGTGAGGAAATCCACGGTGACCTCCAGATCCCCGCTGGATGCGGCCGTTAAGGATGTCACCTTGGAAAAGGGTGACCCGTCGGCGGCAGATGGCTCGGCCGGGTGATGCCCGGCGTGGATGGTGGCTCTGCCAAGCCCTCCCGGCATCCACAGCTCCTGCGGGAAGTGGGCAGGCAGGGAACGGGCAGGGCTTGCACACCAGCAGGGCTGGGAGGTCTGCAGGACGGCCAAGCGGTGAGGGAAGGCTTCTTCCTTGGGAGAAGAGCCCGACCCCACCTGGCTCCAACCTCCTTTCAGGGAGTTGTGGAAAGCCAGAAGGTCTCCCCTGAGCCTCCTTTTCTCCAGGCTCAACACCCCCAGGTCCCTCAGCTGCTCCTCACCACACTTGTGCTCTAGACCCTTCCCCAGCTTTGTTGCCCTTCTCTGGCCACGCTCCAGCTCCTCAAGGTCCTTCTTGGAATGAGGGGCCCAAAACTGACCCCAGGATTCGAGGTTGGGCCTCCCCACTGCTGAGTACAGAGGTAAATATAAATAAATACATAAAAAAGAAATATATGAAAATAATCTGCTGCAGGCAGATGGTGAGCCCACCAGGAACCGCACCATGCTGAGCGCTGCCGGCTCTTCATCAGGCCAGGAGGCAACGTTCCTGGGAGGAAGAGGATGCTGAGGAGCCTCCCCTCCTGGGCAGGGGAAGGTCAGGGCTCAGCCAGCACACGCTTTCCTCTTTTTACACCGCAAAAAGTAAGGATGACAGCAGGGGAAGGGAGCTGGCGTGCGCCCAGCCCTGCCCTCTCATCGCGGGGCCACCGCCCCGGTAATGATGGGCTGCAGGCAGGAGGCTGGGCTGGCCCACGGCGTGACCTTGGTGGCCACAGAAGGACCAGGGACCGGCCGGCCGCTGGCCTCGCAGAAAACCCCGCAAAGGATACAATTTCTGGATGAGGTCATAGGCGTGCTTGTAGTTCTGGGTAAGGAAGCAGAGGGACACGGTTGTCACGGGGTTGTGACACCAGGACCGGTACAGGCAGCAGAAGAGGTTACGGCTTTCCTGGGGAAAGATGAAGCCATCAGAGATGGGTCACCAGCAGGAACAAGGATGTGGCACTGAGCCCTGGGTCCCTGCCACCCAACCGGCTGGGCTGGTAAGTGCCACTGAGACATGAAGACATGTTTCTGGACCCACCAAATCCACCCAGCACTGGCATGAGCCCATCAGTCTCAGGAGATGGTGACCAGGCAGGTTTTGGGGTGGTCCTCAGGGCTGCTGCATCCACCGCAGGACAAGAGGCTGAAGGATGGTGGCTGTCCCACCCAAGAGGACACCACTGCATCAATGGCCTTCAGCATGAGGAGCAGGAGAGGTCTTCCTCCCTCTCCCTGCCTTGCTTGGATGTCTCCGGTGCTGGTGGCAGCTGCTCGGTAAACCCCGCGGGTGTGTTCCTGGCAAGGACAGCTGAGGGACCGGGAGATCTGCTCCTGCTGTCACCTGTCCCCTGGCCCATGTCGGGATGGAGGGAGGGAGGTGGCAGCTGCTCGAGGGCTTGGGGAGCCCGGTCCCATCCCGGGGGAGAAAAGCAGGAGTTGGGCATGTCCTCCAAGCCCCGCTCAACTCCCGAGGACTGGAGGAATGAAAGCGAAGCCCTGGGAGCCTGAGCTCCAGCCCTGGGACCTGCAGGGAGGACCAAGCAGCAAGACACGTCCCTAGGTAGCTGCCAGGTCCCCACCACGCCCACTATGTTCCCCTCAGCAGCTGAGCCTGCTCCTGCTGCCCATACCGGAGTCCTCAGGTCCTTCAGTTGGTTCCTCAGCTGGAAGAGCTCAGATGATGTCAACAGGATGGTGTTCAGGGTGTGCACCATGGTAGAGGCAAACTTGAGATCCTCTTCCCGAAGTAGTATGTCTGCCATGGAGTGGAAGATGTTTTCTGCGTTCAGAAGTAGACAAAGCTGCCTGCACATCACAGAGGAGAGAAACCAGGGGGGAAGGATGATTAATGAGCACAGCCAAGCCCCTGACCTGAGCCCGCACATCATCCCCTTCCTCCAGAGAGCACCAGGGATGACAGATCATAGAATCGTTTGGGTTGGAAGAGAGCTTTCAGATCATCGAGTCCAACTGTTCCCCCAGCACTGCCAGGGCACCACTAACCCATGGCCCTCAGCACCACATCTCCACGGCTTGGAAACCCCTCCAGGGATGGGGACTCCACCACTGCCCTGGGCAGCCTGGGACAGCCCTTGACAACCCTTTTGGGGAAGAAATTGTTCCTTGTGTCCAACCTCAACCTCCCACGGGGCAATTTGAGGCCGTTTCCTCTTGTCTTAAAGCCCGACCCCACCTGGCTTCAACCTCCTTTCAGGGAGTTGCCCTTCTCTGGCCACGCTCCAGCCCCTCACCGTCCTTCTTGGAGTGAGGGGCCCAAAACTGACCCTGGGATTTGAGGTGTGGCCTCCTCAGTGCCCAGTCCAGGGGGACGATCCCTGCCCTGGTCCTGCTGGCCACAGGGATGGCTGCACCAGAGGCTGGGTGAGTAGGGTGGCACCAGAAGTGTGACGTGTGGGGCAATACCAGGCTCTGCGTTGGGAAGGTGCAGCTACTCACACCATTGCAAGGCCAAAAAAAAACCTGGGCTAAGACACATCCCTGGTCATGCTGCTCTAGTACCTCACTGGCACCCACCACCATGCCATGTTGTCACCTCAAGCCTCCTGCTGACCTCTCGTGAGAGGTTTCAGCATCACTTTCCACCCCGACAACTGCTGGGAGCATGGAACAGCACAGTTACAGATGGTCCAGTCAGACCAGTACCTCTCCAACACCAGGGAACTGGTAGGAAGCAAGCAAGTGTGGTCACTGGCACTGTGCAACCCAGGAGCCATGGAGCCAGAGGTTGCCCTCCCCTCTACACCCCCACTTTCTACCAGTAACGTGTCCCATTGCTCTTTGAACTCCTCCACACTCCAGCTCCCATGAGATCCAGTGCCAAGGGGCTCTGGAGCTCCAGCCGGTGAAGCTGGAAGATGCTTCTGCTCCACTGGACACCCCACCGGCAGCACTCTGCCCAAAACAGGGCATAGCCAGCACCGCAGCCCACGCCGATCAGCCTGGCCAGGCCCAGCAGGTCATGGCTGGAATGTTCTGCTTAACAAACCTTGGGGCATTCTCAAGGTTTTCAACCTTTTAGACCAGAAACAAACAAAAAAAAAAACCCCAGATTTTTTTTCTTTCTTTCTTTTCTTCCGTATTGTTTGGATTTGGGGATTTCCTGTTTTTCTCCAGGATCCTGACTTCTTGGGCAGTTGGTCTGAGGACACTTGAAACGCTGCCCAATGCCAGCTCAGCTTGTTGGTGCTTGCATCGGGGAGACTCGAAGGAGCCCACCCAGCTCCCCAGCATGCCACCTTCTCCTGAAACCGAGATGCTCCCTAGGTCCCCACACATCCTTCTCAGCACGGAGGCAGATGCTGGCATCCCCCAGAGCTCCCATAACTCCTACTAAGCACTGCTGCCCCCCAGATCATCTCAGCTGGCAACCAAATTCCCCCTGGAGGCATCTCAGAAGGGTTTAAGAGGCCCAACAAGGAGCACCTGCTTTGGCAGCTGGGTGGGAGGCATTCGCTAGCTGCTTGGTAGGGCTGGGAGGCACACCTGAACTTGCACCCTGAGATCACATTTCCACCTTCTGGGGTGAAGAAGAGGAAGGAGATGAGTTTCCAGCCCTCATGCCCATGGGGAAGGACTGCTGGAAGGCTATATGGCTACAGGAAGACACCCAAGACCATACCCTAAAGCCTGGTGGTTTAGGGATGTAGGAGGTGGATGGAGAATGAAGAAATGGACTTTCCCTCCAAGACGTGGAGGAAGAAGACCCCCTATCTTCCTCCCACTTCTATCAAACAGCCCATCTCCTCCTCGCCCAGCCCTGGCTCCTGTCCATCGGCAGCTCCCGCATCCCGCGTGCCCGCCGGCGGACAATGAGATGCTCTGTGCGGGCTTTTACGTAACCCAACCCGCCGCTCGCCCTGGACCCCGTTAAAATGGAACGGGCCGCGATAAATAAGCTCCTTTATCCCAATTATTCTTACGTAACCAGCTGCATTCATGGGGCTGAAAATGCTTCCCCGATTCCTCGGCGCTTGGACACGGGGCTGGCTGGAGGAGGGAGAGCGCTGGGAACGCCGAGGGAGGGAAGGGCAAGGGAGAGGCTTTTAGTCCAGCCCAACGGAGCCAAAACCAAATCAATAGCTCAGCGTTGCAGCAGGATCCGGTCCCTGGCAGCTGTGCAAAGCTTCAAGCTCAGCTTAGGAAGGTTTAAGCCCAGCCCAGCAGAGAGCTGGCTCCATCCTACCTGCCCCAGTAAGAGGAGATAACTGGATGGCCCATGCCAGCCAAGCTTCCTCCAGGGCACTCAGGAGCGTGAAGCAGGATGCGCCCAAAGAGGGGATGAGTCCTCCAGGGACAAACACCGGGATAATTAATAGGACAAGAGGAAACGGCCTCAAGTTGCGCCAGGGGAGGTTTAGGTTGGACATGAGGAACAATTTCTTCCCTAAAAGGGTTGTGAAGGGCTGTGCCAGGCTGCCCAGGGCAGTGGTGGAGTCCCCATCCCTGGAGGGGTTTCCAAGCTGTGGAGATGTGGTGCTGAGGGCCATGGGTTAGTGGTGCCCTGGCAGTGCTGGGGGAACGGTTGGACTCTCAAAGGTCTCTTCCCACCCAAACAGTTCTATGATTCTATAACAGCTTTAACTGCAAAGTGCCCCGTGTGCCGGTACAGCCAGGGCTTGGCTCTTGTGCTGGTGGCCGGTGGGGAGCCGGCGTTTCACACCTTCCAGGCAGAAGAGAGCTCAAACCATCTCAGCCAAACCAAAACCAGTGTTGGGGGCAATTCAACGCCCTCCAGCGCTGCCCTCGCCCGCCCACGGCAAGGAAGCCGGTCGGATCCCTCCTCCGCTGCTCCTCCGTGGAAAAGGAGGGCTCTGGCTTTCCATAAATAGGAGCTGTGACATTTGGCTGGCCAACGCCGCGCTGCCGGCGCGCGGGGGGCTGAACGCGAGCCGCTTTCTAATTTCAGGCCTGGTTTTGATTAGCGGTGAAGGGTTGGGTTTGTTCCCCCTCCTTTTGGGAAACTGGAAAACACCGGGGTGTTCAAGGAGCAGTTGGGAAGTGTCTGTCCCCAAGCTCTGAAGCTGTGTCACCCCAGGGATGCTGCTCCACTTGGGCACCATCCCTTCCGGCTGCCCTCAGGTAGGGGCTCTCCAGGAACCGCCAGCAGACTGAGCTTGCCTGTGCTCAGCAGCTTGTCCTGATGCACCCAAAGCCCCCAAACTCTCCCTCTGAAGCCCAAAAGCGGTCCCCAAATAGGGGACAACTGGCCGGCCACGCAGCTGCTGGCTTCGGTGACAGCAGCCAGCAGCTGAGCCCGACCACCAGCGCCGGGTGGGACGGGAGGGGTCCTCCAGAGCCGATCCCCCAGGAGGATTCGATGGCACGAGGGGAACGTGAGGATGGCTGGGAGGAGGCTGGGGACGGGGCTGGGCAGGGGACAGGTGGCTTCAAACTGCGCGGGCAGCAGCCGAGATGCCGGAGGGGGCGGAGGGGACAGCGAGTGGGAGCCATACCCCAGATAAATACACCCCAAACATATACACCCTATAAATATATATATCTCCCAGATACATACACCCCATAAACACATACACAGAGAGAGCCCAGCTCTTCAGACACTTTGGTGGCAGGAGCCGGCTAATCCCCCTCGAAGCGTCGTCCCAGCGAGATGCCTCTCCCTGCATCCCCACGGGTGCCACGTGTGTTCCCTTGCCCATCCCCTTGCCCACGGGGACCCGGCAGGTCCCCAAGGACCTCCTAGAGTGGGAGAGAAGGGGAAGCAGCAGCATCCCTCGGAGGCAGCAGCCACCGAGCATCCCGGCACCGCATCGCCGAGCCGGTCGGCACCCGTGGCACATGGCGCTGATAATGAAGCGCAGAGTTGAGGCCATTAAAATTTAACTCCTTAAATTAAAAGGGTTATTTAAGCCTTTCCAGCGGAGCCAAGGAACGCGGCTGCGGGCAGATGGGAGGCAGCGCGGTGAGGGGGGGCACCCCCCCCACACTCACTGTGGGGCTCCCGAGGGACCCAGCAGGTCACATCCAGCCCTTGCCATGGGGACAGGACCCTGCTCTCCCTCCAGCTTGAAGGACTCCTTGGCAGGACAGTGCTGACCAAGGGAAGAGCCACGGAGGTCACCACAAGCCTTGTGCCACCCCACCTCCCCAGCTGAGCACCGCAGCCTGCCTTCGTCCAGCAGCCACCAAGTTGCCAGCGCTTGAATGTCAACCACAACGGATTCCCATCAGGCTAACGAGCGGTGGGGTGGCCGCGGATGGGGACAAGCCAAAAAGCCCCCGGAGCAAGGAGCTGCTGCAGGGCCGCGTGCCCAGAAGATGTCAGAGGAATGGGGCAGCTTCAGAGCCACATCTCCAATTAAGGGCAAGCCCCGGCGTCCCTCCTGGCCCTCTTTGCTTTGACAGCGATGCCTGGAAACCCGGCTAATCTAAACATCATCATTGCAGGGAGCTGTTGGAGCTCCCATCCCGCCCGCTCGCCTCTTTAACCGCTTCAGCCCCAACCCCTGGCGTGAACGGGGCAGGGTTGGAGCAGCCCAATGCTTGCTCGATGGGGGTGAAAGTCTGAGGTTTTTTTTCTGTAAAATTGAAAATAAAAGATGAAATCCAGCCTGGCTGCAGATGGAGACACCATCCCCTGTGCTGGGACCTGCAGGGAGCCCTGGGGGACAGTGCTGCTGGCCCCCTCCCCTTCCCCGGCCGTGCCCATCGGCACTGTCCCGCTGTGTTCAATTAAGCAGGTGCTTCTTCATTAAGCACCAGTGATTTGCTTTATTAGCTCTGGGCAGACACGGGGCCCCAGCAGGCAGAGGATCGGGTCTCGTTCCACTTCCAGCAACTGGGACAGAGCTGGAGCCAACCGAGGTTGAGGGGAGCGATGCTCCAAGGGGCTCTGCTCCATTTTTCAGCTTGCGGGGCCAGATCATCACCTGTCCCATGACTGCGTGGAGGGCAGAGCCCCTCCAGTCTTCCTCCCCACCCTCCCTCTTCCTCTGCTCCCTTCCTCTCTCTCCTCCCCTCCAAGGCCTTCTGCTACCCTTCCAGCTGCCCCGGGCTCCCTGCGAGATGCCCTGCCTGCGTCCAGGGGACCTGCAGCCCCCACGATGCCCATCCCCGACCCCCTGGAATCCTCCTGCCAGGAAAACCAGCATCCCCAGCCCAGCCCAGCAGCTGGGATCTGTTAGGAATCTGCAGAGGAAGCACAGATAAAATTAGGACGGGATGGAGAGAGGGAGGAGAGCGGGGAAGGCAGGAGGATGCTGCTCCCCGGACCTTCCCTGCTGTAGTGGCAAAGAAAATCCCCGTCCTCCATTTTTCTCTCATCCTGTGCTGAATCCAGCCTCTGGGCAAGGGAAACCATGGCAACCCCAGCAGCTCCCGCTTTCTGAATCCATAGCTTCATGTAAGGGATTGCAAAGGGTTTGGGAAGTTCAGGAGCAACGCGGCTCCTTCTGCAGGAGGCAGGGCTGGGGAGGAGAGAGACCCTCTGCCTGCTCCATCTCCTCTCTCCCAGCCACCCATTCCCATCTCCAGGCCTCTGCTGGCACATTTCCCCAACGAGCTTGGATCAAGAGACAGAGAGGACCTCGATGTGGCTGTCTCCTGGGCTTGCAGGCACTGAGATGGAGTAAGATACATGGTGGAGCACCAGCATCTGCTGAATGTGGGAAGCTGTGAAGTACAACCTAGCCAAGGAAAGCCCTGGAGAGCATGGAGAAGTCCTTGGAAGGGCAGCTCGGGAGCAAGGAGCCATCATGGCTCACCCCAGGTGGGCAAAGAGCCTGCTCAAGACAAGGTGAGCAAAAGCAGGACTCATGTCTTCTTCTCTGTGCAGCTCTTGGGTTCTTCTTGATGTCCTAATGTTCAGTCCTGCTCTTTGAGATGTCAGGTCAGCCAGGAATGGGAGCATCAAAGGGAGCCTGCCAGCAGGAAGGGTGAGACCGTTTGGGGAGACCTAGTTTAACGTGCGACAAAGCCTGAACTTTCATTTCAGCCTCACCAGCCCCACTTTCTCGTGATGGTTATGAAGTTCCCCAAAGGGAACTTGGTGAAAGCCACGGACCAGAGATGCACAGACCCCAGGAAGAGACGTGTGGATCTCAGGAAGTCGGAGACGAGCCCGGCGCTGCTGGCGCTTGAAAAGGGAAAGGTGCAGAGTGTTTCACTGCAAACAAGAAAACCCTCCCACGGAGCGTCTGCTTGGCAGCGCGACAACTGCTGAAGGAGTCATGGTGCCAGCTCAGCGCTGGCCTGGGGCTGTCTCAGCCGTAAGGTGCTCCCCAGAGCAATGAGGGAGATCCTCCAGAGGAGCATGGCACAAATGTAGATTAGTATTTCAGACCAGCTTCAGCTGGTGAAAACAGCATCTTGGTCCTGCAGAGCCTCAGCCCTTGGCTGCTTCTCCTTGTGATGTTCCCCTGGACACTGGACCACCCAGAGGTCCTTGTTCTGGCTGGCAGGATGGCTTCCTCACCGCCCTCCTACCTACCAAAGCTGCAAGTCAGGCCCAAAGCTGGGTATGTCCACCTTGACTTGTGATAAACCCAGCCTTGTTCCTACCCTAGATGTTGGCTGCCTGGAGAACAGCACCCTTCAAAGAGGTCACCTTCAGTTTATCAAGCAGATGTCCAACACCTCCGGGCACTTATATGATCAGTGAAATACTCACAGACCCATCCCAAACAGGATGGGGAAACACGACTGTACCAAGAGAAGGAAGAGAAGTTTCTTCAAACTTCTTCTTCAGTTTCTTCCTCTGATTATCTCTGGCACCGAAGATGATCAACCGCTAATATCCTTTAGGATGGGCCAGAAGCTAGAAGGCAACTGAATTTGGGAATGGTTCACTCAGCCCAAGGCATGGCCCAACTCTTATCATAACATAGATGACTGTGACACCAGCACCAGCCTCCAGCTGCCCAAGTTACTGTGTCCCAAGAGTTTCCTTGGGGAAACCTTATGGTGACCCATGGACAAAGCTGTCCTGCCCACAAGCATGCAGTCACTGGTGACCTGCAAAGCTTCCAAGATGCTGTAGGAACGTCTGAGCCTGGAAAACAGGCAGCTCTCCTGCTCCAAACCTTCCACAAAAGCAAAAAATAACCCCTGGAGGAATTTCTTCTGACTTTTAAACCTGCCCATGACTCAAGGGTGACATGGACGGCAAATGCAAGTCTCACGTTGGGTTCCTGGGTTTGGAAGGGGAGGAAGGGCAGGGGCTGGCTGGCGATGGGGGGAGACGCGTGGAGCAGCAGCAGATCCTTCCTTTGAGACGTACGCTTCCCTTTCAGGCTGACAGCTGTGGCCTAATTTTCAAGAAAACTGACAAGCGCCTTATTTCTCCCCCTATAATTTCTCTTTGCTGCAAATAAAATAGGTTAAAGGAGCGGGCACAAAGCTTTGACAACAGGAGCTGGGAGAGGCAGGGCCTCTTGTGACAGGACAAGGGATGATGGTTTGAAACTACAAGAGGCAGATTTAGACTAGAGAGAAGGAAGGAATGTTTGATGCTGAGGCTGGTGAGAGCCTGGCCCAGGCTGCCCAGAGAGGTGGTCGCTGCCCCATCCCTGGCACCATTGCAGGTGAGGTTGGCCGGGGCTCTGAGCAACCTGCTCTAGTTGCAGATGTCCCCGCTCCCTGCAGGGGGTTGGACTCGATGAGCTTTGAAGGTCCCTTCTCACCCAAACCATTCCATGATGCTATGAAATAAAAGTGCTTTTGCTCCTAAAAGCAGGTTGCTGTCCTGGAGATGGATGAACTGTCGCACAGGGAAGGCAAATTTAGGGGAAGATGGTCCCACCGGGCATTCCCAGACCTCTAAAAGCAGTAGGTTCAGCTTGGGGCTGGAGTATGGCAGCAACACACCATGTGTTTGAGGACGAAGCTTTCCAGAGGAAAAGAAAAAAGGGACTGGAAGGAGGTGGCAGCAGGCAAGGACACATCAGCTCAGCTCGGGGACAAGCGTGCCCCAGGGCGGGAGGTGAAGCTGCCAACATCTGGACTCAGACCCACCGCTGACTTTTCCCTCGCTTTGCTCAAGCAAACTGGCTGTATTTCGCTTGATCAGCTCAAATCCACAAAGAGCCGCACGCGAGGCGGCACTAATCCGAGTGTGGCTTTGGGGAGAAGGGACAAAAGGACACTGGAGCACATCCTGGAGCTCAGGGAAGGAGGTCCTTGCGAGTACCTCGGTGAGCCCGGCTGCACTCTGGGCTCGGGAGCGTCTGCTAAAATAGCCCATTTCTGCTGTAGTTTAGATGCCCCAGATGTTCATTTGGCTTTACTGCTGGGCTCTCCTGCGTGTCTGTCACCTCTCGCTGCCTTTCAGCATTGCAGGCTGGATCCTGACACTCACCCTGCCTTCAACGCTGGCATCCTTGGAAGGATCCTAAGGGGGGATGGAGCCTGAGGAGCTTCTCTCCCCCTAACCCTCCAAAGACCATAGATGCGCAAGAGGAGAGCGGCTGGATGCTCCTTGCCATGCTAGCACCCTAAGAATAATGGAATGGTTTGAGTTGGAAGAGACCTTTGAAGGTCATCAAGTCCAACCCCCCTGCAGGGAGCAGGGACATCTGCAACTAGAGCAGGTTGCTCAGAGCCCCGGCCAACCTCACCTGCAATGTTTCAGGCCCTGCTAAAAAGTCCAACCTTCTGACAAGCCCTTTGAAGTCCTGCAAGGCCACCAGAAGGTCTCCCTGGAGCCTTCTCTTCTCCAGGCTGGACAAGCCCAGCTCTCCCAGCCTGGCCTCCCAGCAGCGGCCTTCCAGCCCTCCCATCATTGCTGGGGCCTCCTCTGGCCCTGCTCCACCAGGTCCATGTCTCTGCTGTGCTAAGAGCACCCATTGCTACAAGGGTGCAGCCGCTGCTCCAGGTGCAGCCGAGCATTGAGAGCAGCTCCCACACTGAAAGGAAGGAGCTCCAAAGGGAAGGAGCTCCCACCAGGGTGGCTTTTGCACAGCTCCACACTTTCAGCAGGGAATTAGAAGATGTCCCATCCCAGGACATCCTATCCCAGGAGCAGATCACCTGGCTGGACCCATTGGTGGGAGCTACAGAGCCTGAAGCTGGGGTGACCTCTTCCCAAGGCAGCATCCAGCCTCCAGCTTTGATGGAAACCTTCCCCTTCCATTGTGGGAAGCGCCGGAGCATCCTCACCCGTCTGCCATCGGTGGGCGGTGTGGGAGGAGGGAGGGCTGCGAGCTCGTCGCCGGCGGAAAGCGATGGGCTGCGAGATGCTCGAAAGCAGCCAGGAATGGAAAAAAAAAATAAAAAATATCCCTTGATGAGAGCAGCAGGAGGCGAAACGCTCAGCCCTGCCTTGAGGTTTTTAACCTGTGCCTTGGGGATGAGATGGGGGGAAAACACCCTTACTCAGCCTCTCCCAGACTGTCTGTCCCGGCTTTTCCCTCCGTGGAGATGAATAAACTGAGATGTCACGTTCACAGAGCAAGAGGAAACACCAGCAAACCCCCCCCCGAGCCCTGGTTGATGGGATCAGACGGGTTAATTCAGCCGCTAACAGCCAAACCCGCCTGCATCGCCTGCTGCCTTCCCACGACGAGGGTCCTCACCCCATTGGCTGCGCTAGGAAAATTTGGGAAACACCTTGGAAGTCACTCGTGTTGAAGCCTTGTCTGGGGAACATGACGCTCGGCAAGCAGGGGAGCTGCTGCTCCCCCCCAACCGCTCGGCCCATCTTTTCCCAACTCCCCCCTTTCCCAGCCTGCTTTTCCTGCTGGGATCCCAGGGAAAGTGCAGGGAGGGAGCAAATATCTGCCCCCAGGGACCTGCTCTTTGAAGGAACTTGGCCATTTTGGGAGGATCTTCCTCCCCTACGCACACTTCCCCTTCCTCCCCTCCACCCTCTCGCTGACCCGCATCAGTCCCAGCCCACTCGGGCGCTGCCGCTCACATGTGGTTCCCATTTTTCTGCAGAAAAACCCATCAAATCTTTCCAGGCAGCTCCGAATACGGCCGGTCCTGGAGCAGCTTTGGTGGGTAAGACAGCGAGCTCATTCCCAGGGACCGGGATTCCAGCTCCTGCTATCCCAGCAGGGATAATCCTCCGGCAGAGCAACCAGGCTCCTCCAGTGTGAAGGTCGCGATGGTTCCCAGTATGTTGCAACCCTTGATCCAACCTCCAGTTTGGGGGAAATTGGGTTTTTCCCCTCCAGCTCCTGCTCCATGGGGCTGAGGAGGTTATTGCAGTGCCAAGAACTATGCCCCATAGCCTCGGTGACTTAAAACCTCATTAAGAACACACTCCCTTGGGCTTGTGGAGCCTGTTGCATGATGTCAAACAGGGGATTTGAGAGCTGGGGGCTTTGAGGGTGGAGTGGGGTTGCTGCTTTCCACCCCAAATTCACATCAAAGCCCAAGAGGAGCCTGTGCCTGGGGCACCAGGAGATGGGTAAAAGATGGAAATCTCCAAACCAGGAGATGGAAATCCCCAGGCCACTAACACCCCTGGATCTCCGGCTACGGGCTTCCCCATGGCTGGGCGGAGGAGATTTTAGGAAGCAAGCAGGAAAGGGAGGAATGAGCTGGAGTTGAGCGAGGAGAAGCCCGCAAACCTCAGTGCAGAGCTGAGGATGCTCCATCACCCCGTGCCCAGCCTTTGCTTCGCGAATGGGCGGAAAAAAATAATAAATAAGCAGCTTTCTCCAGTTCCTCCTTTCCGCGAGGCACGAGGAGGGGGATGGAGAGCGTGCAGCTCATGAAAGCAGAAGGGCAGGCGGCCAGCGAGCGTCCTGGCAGGCAGAGCCGTGGATTTTCGCAGGCTCGCTGCCTCCCGGCACAGAAGCTTCCCTTGTAGCGCTCACAGCTGTTTGGATTTTACCCGAGTTCATATCGCAGTTTATCAAAAGGGCTACATTTTATTTTTTTTTTCCACCCTCTTTTTTTTTTTTGCGCTTTGCTGAGTACAAGCCGAACGGTTCCTGCACAAACAAACGCGGGTTTTGTTCTGCAACGCAGCAGCCTGGAGGGTGGGAGAGAGGAAGAGGAGACACGCGTCCCCCCACTCCAGCCCTGATTCACTCGGGGATGGGGCAGAGGGATTTTTGGGGCATGGGTTTGGCAATGGGAGCTGGAGAGGGCCTGGTGGCATCAGCACACCCGAAGGAAGGAAGAGCGGGAGAGGATCCTGCATCCCAATGCTGGGAGCTTCCTGCTCGCTGGGAGGTGTTGAGATGTTTGGCCAAGCAAGGTGGGTGTCCAGGGGAGCTCTGGAGCACCCAGGCTTGGGCGAAGAGAAGGATTTTGGTTAGTCCCAGCTCTTGAGCATCCTCCAGAGAGGTGGACAGTGAGGCAGGAAAGGAGAAGGTTAAAGATGGGAGGTGTTGAGATGTTTGGCCAAACAAACTGTGTCTCCAGGGGAGCCCTGGAGCATCCAGGCTTGGGTGAAGAAGAGGATTTTGGTTAGCCCCAGTTCTTGATCACCCTCCAGAGAAGTGGGACAGCAAGGCAAGAAGGGACAAGGCGAAGGATGGGGTGGGGGAGCCAGGATGGTGACATCCTGGGGCTTTAGCATCCCCTTACCACCACAGCGGCCACCCACCAGCTCTGTACGGGATCCTCAGCGTATCCCTCGCTGAGCCAGCAGCCAGATCCCCATCCCACTCCCTCCCCAGAGCCCTTCCCTTCCCACCTGCCCAGACGGAGAGCGCAGCCCTGGGAATGCCACGGAAAGGCAGACTGAGCAAAAAGCGATTTCACATGCTCCTCACCGCCTGCCTGCCAAGAGCATCGGATGTCTGCGCTCCGCAGGACTCGCCAGCCCTCTGCTCCCCCCCACTTTGATTCCTCATCTCTCTTAGCAGGTCAAAATCCACTTCACTTCTTTTCCCCTATTTTTGGGGGAGAAAAGGGTGTCACACGGTCAGGCCCAGCCTCTCTCAGGGGCAGAAAAGTCCCTTCCTGCCCAAAAAGAGGGGACTGGCCACCCCAAGCCCACGTCAAGGGCAGCACGGTGAAGCCCTTCATGCACTCAACGTGACCTTGCAGGACTTTGTCCCCAGCTCTCTGCCCTCTTTGCTATCCAGCTCCCTGCTGGCCTCAGCCCGGCAGGACTTTGAGACCTCGAGGACCAGGCAGGATTTCCAGCTGGGTGGACTTTTCCCGTCTGCAGGAGCCATAAACCTGCGGCCCCATCACGAGATGTGGGATTTTCCAGCTCCCTGGCTAATGCCAGACATTGGCCGAGTAACCCCGTCTGTTCCAGCAGACTTTCAGAGCAGGTTGAGGACCAACCCACCCTCCCTGGACCTCTGCCACGGCGTTCAAACACCCCCCAAAAAGCCAAGGACCATCCTCAGTCAAACAGCCAAGCCCTGCTGGGTGCATCACGTGGGAGGTGGCCAAAAACTCCCCCAAGGCCCTTTCCATGGAGCTTAACCTCAGAAAATGCCCCAGGAGAAGGTGCTGGGCAGTGGGGAGGTTTATTTAAAGGCTCTATAAAACAAGCTGGGACAACCCCAGCGCACAGGCCCCCGACGGGGAGCAAAGTGCTGATTCAGGCATCCCCGAGGTGCCGAGAAAAGGGCCCCTCTGGGCTTAAAAGTTAAGCCCTGCTCTTCACAGCATCCACACACGTCGCACACAGGGATGTCTCCAGCCACTGAAGCACATCAAGAACCCCGCAGGGTTCATTTGCAAGGTACATCAGCCACGAATGCCCGAGTGGCTCCACTCTCAGAGAGCAGCAAAGCCAGCTGCTTTGGCGCTAGGCTCGGCTTAGTGAGCTAAACTGGCTCCCAGAGCTCAGACAGAGCCTGGGGACCTTGCAGGGGCTGCACAACCAGCCTGGAGAGGGATGAGAGGGGAGAAGAAGGCTCCTTCCAAGGGCGGCAAGCTGTTGGGGCAGCCAACCCTATCCTCAAACCATGCTCTGAGCAGCAACACCAATGTCTACGTGGTCTAGTGGTCAGGGAGATGTTGGACGAAGGTTGGACTTGGTGTTCCTAGAGGTCTTTTCCAACCTAAATGGTTCTATGATTCTATGTCCATGGGGTGGGGCTTAGCTTTTGATTTAACCCCCCCGTCCCACAGCACTAGTCCCAACAAGGACGCACTAAACCCAGCCTGCAAATCTCAGCGGTGGCTCAAAAGCTCCGTGCCGCTCCACCAGCTGCCTCCTGAGCAGCCGAGCAGCTTTCCCTCAGCAGGGTCCTTGCCCGGAGGATGGCCGTTGCCGGTCCAAGGAGCCATGTGATGCTTTGGAAGCTTCTCCGCATTCTTCTGCTGCTCCAAGCCATCGTCGGGAGGCCAGCAGCTGAATGTGGATATTTGCTTCTTGCTCAAGGGCTCTGTTGAGGCCAGGATGGTCACGTGCCAGCTAGGGCAGATCGCTCCTCGTTAGCGAGAAGGTTGGAAGGTCTCGGGTCTGCTCATCAAGGTGACTGATGGCTGATGCTCCTGCCTCCAACAGCCCTTTGGGAGCCACCTTTGAGTGCAAAGATGCCTGGCTCGAGAGAAGGCAGAGCTTTGAATGCTGACTTCTGGAGGTGGAAGAACTAAAAAACATGACAGGGAGTGAGACCGACCCCCAAAGGAAACCCTCGTCTGCTGTGACACAGGAAATGGATGCCAAGTAAAAGAAAAAATCCTTGGAAGAGCTCCGTCACAGCTGTAGGCTCTCTGGGAGCTCCTCTTGGGTGGTGGCATGGAGGAGGCATCACACCATGGTTTGATCTGGTGATGCCATGCTGGATCCCACTGGGGAAAGCAGCAGACCAAGGAGGGCATCTCTGGGATGCCCAGCAGCACTGGCAGATGGACCATGTGCCAGCACTGGGTTATCCCCCAGCCTGGTGGCCCCATGCAAGGCAGAAGAAATGATCTGGGCTCTTCCTTGCGAACAACAGACGCTTTTGGAGCTGTTTCCTGTTATTGTAAAGGCAGTTTCTGTTGCCATTTAGCTCCACCCTGTCTTCTCTGGCAAACCATCTCAAGATACCCAGCTTGGGACCAGAGTCACTGATGGTGAGACCCACCACTGCCTGAGCCAGGCTCAGAGGGTAAGCTCTGCCCATGAGGGCAGCAGGTGCTTCTCCCACCCATCTCCCAGTGTTGGGCAGGCACTGGAGCAGCTCTGCACATCTTTAGGACCACAGGTCCCTACAAAGCAAGAGATGGTCCCACCTCCATGGGCTCCTGCAGAGATCACTGCTCAAACCACATTCCTCAAGCACATGACATACCACAACCTCTGTCTCCAGGACGTGGAGGACACATCAGGAGAGAGACCAAAGTCCTTTCGGAGTCAGCAACCACACACGAACAAGCTTAAGTTGGATTAGAAATCAACTACCTTTAACTGCAGACCCTCCACCTGACCTCATGGACCTTCGAATTTGCCCACTGGCAACGTGACAGGGAAAACTGCTGCGCTGACCTTCAATAAAACCCCTGTCCCCCATTTCCCTTTCCCGTGAGCACTCATCCTGCATTGCCTAAACTCAGCAGGTCTATTGTCAGCTCTGCAGAGAAGGATCTGGGAGTGCTGGTGGACAACAAGTTGCCCATGAGCCAGTAACGGGTCCTCAGGGCCAAGAAGACCAATGGTCTCCTGGGGTGCATCCGGTGTGCCCAGTACGTTGAGGGAGGTTCTCCTCACCCTCTACTCTGCCCTGGTGAGGCCAGCTCTGGAGTGTTGTGTCCAGTGCTGGGCTCCACAGTTCAAGAGAGACAAGGAATTACTGGAGAGAGTCCAGCGGAGGCTGTGGAGATGCTGAGGGGCCTGGAGCATCCTCTGTGCCCAGGAAAGGCTGAGAGCCCTGGGGCTGCTGAGCTGCAGAAGAGAAGCCTCAGAGGGGATCTGATCAATGCTGAGCAAGAGCTAAAGGGTGGGGACAAGAGGATGGGGCCAGACTCATGTCAGTGGTGCCCAGTGACAGGACAAGGGGCAATGGGCACCAACTGGAACCCAGGAGGTTCCATCTGAACAGGAGGAGAAAGTTCTTTGGTGTGAGGGTGTCGGAGCCTGGCCCAGGCTGCCCAGAGAGGTTGTGGAGTCTCCTTCTCTGGAGGGATTCCAAATGCGCCTGGACACGATCCTGGGCCCCCTGCTGTGGGTGACCTGCTGGAGCAGGGGGTTGGACGAGATGATCTCCAGAGGTCCCTTCCAAACCCCACCATGCTGGGATGCTGTGATTTTTCATCTCTGCTTTGCCGTTCCCAGGCCAGCCAGCCCTGGTGGTCCCTGAGGGGAGGGAAAGATGATGGGTACAAAGGGAGCGAAAGGCTTGTGCCAGCGGTGGGGGAGGACTGCGCTTTAGCATCCACCATCCTGGTCTCTCAGGCATCTTCCTCACGCTCTCTAGCTCAGGATGAAATGTCGCCAGCATCTCCCAAGTCAAACACGAGGCTGGCTTCTCACCCCGCTGTGCGAAACAGCTGAGCTGGCTCCTGGACAGGGCGGGATGTAACGTGGGAACGCGCATACGGCTTCAATTTAAAAAGCGGCTAAAAATAGCACCATGGAGGCTCCCACGTTCGCTGGGTCTCTCCAGCCACAGACCAATCCTTCCCAGAGAGCCCTGTAAAAGTTTCCCTCCTCTATTCCCATCTTGCTTTTTCTGGAGGCAGCAGAGCTGTCGTCAACACCAAGACTTTAACCGCCATCAGTAGGTTTCAGAGTTAATCAGTAGTACCCGAGGGCATGGCCCACCCCTCCCAGAACCACTGCTTTGGCTCCAGACCTGCATCTACCCCACGTGAGCCACAACGTGACTTGACAAAGGACAGAGTAATTTTTTTTTTTTTTCACTTTACCAGATTTTTGGGGGCATGAGTCACTGTAAAAAGCCCCAGGCTTGCTGAGCTGCCCTGAGCCGGTCCCACTGGCTGCTGGGAAAGCCAAGGCTCCTCCTGCCAGAGCCGGAGGGAAAAATTTGAGGTGGTCATGATACGGGAGAGCTTTTAAATAGGACCAGGCTCACTATTGCTCTAATTACTCCATGCCCTTAATGAGAAATAGGGCAGGTCAACCAGGGGGGAGCAGAGAGGGGACCCTACAAGTGGGGGATTGTCTTGCCCTGTTCTGAGATCCCCATATCATTACACCCAGCCTTTCCAGGCTCCTATCAGAAGGAAAAACCCCCACACTCAGCTAGATTTGGGGTTTTTTTTGGGGGGGAAATAGTTTTTCAATGGCTATTTGGGGTACGACGCTGTATTGTAATGTTCAGTGAGGGGAAAATGCTGAAATCCTTCCACTGCAGCTCAAAGAGCTGCTGCAACCCTGCCCTGCCCGCGTTTTGTCTCGTTTTTGAAGCCCTATTTCACACCACAACCTGCCACACGTCACCTCGAGGTTCACCGCTCATGGGATGAATCCAGTGGTGACCTTTCGGCGCGTTCTTGGGCCACCCGAAGACTTGGGCGCAGACCGCTGCCCAAGCAGATACAACTCAAAACCTGGCTCAGTTCAGCAGACTTTGAGAGCTCTGCATGTTTTGTTTTCCCCATCGCAGTGATGGGACCCCTCACCAGTACCTCATGCACCCCTCCTGCCTTCTCCCAGCAGAGCAGAACTTGGGTTTCACGCTCTCCCCACGTTCCTTTTTAAGCCACCTCCCTGAAAGCAAAGCAGCAAAACCCAGGGTCCTGCTCCCTCCTCCCACCAACCTCCTCACTGATTTCTCCACCTCTCCTCGACCGTTAAGCCCATTATTTCCCAGCGAGCTGAGAAATTGCTGTCCCTTGCCCTAGATTTCATTGCATTAAGGATGATGTCCTGCCAGCTGCCACGACGCTCAGCTTTCCAACCCCCACAACTCTTGGCTTTCCAGCCCCTGCTCCTTGAAAAGCTAAAGCAAAACCTACCACCTCTGAGCATCGCAACACGCGGCTTTGGGGGTGAGGCTTTCGCTGGACGAGCGTCTCGCCAAGCTGGGTGGAGGGGTTCACTCGACCCGGCACCCCAAACGCCAACCTGTCTTCATGCTCCCGCTGGTCTCGTTGTCTCTGAATGAAACGGGCTCTGACAACGCTATTTAATAAGGAGCTACTTTGCCTCTGGGGATGGGAGCGAGAAATATGGTGCCTCGACACGTGAAAGGCAAGTCCTGCTTGCTCTTAAACCATCTGCCAGTGAGCAAGGGAGGCTTGTAGAAATGGTTTTGGCTCTAACAGAGCTCTGTGCTTGGGCTGCTTGACCCTGTCATCCCCATCCCACCCTGCCCGGGGGGTGCTCAGGGGCTTCAGCGAGGCTGGTGGGATGCTCTGACCTGATGATGAAGGCTCCTCTGGTCTCCAGGAGTTTCCGTTCGCTGCTGAAGCGCTTGAGTAGGTTGATCATGAACTTGTAGAAGTAGGAGTTCATGGTGGGGGTGGAGGGCGAGCACTCCAAGCCTTTCGTACCTGGGGAGGCAGGGGAAGGGGAGAGAAAATTAGAGCAGTCAGGGCCTTCTAGCCAAAGCAGTCTCAAATCAGAGACTAGACACCCAAAATGTGGTCACAGCACTTGGCAGAGGAGGGCTGGGGCATGACAACAAGATTTCCAAGCCTCATATAATCACATCTGCTCGGTCCAAGCAGAGCCAGCCCTGCTGCAGCTCTCTCCATCCCAGGGAAAAGCATCTTGTGAGGGTCCTGGTCAGGACGCAGGGACAAAATGGGCTTTTTGGAGATCACCCCAGAGCCGCTCAGCTTCAGCAGCTGATAGGAGAAGGGAGCCCGAGGCTCTGGATCAACAGACAATCCCGTCTCCTCGGATACCGCATGTACACTCATCCCCCAAACCCGATCGCTGGCGAGTTGAAGAGCCTTTAATCCAGCCCCACATGCCACAGATGCCCCGAGCTCAGCGTGCACGTAGCTGCAGACACACGTGTGCAGCCCTGGGTCACGGCTCGGCCACCGGTTTATGCTCCGTGATGTGATTTCCCCCAGGGCAGGAGCCATTTGGTGCAAGTGTCATATACAAGGTGCCCCAGGGCTACCATAAAGTACTGGTCAAACTAAAGCAGAGCTCCAAGCTTAGAGACTGCACCAAAAAATGGGTGTTTTCTTTGTTCTCTGTTTGCAAAAACTCTTTCTAAAGAGTTCATACCCAAAGCAGCTGCGTGTTTGGGATGGAGGCTGATGAGGAGCCTTCCAGCCTGGAGCATCCCCACTCCTTCCCTGAAAGGGCTGTGAAGTGCTGTGCCAGGCTGCCCAGGGCAGTGGTGGAGTCCCCATCCCTGCAGGGGTTTCCAAGCTGTGGAGATGTGGTGCTGAGGGACGTGGTTTAGTGGTGACCCTGGCAGTGCTGGGTTAACGGTTGGACTTGATGATCAGAAAGGTCTTTTCCAAGCAAAGTGATTCTATGATTCTATGATTCCCAGAGTGTCTGGTGAGTCAGGGCACAAACCTGCTCTGCAGCAGCCATGGCTTCTGTCTAGAGGGCAAGCAAAGCTTCGTTTTGAGGCAGCAGTTATCACAGATCACATTTCTAAGTCTCAAAGGCTCAGTTATGGGTGAGGAGAGCGGCTGGACTCTCCGAGCAAGGAGGGTGCGGGAAGTGCCGCAGGCAGAGGGAAGGGCGAGGGTGTGAAAGCAGAGTGAGGAAAGATGGTGCGCTCAGGAGAGCCAAGATGTGCTCCAGCACTCCCGGACCCAATGCGCTCAAGGATACAAGACTATTCTGTGTCTTCTCCTTGGACCCTTTGCTTAAGGCCGGAGGATTTCTCGAAGCACAGGGGAGGATGCCCTGGACCCTCCTGCCGGGCAGGGCACCCAGAGCTGGCCAGCCTCTGCTCCCAGCCTTGGCCATGCAGCCACCATCCTCCTCTGCACCTCTTAGGGCCACGAATTCGCTCCTGATGGGCTCCCACTGCTCATTTAACAGCAGACGCGGATCCAGCCTCTAAGGTGCAGGGTCTGCAGCTCTTGCTTCCCGCTTGGGAAGATGTCCTAACGTGGTCCGAGACTGTCTGCAGGGTGGGTAGCCAGGGAGGGCTGGTAAAGGGGCATCTCCCAGCTCAGGGTACGCAGGGAGCATTAGAAAAAACACTCCTTCAAAGCCTCAAGAAAGGAGCTTGGCAGGTTAAGATTGCTTTTCCCACAGCGAAACCGCAGGGGAGAGGGTTTATTTAGCTCACTCAAAGCAAATGTTTGGAGAGAGGGTTTGAAAGGCGACTTTGCGACAAGGGGAGCCCTCTCCCTTCATTTCTCCTACGGCCAGACCGTGTCTAACGGTGGTAAGGAGGGGAGCCGGCACACACGAGTGCCCCAAGGTTATTCCCCCCATCTGGAGAGCAGTATTTCCATCAGATCGCTGAAGGCAACCTGAAGAGTTTGATTTATGTGCCTTGTCTGCTTCTGCCGAGACTCAACAGAGCATGGGGCAGCCAATTAAAGACGCAATCAAGCCGCCAAAGCTCAGGAAACCTGATGGAAAAGCCACTGAGCTGCTTTCCACCTTGCCTGTCCGGGTGATGCAGGCAGGGCATCCTCCCAGGGCTTGGATTTAGCATCTGAGCATCATAAAGGTTGGACGAGGTGATCCTTGAGTTCTCTTCCAACTTGGTATTCTATGATCTAAGAGAACATACGCAGGCAAAGAAAAGGAAAAATTAAATACGAGGTCATCTGGGCAAGAACCTGGCATCTCCTTCTCGCTGGAGCTGTGTGTTCACCCCCCTCCTGCTACATCCGAAACCCCAAACCAGGCTTTGAAGCAGGCATCGCCCAGAGCACAACTGTTCGCCATAGCATCGTGTTTCCCCTCAGCTGCGGGGAAGATGATCTGGGCAACAACAAAAAAAACCGGGATGGAGCTGAGCTGATGAGCTCCAGCACAAAGGTGCGTTTGTTCGAGGGCAAGGAAGGGAGCACCCGGCGTGAAAATGCAGCCGTGCCTCACGTGTTGGCTCTACAGCTGCTCAGCACTGCTCGGAAGCGGGTTGGGAAGAGACACGGTCAGGACAAGGTGATATGGAGCAGCTCTGCCTCCTCACCGCGCCTGCCCGCATCTCCCAGCCTGTGCCACGGGCAGAGCCCCAAAAGCAAGTACTGGTGGGGAGGGGAGGTGAAGAGCAGATGGAAACTGTCTTTCAAAGCTGCAAAAGTGATGCTGAGGCATCTAAACCAGAGCTGTCCTGCAGCCCAGGAGCTAGCAGCAGGCTCCTCATCCCTGCCAGCCACTAATGTCACAGCGTCATAGACTGGTTTGGGTTGGAAGGGACCTTCAAAGCTCATCTAGTGCAACCCCCTGCAGGGAGCAGGGACATCTGCAACTAGAGCAGGTTGCTCAGAGCCCCGGCCAACCTCACCTGCAATGGTGCCAGGGATGGGGCAGCCACCACCTCTCTGGGCAACCTGCACCAGGCTCTCACCACCCTCACAGTGAAGAATTTCTTCCTAATATCTGATCTAAATCTCCCTCTTTTAGTTTCAAACCATCACCCCTTGACTTATCACCACAGGCCCTGCTCAAAAGTCTGTCCCCCTGTTTCCAGCAGGCCCCTTGAAGTCCTGCAAGGCCACCAGAAGGTCTCCCTGGAGCCTTCTCTTCTCCAGGCTGAACAAGCTCAACAGTCTCAGCCTGGCCTCTCAGCAGAGGGCTTCCAGCCCTCCCATCATTGCTGGGGCCTGCTCTGGACCTGAAAGAGGAAAATTTGTCGAAGGAAAGGTCTGATCTTGGAGTTTCTACCTTCTCAAGACCCCCAAAACCGTCTCTCTGTCCCTCACAGCATCAAGCCTGGCACTGCTGTTGGGGCTGGTCTCTCTTGGCAGCGGCAGAGGCAGCAGTTCCTGCCCAGTGCTCCCTCCGCATGGCAAAGCAGAGCGTGATACGATGGCCTGCACGCCCTGGGGAGCTGCTTCATCATCCCTTGCCTCCGGGAACATCAAGACCGAACTCCAAAGGGATCATTTCTCCATTCCTTGCCCACTCCCATAGCCCAGCAGCTACGCCTGCGTGTCCCTAAGGAAGGCTTCCACCGCAGCACACCATGCCAGTGTCCTCCAGAGGTTATGCCGAGGCTGAGAAACCAGCGTGTAGGAATCTCCCAGGCTGCCAAAGGCTCAACCACACCTCAGCTGGAGTTTCAAAGGGCAATACCTCTTCCAAGCAGGCAAAGCCTCCAAGCTTCCCATTCACTCTGTGCGTTTACAGGATGTCGAGGAAGCGGCTGGCACCTCGTTTGCCGCGGTGTAACCCTTCCCGGCACAGCCCGGAGCTCAGCTCGGCGCAGGGGCATCCCTGCTTCGACAGAGCTGTAGCAGCAGCTCGTCAAGTGTTTCCACGAAGCACGAGAGACAAGCAGAGAGAAGTGTTATGAAAACTGTGGCTTAATTAATTGAAGCTTGCACCTCTCCCCCCTTTCCCCGAAGCGAGACTTTGCAGATCCGTAACCTGCCAGATCGGCTGTTAACGTACCCGGAGCGGGGCTGGTGGCACGTCACGGCTCTGCTGCCTTTTTTTTTTTTATCTGGCGTGGAGGAGGGAGCTGGAAGAAGAAAGATTCCAGCCCAGAGGAATGACAGAATTCAGCCCAGATAGAATCACAGAATCGCTCTGGCTGGAGAGGACCTTTAAGATCACCAAGCTCAACTGTTCCCCCAGCACTGCCAGGGCACCACTAACCCATGGCCCTCAGCACCACATCTCCACGGCTTTGGAACCCCTCCCGGGATGGGGACTCCACCACTGCCCTGGGCAGCCTCTTAACCCTGATATCCACTACCACAGCAACAAACGGGAATTGGGGGTCCATGGAAATATCAGAGCAGTGAAACGAGTCAGTAGAAACAGGCTATGAACGGCAGGTGGGAACTGCAGCTCCGTGGCTGAAATACGTCCACACCACCCAACCAACCTGGACCCTTCCCACTTTTACAGCATCCTCCTGCATCCCGGGATGCCGTGCTAATAAATCCTTTCCTGACGCAAGCTTCACAGCTTGCTATAGAGCCAGGGACACAAGTGGACTTCTCGGATCACCTCAGCCAGCACCAAGCATCCTTCTTCTCCCCACCCAGGGGCGTCAGCTTGAGGCAGCAAACGCCTGCCGAAAGCCCCGCTGCATCCCCAGGCGCTCACCATCGCTTTGTGCCGTTCCCATCGCTCAGGCGGCCACGCCATAAATCAACCGAGACAGGCAATTAGGGATCTATATTAAGGCCCTTATAAATATATATTGTAGAGCAGCCTGGAACATTCGGACCGTCCGGCTGCTTGATGGGCTGAGCCGTCTTAAGACCCACAGTGGCCAAGGTGTCCCCAGATTGCTCTGGAGGAGGGTTCTAGAAGACTCTGACACAAACTTGGCTCTTCCTACCTCGGCCACAAAGTGCTGAACTTCACCCTTGGCAGAAAACACAACTTCCCACTCATTTACCATAATTGGTTTCAAACCGGTCTTAATTAAAACCGGTGCGGACTTGCTTAACTCCATTTAAACCAAATTTAAATGGGATTGGGCCAGAATTGATTCCTTTCCGAAGCAAGCTAAAGCTGGGTAAGCTGGTTAAAGAGTATCCACAAGGGTATTTGCAGCGGTTTAGCTCAAATGATTTACCGCAATCCCTAATTGAAGCAATTGCAGCTCGGAGATCGGGAGGGCGAGCTAAGAGCTGGCGGGGCCGAGCATCCTTCCCACCCGAGCGCCTTCCCCGGGGCATCACGTTTCCAGCTCAGCCCGGACAAGCATCTCTCCGTCGGGATGCGGCCGGAGCTGGTCCGTGAGCCTCCAACCGGCTGGGAGTCGGCGCTGCCAGATGGTGCTCGGCAAAACCCCGGGCAGCAACGTGGGAATCTGCGTGGTGCCTCCCCCCCCAGCCCCCCGGCAGCCTTCGCTTCCCCAGGATGTTTTGAATTTTAGCTTTTTGCAAGCACGGGGTGGCGAAGCCTCGCGGAGCGGGCTAAAAATAGAGCTGTAAAAAACAGGCAAAGCCTTCCCCTTCCCTCTCCCCAAAAACGCGGCGCGGGGCGTAGCTGGAAACAGATGCCAAGGTGCTGGCGGCTCAGCCGGGCTCTGCAGAACCTCCGCTCTCCCTTCTCCGGAGCGCAGGGTGCTGCTGAGGAAATAAAGCCCCCGAGGGGACGGATGGCCCGGCCGCGGGCTGGGCTCAGCCTGCTTCCACAGGGCTGCCTGGGCACACGGATGCTTCTCCCCTTCCCACCCCTGAGTTTGCAATCCCCAAGGCTTCAGCATCTTGCCCCAAAGGCAGTCCCCAGACGGGCTCGGGGATGTATTTTGGTGCCAAATGAGGCTTTTGCTGCAGCGGATCCCTCTGGATCTCGGCACAGGGTCCGTGCTCGAGCCTGCCTTGAAGGCAATGACAACGCTGATGGGTTTCCTCAGAAGGTTAGCAGTCCACGCCTGGCTCGTTTTTCTTTGTCAAGGTAAATCAATAAGCAAAAACGCAGCAGGGGTATAGCTCAGATAAGGCTCAGGAGAAGAGACTACCCGGCAGAGCTGCAAAACCAGGAGCAGTTCAGCTTGGAGGTGAGTTTAGAGCAGGCTGAGGTGACTGCACGGGAAGGTGAAGCATGTGCAAGATAACCTGCCAGCAGGAATGAGCAGCAATGGGCTCTGCCAGCGTGTTAGCACGCTCAAGCATGGAGTCAGCATCCCATACTGTGGGGTGAGGTGCTCGGAGGGGATGACACTGTCCCCACCATCTCCAGCAGGAAGCCCGGCAGGAGAGACCGGACGAAGACAGAGGGGAAAGTGCCTCCTGTGAAACAAAGGGTCATAACTGCTTCTCCTTACAAAGCTGTGGAGAAAGGATGGAAGAGAGGTGTGCAAGAGCTACAATGGGGCTGATGGTATCAGCAGTCTTTGGGAGCTGGCTTTCTCCACCCCTGCAGAGCGGAGCTGGAGACTAGGCTGGAGGGCTTGCACCTATGCTATCTGAGAATCATGGAATGGTTTGGGTGGGAAGGGACCTCTAAAGGTCATCTAGTCCAACCCCCCTGCAGGGAGCAGGGACATCTGCAACTAGAGCAGGTTGCTCAGAGCCCTGGCCAACCTCACCTGCAATGGTGCCAGGGATGGGGCAGCCACCACCTCTCTGGGTGACCTGGGACAGGGGCTCACCACCCTCAGCATCAAAAATTCCTTCCTTCTCTCTAGTCTAAATCTCCCTCTTCTAGTTGAAAACCATCACCCCTTGTCTTGCTGCATAAGGCCCTGCTCAGAAGTCCCACTGCAGCTTGCTTGTAAGCTCCCTTAAAGTCCTGCAAGGCCACCAGAAAGTCTCCCTGGAGCCTTCTCTTCTCCAGGCTGAACAAGCCCAACTCTCCCAGCCTGGCCTCCCAGCAGAGGCCTTCCAGCCCTCCCATCATTGCTGGGGCCTCCTGTGGCCCCGCTCCACCAGGTCCATGTCTCTGCTGTGCTGAGGACTCCAGAGCTGCCCCAGCACTGCAGGGGGGTCTCCCCAGAGCGGAGCAGAGGGGCAGGATCCCCTCTCTTGACCTGCTGGCCTTGGTGACAACCACTATCAGGTCATCTGCTACTTGTCCCACCTTCTACGCAATTGGCGAAACACTCCAAAGCAAAGCAGGCAGCTGGATTCCCACCACACAAACCTGACAGGTGCTTGCACCATCACCCCACGGAGTGCGGAGCTCTTGGGCACAGCCCTGAAGACCTTGTCCCCGAAAGGCGGGCAGAAGAAAACCAAGGAGAGACTCCTGGGGGTTAGCACCCAGCCAGGCTCTCCCAGGGCAGCCGGAGCAGGTTGGGAGGAGAGATGTTGGGTCTCCCAGGCGGTGCTGAAGCTGGGCTGGCCCCAGCTCATTGTGTTTGGAGAAGGCGTCGAGGGCAGCTGACCTTACGTAACCAGAGAACAAAGCGGCTAAATAAAAACTGGAGCTGGGAACGGGCTGCGGAAGTGGGACACGACTTTCCTGACTAATCAACCAGCATCTGAAGGAAACCGAACTCAATGGCAGGGAAACAACTGCATAAACACATCCCGAGGGAAGAAAGGGAGCGAGAGGAAGTGGAGGGAAGACCACGGGGGCACCGGCTCCTTCCACCTCCCCTCCTGCCCTCACCGCTTGGGTGGCAAAGCCTGGAGCACCGAGACGGAGAGTGAAGCGTGGAAACCTGCTGTGAGCTCAAGGGGTTTAAGGGATGTCCAGGCTCGTTTACCTGCAAAACCACCAACTACATGCTTGGATGGGCCTCAGACGTAGGAGAGGAGCAGATCTGAGATGGTTCTGTAGCTCTCCTCCCACTGCAGGCTCCAATGGCACCTCTAAAGTGGGATGAAAGGAATGGAGCGATCTAACCCTAGGGAGAAGAGCTGGTACCCTGCAGCCTCCCCTCCAATGGTGCAATAGCGTCTTACTGCCGGGGAGCTGTGCTTGGGGAACGCTCCCATGCCTCCCAGTACAAAACCAGTGACTCCAGAAAGGGGTACACCCTCTCTTCCATGCCAGCAGCTCATGGGTTTTGCCTGGGAAAGGCCGTACTCACAAACACAGTGGGCACAGCTTGGGTTCACTCGCCCTCTCCGTACGTCAGTAGCTCAGGACCACGCACAGACGCAGGGATTTCCACCAGCCACCCTCCTGCTGCAGAAAAAGCCCCCTCAAAAACCAACCCTCTGACAAGAAGAGTCTTTTCCAAGAGCCTCTGCTTTTCCAGGCGTAATCCAGGAGGATCCTGGCCCAGCCGCGACCCCCCGATTTCCCTGGGTGCCGGAGCCCAGCAGCTGATCCAGCCCCAGCGCTGGGTGGTCAGAGCCAGACGGGATCTGGGCCACGTTAAACCTTCGAGGCCAAGGAACCGGCTCCTTCTCCCCTCCCCAAAAACATCTGCCTTTGGGCAAAAGCCAAGGACCCTGCAAAGCTCAGCCCCTAACAGATTGCCAAAGAAACGATTTTCTGCTGCATTACAAGGAAGAGGAAAGTAGGTGAGGAAGCCAGAGCCCCGTTAGGACCTGCCTGGGGGCAAGTTGCCCCATGCTGGGGGCAACAGGAGGCCCAGCCCCAGCAGATCTGCTCAACGTGAGGAGAGCCGGACTCTTTTCAAACGTTCCACTCGAATAAGTGAAGCCAAGCTGCTCTTCCAGAGAGCTAAGAGGGGCCACAGCAGCCGTTCGGATCCACGCCATCCAGCCTGCTATTTTTAGATCATCCACAAGGAAGGAAACCTCAGACAACCATCAGCGAGAGCTGAACTGCAGCTCCTCAGCTGCTTGGCCAGCGCCGCAGGAGCTGCTCCACCCAGGCGGTCTCACTTCTGACACCGGGAGGATGGATGAGACTTGCAGAGGGCTTGGGGAGGTCGCCAGCTCCGCAGCCCCCACCCCCTCCATCGCAGAGCTAAAGCTGCCAGCATGGAACAGGTAGATCTGCAAAACAAAAACCCCCAACAAACCACCCCAAACGACCCAAAGCTTGCTGGCGCAGGCGTTTCTAAGGCCAGGGAGGGGCGAGCGAGCTGGGATCTTCAGCGAAAACAAAGCCTGGGGAGCGGAAAGCGAAGCCTCCCTCTCCGGCGGTGATTTTGGAAGGCCCCGCGGGGAGAGGCAGCTTTGGCTCGGCGCTCGGGTTGCAATCCAAAGCTGCCGTGAAAACGTGCTTTTGGCTGGGATGACCTGGCCTGCCGAGTACAACAGGGAGGCCCTGAAATAGCAGCGGCAGAGGAGAAAGGGCAGCCAAGCAAACGCAAAGGATGAGCCACAGACAAGGGAAGAGTGGAAGAAACTTCCTGATGCGCTGGGATAATTAATGAAAGGCTTCTTTGTTTATCCCTTGAGTCTCCAGAAAAGAAGACTGTCCCTCTTGACATCAATCCTGAGGTCCTGATGGACACCCAGTGGAGCAGCTCGTAGTTAAACGTGGGCAGCCTTGACCAGCCAACGTCACAGGCACAGACTGAACCCTCTGCAGACCTAGCCACATTTTGGACACCTGGGCTTGCAAAGCATCCCGTCCTGAACCGATTTTAGGGCTCTGAGGGCTTTTAGAGAAGAGGCTGGCACCCAAAGTAAATAATGACATCCCTCCACACCAGCCCCTGCAGCATCCTGCTGCTCAACAGTCCTAAATCCCCAAAACACGAGCAATAAAAGTCAAAGCAGTGCCCTGCTCTGCGCCACAGCAGGCTCATCCCTGAGTGACGCCGGGTGGGGATGGATATATTGATTTATTACTGCGAGAGAGGCTTCCCCTTCTGCCCGAGCAAATCCACCCGGCGCCACGGAGCATCGAGAGAGCCCGGGGAGGGACGGAGCTGCGGCACTCACCGGAGGAGCTCAGCTGGCCAGCCCTGGCCGGGACGTGAAGCTCCACCGGGCCAGGTCGCACATCAGAGCTGTCGGAGGGACCAGGACCCTCCGTCTGTCCCGCCGGGGAAGAAGCAATCTCAGCCAGCACTTCCAGGTCCTTCAGGATAACCTGCGGAGAGAGGGGTGGCGTGGGGTGAGCACGCAGGGGGTGGAGGCAGCTGGTGGGGTCAGCTTTGCCTTTCCAAACCCACAGCTGGAGAAGGTGAGATGGGAAGCGAACACCAAACCCTGGTGTGTCAAGAAGGGTGTAGAGTAAAGAGGGCTCCTGATGACGTTCAAAGTGGAAGCGTCAAGTGATTGCATAGGGGATGGGGCAGGAAAGAGAAAAGGGGAGAAAAAAGAAGTTTCTGCTCTGTGAGTCTCAAAGGAGCTCCGCTCTGGGGAGACCCCCCTGCAGTGCTGGGGCAGCTCTGGAGCCCTCAGCACAGCAGAGACATGGACCTGGTGGAGCGGGGCCACAGGAGGCCCCAGCAATGATGGGAGGGCTGGAAGCCCTCTGCTGGGAGGCCAGGCTGGGAGAGTTGGGCTTGTTCAGCCTGGAGAAGAGAAGGCTCCAGGGAGACCTTCTGGTGGCCCTGCAGGACTTCAAGGGGCCTGTCAGAAAGCTGGGGAGGGACTTTTGAGCAGGGCCTGTTGGGACAGGACAAGGGGAGATGGTTTGAAACTAAAAGAGGGAGATTTAGATCAGATATTAGGAAGAAATTCTTCACTGTGAGGGTGGTGAGAGCCTGGTGCAGGTTGCCCAGAGAGGTGGTGGCTGCCCCATCCCTGGCACCATTGCAGGTGAGGTTGGCCGGGGCTCTGAGCAACCTGCTCTAGTTGAAGCTGTCCCTGCTCCCTGCAGGGGGGTTGGACTAGATGACCTTTAGAGGTCCCTTCCCACCCAAACCATTCCATGATTCTATGAAATTAAACCTAATTTATGCAATCAGAAGCAGGGCTGGCTTCCCCCTCTTCCCAGTTTGAGGAAGTCTGAGTTTTGCTTCCCCACTCCCATTCACAACTGCATATTTGGGACAACCCCAGCAAGAGGACAGGGATGCTCTCGGGGGCAAACACCAGCCTGATCCCTGTCCCCCTCACAGCCCAGGCTCAGCTGCCTGTGCTCAGGCCAGTGAGGCAGAGCTGCCTTTCGGATTTCATAGCTCTTTCCATCCAGAAATTGCCAAATTAGCCTATATATAGCATTTCTGGAGAAGTTATTACAGGGTGGGTTGGTTTTTTTTTTTTTTCCTCTCGTCCTCAACCCTTCTCATGTCTCAGGCTATTTTGGGTCCCCCTTCACTCAAACGTCCTTGGGTCTAGATGTTTCATCAGCCATCCCCGATGCTCTGAGCATCGCAGGGCTGTGCGGAGCAGAAAGGCTGCTAGAAAGGACTGATGGCAGGTCTAACCCCACCACCCTCTCCTCACCAGGACCTTCCATGTGTTCTCAGAAGGCATCTTTTTGAGGAACTGCAGTATGGGAATTTTAGCTTCCAACCTACTGAAAAACCTCTTACCCCCGAAAAAAACCTCCAATTACGATCACGCAAACCTGAAAATACAACCCCTGGGTTTCTCTGTTACAAATATCTTAAGCTGGGTGGGGTTTTTTTGTAATTAGGGTTGATTTTTAAGCCCAAATGGCCCTTGAGCAGGCAGCTAAATGTCCAGGCTTCGGTGCAGAGCGGTGGGGAAGCAGCCTGCCATGGGCACCACGAGGCTCCAGCACGCTTGGGAAGCCCTCATGCCTACAAACATGCTTAAGTCCCAGCTCACCGCTCCCTCGGGGATGAAAATACATGAAATAACAACAACTTGCACAATGAGGAGCTATGATGCTGCTGTCCCCAAAGAATATGGCAGCTCCGCGATGTTGGCAAGGATGGGACCTTGTTGCCATCATGGGACATGGCTGTCACCACCAGCCTTCATCCCTCTCAGGGCAGCAATGGGGTCCTCAGCAGAGGAAGGACCTTGCTCCTCCTTCTCTGCCCAGCTTTGCAGGGCTTTCAAGCGTTGGTGGCTCAGATAAAGCAATGCTGGTGACGTTCTGTTTCAAGCTGAGGATGCCCTTGAGCAGAGCTCACAACACCTGGTCTCCTGAAGCCTTAGGTGGATCCTCTGGTGGCTAATCATGAGGCTCAGCTGAACTTGCAGCCTTCCAGCGGGGGAAGGCACTAGTTTGGGTCTCAAGTGCTCACAGCTGGGGAAACAACACCTGTAGGGGTTTCCAAGTCTCACTGTCTTTGGCTAGAACTGGCAAAGAGACTCAGGGCTTGTCTATAAGGGTGGACAGGCGGGTGAGAACCAGGATTCTGGTTCACACTACCGATTTTCACAGAATCATTTCGGTTGGAAGAGGCCTTTGAGATCATCAAGTCCAACGTGAACCCAGCACTTCCAGGGCACCACTAAACCTTGGCCCTCAGCACCACATCTCCACAGGTTTGAAAGCCCTCCAGGGATGGGGACTCCATCAAGACTCCTGCCAGGCTGCCTGGGCAGCAGTGAGGGCATGGTTGGACCTCTCGAGCTCTGGAGAGGTTAAGGGGTGTTCCCCAAGCCAGCCCTGTAGGTCAGAGGCAGAAAGTGGAAAAAAAAAAACAAACAGCAAGGGCTGGATTTTACAAGTGAAAAATGTGGAGGAAATAAGAACCAGGAGGGACAGGTGCGTCAACACCTGGACGAAGAGGAAGAGCTGTGAAGACCTGGGGTTCTCCAGCCGTGGGAAAGAGGCAGGGAGCTCCAGCTCCTGCTGCTTCTTCTCTGCATGCTCCGGAGCGGGTTCCCAGCCGGGAACGGAGGAAAGCCGGGAGCGCTTGGTATGCGCTGCACATCCCTGCGCTAAGCAAAGCTGGAGCCGGCGGCTGGCTTTGTGCGAGCGAGGAGGCTGGAAGAAAGTAATATCCTGCCATTGCCATGGCAACGGGCCGGCTGCGCCAGGAGCGAGCGGGTCCCATCCGTCAGGAGCTGAGCGGCCATCGGACCCGGCAGCGCCGGGAGCACCAGGGCCAGAGCTGTTCCCAGCCGCCGGGCAAAGGTGTGATCCCAATGGCCAGCCCAGAGGAGCAGCCACCGACGGTGCTTTCCCAGCCCAGAAGGGATTTCTGTGGAGGTTTCCCAGTGGTGATGAGATGTAGGGTGGTGGGTCCTTGCTCTGGGTGAGCACGGGGCAGATGAGCGTGAACTGGAAGGATTGGGATGGATGGGGAGACCTGGCCAATGTTGTGAGCTGTTCCCAGCATGGGGATGAAGAGCAGCACGGAGAGGGACGAGCTCTTTATACGGCCAAGGGATGAGGAGCAGGTTATCAGACAGTTATAAATAAGCCGTTATAAATAAGCAGGGAATATTCCCTGGGAATAGGCATGATTCCGCCCCGTACTGCCTCCAGAGCACGGATTTTAAGGGCACACAAACCCGCCGGTCTCTCCAGCTTCTCCAGATCTAGGTCAGGTTAAATTGCTGCTTGTTCTGGTTGAACAGAGCCGAGACCAGCTCTGCCGGCAGCGGCACGGGGGGAAGCGCAGCTCCCGAATGGTGCGTGCCGGATGGGATGCACCTCTCGCGTGCAAAGCGTCGCCTTCACGTTCTCGGCGAGGAATTTGCCTCTGGCCACAACGCTGGGTTGGCCCCGGCATGTTGCAGAAGAAGGGGAGGTGACCCCAAATCCACTGAGGAGCAAGACTTAGCACCCTGCAAGCACACGCTGACGACCAGGACACCGGGGCAAGCTGCAGCAGCAGCTCCTGCGGCACCCATGATGGCAAGGACAGGGACTGAGCTCCCAAGGATGCTGTCCTTGCTGGTATTTATGGAAAAGGGAGGTGCTCACGGGTGGCCTGGAATGTCCCAGAAGGTGGGTATTCCCTGGGCAATGATACTGGCTCACACCACCAGGGATGAGGTTATTCTTGCCAAGGAGAAAGATGGGAATTCAACTGAAGCAAGACAGAAAACAAGAAAACTTCAAAGGGGTCCAAGACCAAGGAGGCTGTGGAAACTCCACGGCATGACCAGGAATGGCAAGGCAATGGGTGGAGAAGTGACCTGGTGAGGACCAGCAAAGCTGAGGATGCTTCCTGGGTGCTTCCTCCTGCTCCACCCCTCAAACGCAGCCCCTCGCTGCCACAGCGTCCACTAAGGCTTCCCCAGAGGCCCTCACTTAGCTGGTTTTAGGTTTTTTTTCCCTCCTCACTCCAAACCTTTTAGCCGTAGCCAGGGGAGGGGAGGCAAGCAGGGGCAGGCAGCCCCGAAGCCAAGAGCGGCCAGCAGTGAGGCTGGCCGAGCCCCAGGCACACAGGGTGTGAAAAGCAAACTCACGTCCCCCCCACCCCCACTTCCACCGGCTTTAAAGACAGAAAAGTAAAAGAAAACCCACCATTAATCTTCCCACACCAATTTAACCGGACCTCCTTTCAGGTCCCCGGCACAGCAACTTTTATCCCCTGATCTTGCCAAGACCTTTTTTTTCTTCCCTTTCCAGCCGCTGTGGCAGGGAGGGGATGGGGAGCAGAGGGGAGGCAGCGGGGCTGGGGGCTTCTCCTCCCCTCCCCAGGGCAAATCCTGCCAGGCTGTGCTAACACATGCTCAGCATCACCCAACGCAGCAGGCACTGGGGGGGTCACTGGGTCATACGGCCACAACCACCCGAAACCAAGCTGCAAAACTCCTCGTGCTGAGCCGAGAAGCTCCCCATGGATCGTGCTCCCACCACGAAACCTCCCATTCCTGCACGATGCAGGGCACCGATTATCTTTCAACCCAGCTCCCTCGCAATGCCTCGCATCCTTGGAGAAAGCATCACCCCACCCTGCTTTCAGGCTCCTTCCACGTACGGCAAGCTGGGCTGACCACATCTTCCACCATCCAGCTGGAATTATAAACCTCTCGCTACACTCCACCATTTCAGCCCTGAGCTCGCCCTCCACACGTCTTCCCTCCCGAAAACAAGTGTCCTCCTCGCTTCGGGACTTTGTAGCTTTGAGACTTGCCCCAGAGAAGCTTTACCGCCAAAAAAAATGAAATTAAAAGCCAGGCTTTTGTACACAAGAGTTCTCTTCTCTGCAGTCTTTACATCCTCTGCTTTGCGTGGGGTCACAATATTTTGGCCATGGAGAATTAAAGGTTGGGAGCTGGAGCACAACGGCTCTAAAACCAACAGAGCAAAGCTCCAAACCAAACCACGCTAAGAGAGCTACCGGCTTTGGCACAAGCTTCCATTCAGCTTCGTTGTACTGGGAATTGGGCGCGACAGGAGAAGTTCGCCAGGATTTAGTTTGACAGCCCAGCTCAGAGACCTGGGCTTTGAAACCCTACAGAGCTGGACACGCAGGAGTTCACAGCAAAGGAGAGAGACTGATACCAGTATACCACCATAGCTGGGGTTCCTCCTCTCCCAGTTTAAAACTGGAAACCCCAGCGAGGGACAAAGCGGATCAGCTTCTCATGGAGAAGTTGGCTTGAAGGTCATGCGGATGTTCAAGTCCATCATGACCTCCGCAAGCAGCGGTAGGCCAGGCTCAGCCAACCTTCTCTAGGGAAGGGCATCAGCTCTTGTCCAGTGACAGGAGAAGACTTCTACGGATGCTCTAGGAGATATAGCTGCAAAGAGCGAGCTAAGAAACCATGTGGATCTTCTCACCATATCTGAAGACTTGCCTGGCCACTGCATAAACACAGGTAGGTTTTCACGTTGGTGGAGCTGAGGGGAAGCCGGAGTCTATCCTGCTTCTCATCAGACACCAGCTCCACCTCTGCGTCATTCCTGCATGAGTCAGACAAAAGGTTCCAGCACAACTTCCAACCCCCAGTGAGATCGAGAGGGGCAGATAAGCGAACAGGAACATGTTCAGCCGTCAAGAAACAACTTCGCTTGGAGCCGGAGAAAGGAAAACAAAGCAAAGGCAGAAATCCAGCAGCGTCACAGCTTCATGGTTTTCTCAGAGATGCCTTTGCTGCCTGCTGCGTCCACCTGAACTCAGCACCTGGGTCCTACCAGGGGAACTGAACAGCTACATCTGAAGCTACCTTTGCACCAGGAGCTTGCAGAGGTTGATAACCCAAAGAGCAGGTTGTCTTTCCAGCGGCAGTGCTTTTAACCTGCGGGTGGAAAGGTCCAACCCACTGCTCCCAAAGAGCACTTGAGCTTTGGCTTTTCACCTTTTCTAACATCAATCTTCAACCAGGTGTCAGGGCTGCGAGACTCACACCGATGAAAGGAGCAGCTGGGGAAGGAAAACCTTCTCCCGGCAGGATCCTGAGAGTCTCACAGCTCTAAGGAAGTTTTAAAGTGCATCAATTTCAACCCAGGCCTTTCAAAGATTGCCTTCAAAACCGGCACGGAACATCTCCCTGCTGGGGAACGACGGGAAGCAGCGCGAGGTGACGCAGTGCAGCACCACAGCATCTGACAGCCAGGAACCCTCTATCTCCACTTGTCTACATATCAAAGGGAACCGCTGGCTTCAGCTTGGCTCCAACTTCTCTGCGCTGCCTTTGTGAATCTTAACGAGGGCTCTTGACCATTTCTTCACTGGCGCAGGAGAACTGGGTAGGAAGGGGAAGAGGAGAGAAGGCAGAGATGACTCAGGGCGCTGCAGAGGCATCATGAGATGCTGGCTCCTGTTCCAGCTGGGTGGAGGTGGTGCAACACCTTGGGCTACTTGAAGGATAAAAACAGGCGTGACAAGTGGAAGGGCAGGGATCTGGCTTCTCCACCACGAGTCTCGCCTTGCTCCAGGCTCAATTATTTATGGCAAGTGCACAGAGAGACTGGGAGCAGCTCAGCAAAACCAGACCTTACAAATAATCACAGAATCATGGAATGGTTTGGGTGGGAAGGGACCTTCAAAGCTCATCCAGTCCAACCCCGCTAGTTACAGGGAGCGGGGCCATCTGCAACTAGAGCAGGTTGCCCAGAGCCCCGGCCAACCTCACCTGCAATGGTGCCAGGGATGGGGCAGCGACCACCTCTCTGGGCAGCCTGGGCCAGGGGCTCAGAGTGAAGAATTTCTTCCTAATATCTGATCTAAATCTACCCTCTTCCAGTTTGAAACCGTTACCCATCATCCTATCACTACGCTCCCTGATAAAAAGCCCTTCCCAGCTTTCTGAGAGGCCCCTTGAAGTCCTGCAAGGCCACCAGAAGGTCTCCCTGGAGCCTTCTCTTCTCCAGGNCAGGATCCCCTCCCTGCCCTGCTGCCCACGCTGCTGGGGATGCAGCCCAGGAGGACGTTGTCTCTGGGCTGCGAGCGCACGGGGCCGGCTCAGCTCCAGCTTCTCCCCCCCAGCACCCCCAAGTCCTTCTCCCAGGGCTGCTCTCCAGCCCTTCACCCCCAGCCTGTGCTGACACCGGGGCTTGCTCTGACCCAGGAGCACTTGCCCTTGTTGAACCCCAGGAGGTTCACACGGGCCCACCTCTCAAGCTTGTCCAGGACCCTCTGGATGGATCCCATCCCTGAGGCATGTAACAACGTGCCTGAGCACCATCTTTCAGCCTGATGCAAAGCCCTGACTAGCACTGGCCCTCCAAAGCCAGATTCTCCTTTGGTGACTAGCTAAGGAGAAACAACCGCTCCAGGACAGCTTCAGGGCACAACAGGAGAGCAATAGCCAGCCTCCAAACCACACGTGGGAGCCAGGGGACCCACAGGCATTGCTCAAGGATGTTCAGCCTTGCTGAGAAGAAAGATGGAACAGGCACTGCTGCCCAGCCAGGTTCCTTTGGGGTGGGCAGCTTCACAGGGTGAAGACAGCAGGAATAAAACCCCTGAAGATGTGTGTGCACCTTGTGCTATGCTACACAACACGCAGATCCTGACCTGGAGAGGGGAGGGAGATGCCTCCTCATCAAGAGCTGATGGGTTAGCTCACACAGGACCCCCGCTCGGTGACCCCCAGCCTGTTAGCCAAGAACTTCTGGAGATCTCCAACTGCTCCAGGACAACACCAACGTGCAAATAAATAGAGGAGGTGATGGCCAAGAGAGCTCCTGCGTCCCCTTTCGTAATGGTTGCTGATGTTGTGGGTTAGTTAGCTCAAAAATCGGTCCCAAAACCACCCATCTCAACAACCCCCCCGACTATTTTGGTCGTTTCTATTTCCTCTGCAGAGAGCAGCCAGCGTGGTTGGGAGCCAGCTGAGCCGTGGTGTTTAATGGATTGACTCGTCTATGGATTTCCTTACAAAAAAAAAAACCCAACCCCAACCACCAAGCCCTCCAAACATTTAAATAAATAGAAGACAGGATTAAATAAATCAGCTTAAAATGACTTTTGAGCCATTCCCAGTTATGTCACATGGAGGAAATGCATCACCAGGGTCCTTTCTTCGCTGCTCTTTTTTTTCAAATATTAATAAGCAGGGTAATTGCAACATGACTCACCGCGCTCTCCTGCCAAGCTGGAGAGACTATCTGCAAGATGCAGCTTTCTAGAGCGTTGCGAAGGCAGATGTGTGCTCGGGGACTCTTTTGGGAAGGTCTGCAGCGTAAGCAGCAGGGGATGGAAAACGGCCAGGCTGCCGCTTGCCTCTGCAAGTCACTCCCTCGCTTCTTCCCTTCCTGCCTCTCCGAGCGACCCCCTCGCACGCGGGATTTACGGCAGGGCCGGGGTTTGATGCCCCGAGCGCCCGGCAAAGCAGACGGCGCCTGATGTTGATTCCACAGGGAAGGTCTGGGCTGAGAAACCAGCCAGGATCTCACGCAGCTATGGGCAAGAGGGGTCCAGCTGATGGTAGAAGTGTTGGGGCCAGCTGTGTGTTCAATCTGCCAGCCTCCCACCCAGGCACCAGCAGTCACTGAATCGTCTTGGTTGGAAGAGACCTTTAAGCCCATTGAGTCCAACCATTAACCCAGCACTGCCAGGGCACCACTAACCCATGTCCCTCAGCAGCACATCTCCACGGCTTGGAAACCCCTCCAGGGATGGGGACTCCACCACTG
>VZZY01015038.1:51099-73551 GCA_013400335.1 Eurystomus gularis
GATTTGAGGGGTGGCCTCCCCAGTGCCCAGTCCAGGGGGACGATCCCTGCCCTGGTCCTGCTGGCCATGCTGGTGCTGACACAAGCCAGGATGCTGGTGGCCTTCTTGGCCACCTGGGCACACACCGGCTCATCTTCAGCCGGTATCGGCCAACACCCCCAGGTCCTTCTCCACTGGAAACTTCCCAGCCACTCTTCCCCCAGCCTGCAGCATTGCAGGGGGTTGTTGTGACCCAAGTGCAGGACCCAGCCCTTGGCCTTGTTGAACCTCATCCCATTGGCCTTGGCCCATTGATCCAGCTTGGCCAGATCCCCCTGCAGAGCCTCCTACCCTCCAGCAGATCAACACTCCTGCCCAACTTGGTGTCATCTGCAAACTTACTGAGGGTGCCTCGATCCCCTCGTCCAGATCATTGCTAAAGACACCAAAAAGAGCAAGCCCCAGCACGGAGCCCTGGGGCCACCACTTGTGACTGGCCACCAACTGGGTTTAACTCCGTTCACCAGCACCCTCTGGGTCTCGCCCATCCCAGGCAGAGAAAAGGATTTTTAGGAGTAGGCTTTGAAGGATCATCTCTCAAACATGAACAGGAAGGTTTATACAGGCAGAGGGTCCCAAACACACCAGTCTGAGATAGCCAAGTTTTCAGCTGAGCAGATACCTGTAGGTCTTCCTCAGCTTAGCCAACAAGATTAAGCTCCCCAGTGCCAGCACCAGCCAAGCCTCACAAAATCCCTCGGTTCAAGCCAAAAAATCCAAGCCCAGCTAGATATGGAGACAGTAAGCTTTCAGGAGGACTTCTGAAGCACTTACCTCATCCGACTCGTCTGAGAGGGTCCGCAGCAAGATGGGGAAGAGGCTATCAGTGTGTCGGAACATCTAGAACCAGAAAGATGGATGGCATGAGTCCTACAGGCCTGGCTGCCCCTGCCAATTGACTCCTCGCCCCAGGGGAGGCTGCTGAGCTGGAAAGCTCTTCTCCTTTAAGCTACTGGATCTCCAGTAGCCAAAGCCTTCTCAGAAAAGTCAAGCAGACTTGGTTGCAATGCTGCTGAGATAATTACAGCCAACTCAGAGGCAAAGAGCAGCCTAGGGGTGGACAAGCTCAGTCCCATGGAGGAAACTGTAGGCTCACGTGCTGAGTCCATGACCCACCTTACGAGGAGTCTTGATGTACAGGTGGTAGAGCCACTTCAGGACTGCAATTCTGGTCATCATCCCAATGGACGTGTCATGAAGGTGGCAGTCCAGCACCTGAACTATTCCATCCAGGTTCAGGGTCACTGGGATCCTCTCGGAGCTGCAAGGAAAAGAGAGAGGCTGGTTCAGTGCTGTAATGTCCAACTCACTCCTCCCACAGTGGAGAGGTCTACACACACCAGAGGCTACAACAAACCTCAGCTCAAACCCTGAGAAACCTCTGCTCTGCCCTACTAAGCCTGGCCACCCACATTTCTCCTCCTGTGCATCCAGATCTACTCATGGCAAACCTAACAAGTGTTGCCATGTCTCCAAGAGTTATGAAAGCCAGGAAGCAAGCTCCAGGCTTGCAAGCCTGTGGGGTCATGGCTGGGCATGGCCAGGTTTGCCCAGGTAGCACAGGCAGCTTCTCACTTCTTGAGATGGGGAAGCACGAGTGACACGGCAACAAACCAAAAACTTGCTTTGGAAACCAACAGAAAGCTTCCAGGCTTTGAGGTTTACCACTTTCCCAAACCAGCTGGTACCTACACATGACAAGCCACCACACTAGATGAATGCAGTACAATGGCCATGTTGAGAAACTGGTCCATATTGCAGTCATCATGTTTGAGGTTCAAAGACTAGAGATCCATAAAATGCACTCAGAATACACTCAGGTTTGACCAGCTCAAACATCTCCAGAGAAGACCAACCCACGTGTCTTCAAACTCCACTAGTCAGGGCCACCCAACCAGGTGAGGACATCCTGTTTCCACTAATCCCAGCAGACTCGAGCTAAGGACTGTAGATGGTGCCTGGGCTGGCCAGGTCTGGGGATGCTGCTCTCTGCTACAAGGTTGTCTTGAGAACATCAACTTGCTTCCAAAAGACGACGATAACTCTTGGTCACCAACAAGGGATGAAAGCAAATGACCTCCTTAGTTCACCAGGACATAACACTGACGGCCTCCAGACCCTTAGCTCTTACTATGGTGAAAAACTCCCCGGTTTTTCCCAAATGGTTGGGACAGGGGACCTCAATGCAGAAGAGGTCACGTTATGGCATTTTTTGGTCCTGTTTGTGATCCTGAAGTCTACCTGATGGCTTCCCACCTCCTCAAGAGCAATGAGGTGGGAAGTAATTCTTGCAGACCAGGTTATGGAGAGATGGCTGGACCTGAGCAGATCGGAGCTGAGATGGTTGGAGTCACCCTCCAAGAGGGAGCTGCGCTGAGGAGCTAAATCACTCCTGTCCTCCACGAGCTACTGAATTATTCAGGGCTGGACCAGAGTCCTGCCGATTTTCCAGGCGCGCACAGAGCTGCTCTGCGCCTCGCTTGATAAGGAATCCCCAGGGGCAGATTTCTCACGGTATAATTTGCAAGTCGAGCTGCAGCTTAATAGGATTTGATCTTCCCCAGGCCACACGTCGTACGGGCGAGACGAGGAGGCCACGGCCCCTCGCAGCCCTGCCCGTATCTCCCCGCTTCATCTGCCTCACGGAAGGGACGCCGGGCTCTGCAAATTGCATTTTGAGTTGGACTAAGCTGCGCTTTGATGTTGGAAACAACCGCCGAGGGCCAAACGTGCAGAACCGAGGAGAAGGAGGGACCCAGAGCATGGGGAGTTTGGGAGAAGGGATGAGCAGCATCCCAGGCGATGTGAGCCAGCCTGGACCAGCCTTGTACTTGGTCTTCCTGCAAAACCAGCTCCATCTGCGGCAGCCCAGCCTGCCACCCACCCACCACAGGGCTCCTGATGGGAGAGGAGCACGAATCCTTGACCTGATTACATCTCCATGCCAAAAATACGCATCGCCTGCACAGGATGGGGAAAAAGCCCTCAGGGTATTGTGTGGTTCCAGAGGGAAGCGGCCAAAAGGATGGTGCAGAAAAGCTGGCCGGTTGGGAGGTGGCCTTGGCGCTGTCACATCCACCAGCTCTGTGCAGGAGGACATGGGGTGGTATCATCAGAGGAGAAGGCTGGACTGCTGCCAGCACAGCAACAAGCCACTTCCAGCCCGGCTTGTGCCAAACTTGATCACAAATTTCCCTCCACCAGCGATGCAGCACCCGCACAGGAGAGGGCTGTGGGCAGAGCTTGGGTGGCTCCAGCCAAAACCCACCCGAGATGACCCCAGGAGCTGGCTGGCAGCGCCAGGCTGCCCTCAAGCTGTTTGCGATCCTGAAGTCTATCTTATGGTTTCCCACCTCCTCAAGAGCAATGAGGTGGAAAGTACTTGTTGCAGACCACGTTTGGGAGAGATGGTTGGACCTGAGATGGTTGGAGCTGACCTCCAAGAGGGAGCTGCACTGAAGAGCTAAGTCACTCATGTCCTACCCATGAGTGACTTAGACTTAGTGGCCAGACCCCAAGCACGGTATGTGGGACCATGGGTACCAACACCCCACAACTCTGCTGGGCTCAGCTCCTGCTAGAAGGGATTGGTGGCCGGGCAAAGCTCCTTGGTGGTCATCCCCTCCCCGCATCTGCCGAGATAAACCTTTTAAGGTGGTTGCTGGAGAAGAAGGGGCTCATTTCCTCAGGGCACCACCCTGAAAAGCAAAAGGACCCACGAACATGTGAAACTGGGCTAAAAATCTCCCGAATGACCACGTTCCTTTGCCTCCGAGATGGAGCAGCAGCAGATTCCCGTGGGCCGCCGAGCACGGCGAGCGCTGCCGTGGCTCCGGAGCGGGCTCGCAGCTGGCCCCGGCTCTCCTTTAATCCCCAGGCAGCGTGGAGCAGGAGCAGCAGCGCTGGCATTGCGTCAATGCATCCTCCGGGCCTGCCACGCCGGCTCCCAGCGCCGGCATCTGTGGCAGGGCAGATGTCACATGCAATCGCTTCCATCTAACCCACTACCCCAGATTCTCCTCCGGAGGATGAACGCGGCGGCCCTGGCACCACCTCCATGCTTCAACGGTGACAGTGAGAACGTGTTTTTAGGAGAGCTCTGCCAGGCTCTCACCGCTGGATGCTGATATCTTTTGCTCAAGTGGAGCGGTGGGGCAGGAGATCCACCCCCCAGCATGTCCCCCCCATCCCAGAGAGCGTTCTCCAGCATGGGAACGGAGCTCACTTTCCTGCTGCGTTCACTCCACAGCGATGTTTTTCACCCCGTGTCCCTTATCAACTCATTTTCTCATTTCTCCTCTTTCTTCAAGGGCTTCTGCCATCTCTCTCCTCAGCGGTCGCCTCTACTCTGCCAATGCCTGAGCTGTCATCTCCCTCCTGGCCTCCTGCCTGGCCCAGCTGCTTTTCTGACCCCATTTTCAGACAAGGTTAAGGTCTAGGCCAGGCTCTAGCCTTTAAGCGGCCTTGCCAAGGGTGGAAATATCCAGGTCCTTTCATTGTGGTCCAAGTCACAAGGGCAGCTCCCATACGGGCTGGCAGCTGTGCTGCTCAACGGGCTCGAGCCAGCGGCCAGGAGGTAAATAGCTCCTCTCTGCCATCGGTCCCACAAGCTGTCGCTTTCTCGTCCTCCATCGCTCTCATTTCAGAGCTCTTGGCTTCCTCCTGCTTGCTGCAGTTTCCAAGAAGTGGATCAGAGCAAGCTGATCTCCCAGGGAAGTTATGAGGCCGACGTCCAACGAGCTGTAGATCACTGCGACAAGGGCTGAGGCAGCGTGGCTAAGGTCCCCCGCCAGTTCATCCAGTGGGAGCAGGGAAGGGAACTCATCTCCTCGCTCCAGGCTGGAGAAGAAGACCAGGAGGAGCCCTCCTAAGAGGACACCTTGAGCTCAAAAGCCACAGCAAGGTAGACTCTATCAGACAAGCTGCTGAACAGGACTCCAAGGCAGGCTTGGGGCATGAGCTCAAAGCATCCACCCTCCAACAATCCCCAGGGTGCTGCGGGGCACCCAGCACCATTCTGACCCTCCACTCAAGCGTTTACCACCTCGAGGAGCTCCCCAGCTTGCCGACTGCACCTGCAAGGCACAGGAGGTTCTGGGCACGGGGCTATGGTGACTTCCAGCGTGAGACACGCAGCAGCAATTTGAGCTTTGTACTAAGCCCTAACTACCACCTTTAAAAGCCTGATTTAAAAGCAGCCTTGGGTGGCTCAGCCACGTGGCAGCCCTTTCTACAGAGCAACAAGCAGCTTTACGTGTCCAATGTGTTGCTGAACCCTACCCAAACCAAGAAGCCTTCCTTGCATCAGGAAGGACCACAAAGCCACCGTGTCCCTTATCTAGTTTGCTGAGGGATCGTGATCTCACCACCTTTGTCCCGCTGCTATGCATCTAACCTGGGCAGCCCTGCTGACTATCTACCCAGCAGAGCGGTTAGGAAGTTGTCTCACAGAGTGGTTGGGGTTGGAAGGGACCTCTGGAGATCATCTCATTCAACCCCCCTGCTCCAGCAGGTCACCCAGAGCAGGGGGCCCAGGATCGTGCCCAGGCACCTTTGGAATCTCTCCAGAGAAGGAGACTCCACAACCTCTCTGGGCAGCCTGGGCCAGGCTCCAACACCCTCACACCAAACAACTTTCTCCTCCTGCTCAGGTGGAACCTCCTGGGTTCCAGCTGGTTCCTGTTGCCCCCTGTCCTGTTGCTGGGCACCACTGACAAGAGTCTGGCCCCGTCCTCATAGTCACAGGAGGGCTCAAGAACAAGTCTCTGTGCAAAACCAGGTCTCTTAGAGGCTCGAAGGCTCTTGCCTACTGTCCCAGAGGGCTTTTCCTGGTCTCAAACCATCCAGGTCTTGTACTGAAACTCCGATGCAGTTACAAGAGCCTAAAAGGCACTTTCCAGCTGTTCCGGTCCAGCAACGCAGGATGGACATCTGCATCTTCTCCTGCAGCAGCTCGGCCCGACGGAAGGAAGCCCGGGCTCTGCTCCAGCAGCCACACTTCCACCTCCCCTTCCTGATCCGGGCTCACACCGGTGATCACAGCATTGGCGGGGGCAGCCAGGCCACAGGAAGGCTCCAGCGCCTCTGAAACATGGTTCTGGACCACTTCCAATGATGTTTTTTTGGCAGAAACTGGGAGTGAGGACCCCCACCTGCATGGGGAGCCCCCCAGCCCCTCCAGCCCTGTGCAGCCAGGCTCTCCCTGGGAGCCAGTTTCGGTCTTGGCAGACACAGCCCAAGCGAATGCCACCAGGAAGCTCCCTCCATGTGAAGCTGGCAACGACCCTCGAAGCGTTTTGGATCACCAACAGCACGGGTGGGGGCTGCTTGTGTCAGTCTGTGGCCATATGAACGTGCCCAGCATCCATCTATGGAGCATTCAGACCTCGTCATCTTCTTGGATGGCATCTTCATAGACGATGTCCCTCTGCAGACGCCGGGCTGTGAGCTCCTCCAGCCCGCTGCCCGAGGTCCTCCTCCTTTCACCGCCGCTGCAGTGCTGTCCCTCTGCAGACAGCCGTGCGGGGAGGGCAGGAGGAGGGGGCGTGAGAGCTGGATGCCTGGCACGGGGCCACGCTCCATCACTCCAGACCCATGGAAGCGGCGGGGGGGGGGGAAACCAACAAAAAACACCAGCAAAGAGTGACTTCATCTTAAAAGGCAGCTGCAACTTCCTCCGCTAGCAGGCTTTCCAGCTTCTCACAGCAACGCAAGGGTTTCCTGCGGTCCTGTCTCGACACCCAGTGGGCATTCGGCGTGCAGGCAGCTGCCTGCTCCCTGGCGTGAGTTACGCTGCAACCAGCTCCAGCTGCCAGCTCTCGCCTGCTTCTGGCAGCCTGAGCAATAGATGGAGCACCAGGGAGATGTCCAGGGCTCCTGTCAGCCAGGTAGAGCCCCTCAACCCCGTGCCAGTCCTTCACAACAGGGGCCATGGTGAAAATCTTCCACATCCCGATGCTGGACCAGCAGAGAGGTCACACAGGATGGGGAAATGGGCTTCATGGCAGGTGAATCCCAGGATAAAACCTGGAGTCTCCTGTTTCAAAGGGTGTAGGACGACTCAAGAACAAGTCCCTCTGCAAAATCATAGAATCCTTTTGGTTGGAAAAGACCTTTAAGATCATGCAGTCCAACCATAACCCTATTCTACCAAGTCCCTGAGCACCACATCTTCATGGCTTTTAAAGATCCAGGGATGGTGAGCAAAATCAGGTCTCTTAGAGACACGCAGGGTCTCGCCTGCTGTCCTGGATGGTTTTCCCCAGCTCTTGGGAGCTGGCAACCTGCTTCAGCTTGGGCAGCCATTCTCCTGGCTCTCCGTGATGCTGCGACCAAGTTACTCCAGCTCTCGCTGCTTCTGTCCCTCTGTGGTCTTCACTCCCTCTCTCCTCCTGGTGCCAACTCTTCAGCAGAGCCACAGTTATCACTTGTCCTCCTGGACTTAGCACCTCTCTTCTTCCTCCCCCTTCCTGACTCCAGCCCTGTGCACACCTACTTCTGCACCTGCTAAACTTCAAGGGCTGAGCAGGGCCAGGACGCTGCAATTCCAGGAAAGCCGGAGGAAAAACCATTTAACAGCCACAAACCAAAATCTAGGCGCAAATTAAAAGATCCATACTTTCAAGAGAGGAAAAAATAAGGGTATTGTGAAGATGAGGGCGTTGCTGGGCTTCGTAGGAGTGCAAAAAAGGAATGGAGAGTCCAGAGCGTCAACCTGAAAAGCTGATGCTTGCGTTGCTCTGGGATGAGTTGTGATGTGCCCATCATCATCACGCACCAGCCGCGCTGGTAGGACACAGGTAGAGCAACGCATCCTGTTTCAGGGACCACAACAACAAATAAATACATGTATCGCACAAGAAGAGTGCTATAAATCATGATCTCCAAGGAAAGGGGACTGCAGGGAGCAGGAGGAAAGGAGAGCTGTTACAGGACCAGATGAACTTGTGTCCAGGTTCACCGACAGCTGGATGGGAAAGAAGGTCTTTGCAGGAGACACGGACCTGTGGAGCGGGGCCACAGGAGGCCCCAGCAATGATGGGAGGGCTGGAAGCCCTCTGCTGGGAGGCCAGGCTGGGAGAGCTGGGCTTGTTCAGCCTGGAGAAGAGAAGGCTCCAGGGAGACCTTCTGGTGGCCTTGCAGGACTTTAAGGGAGCTTACAAGAAAGCTGGGGTGGGACTTCTTAGGGGTGATGGTTTTCAACTAGAAGAGAGAGGTTTAGACTAAAGAGAAGGAAGGAATTTTTGCTGCTGAGGGTGGTGAGAGCCTGGTGCAGGTTGCCCAGAGAGGTGGTCGCTGCCCCATCCCTGGCACCATTGCAGGTGAGGTTGGCCGGGGCTCTGAGCAACCTGCTCTAGTTGCAGATGGCCCTGCTCGGTGCAAGGCGGGTGGACTAGATGGAGCTTTAAAGGTCCCTTCCAGCCCAAACCATCCCATGATTTAGATATTGGGAGAGATGGTGCTGGGCATGGAGCTGCTCTCTGCAGGGCTGACTAACGCCGCACGAGGCTGGCAGGGGACAGGCTGGCAGCAGATCTGAAGACACCTCAGCTAGAGGCTATATGGTATGTCCCCAGGTGCTGCCCCACAGCACCATGCTGCGGTGGGCTGCCAGGACAGCAGCACCGAGAGTTGTGGTGCCCAGAAGCAGTGTCAGCACTCTCCAAACTTTTCTGCCAGCCCCAGACATTTCACACACCACCTTCTCATGAGGTCTCTGCCCACCTGAAGATCAACACAACACTGTTCCCCCACCACCATTCCTCTGCAAAGACGGGGGGGGAACCAAACGCCTCCTATTTTGGCCAAGCTAAAAGAGCCATAACCAAGACAACCATTCACCTTCTCCCCACCTTCACCCTGTCAGGCGAGGTGCAGAACCCTGAGTGCACAGACATCTGCTGCCTCACCAGACCTCCCCAGGGGCTTTCCAAGTCTCCTGAGGGGCAAACGCCTCAGTTTACCAGAAAGTCAAGATGTTTTCGTGCAGATCAGAGAAGCACTCAACTGCTAGAACATCCCCAATCATCCAACGCACTGTGACCCAGGAGACCCCAGCTGGTTTCCTATTCTTCTCCCCAGCTTTGTCAGCCCCCCGAGAAGCCTTCCCTTCTTTTCAAGCCCCTCTGAAGCAAGGCGCAGACCCTACCTGGTTACTGTGAAGACGCTGCTGTTGCTGAAGTTGGAGTCACCAGACGCATCCAGAGAGCCTGAGGGAAGATAAAAAGGAGACCCGGTTAGTGGGATGGCAGGGAAGGTGGAGAGCGGGACTCGGAGGCTGGAGAGCTGCATGACCTTCTGCAAAGACATAACCAGTCATCGTTTGAGGGCCTGGGGACCCCAAAGATCCCTTCTGCTTGTGGTGAGCATTTAACACTCCTTGTCCAGCTCTTCTCAACTGCTAGAGGTACTGGATAAAGCTGGTGCAGGACTGCGCTCACCTGGTAAAACACAGGCTGCAGACCTCCAGCTCTGCCCCACACTGGGTCTCCTCCTCAGTAACAGAGACCGAGACACATCCTTCTGATGGCTTCAGCCGTTTGCAAAGAAGGAGCTCAGAACTGCAGAGCTGCCTTCTGTCATCCAGATTTTGACACCCAGAGACACCACACAAGCACAGGAAAGGCTGAATCCAACCCAGGACTTCTCCACCTTGCCAGCCCTCCCATGCCGTGACTCCACATGGAAGGCAAGTGACCCAAACAGCTTTCCAACCTCTGTTCTGTGCTAAAACTGGGTCATACAAGCGTGGTTGACAAAGCACAACAAGATCAACTTGACTCTTCATGCCCCCTTGTGCCAACAGCCTCTACTCACACGCAGCAGCATCGCCAGATCAGCACAACCAGCGAGCAGAGTTGAGAGCTTGTGATGCAAAAGCATCTCAGGTTTAGCTGATCCCACCTGATTCAGGGTGCAATCCAGCCCCAAAGGGGTCGAGATTACAGCAATTAAACTTCCTGTCGACATTTTAAAGCTCTTCTGCAATAGATTTTAATAAAACGAAATATTCTCAGGACAAATAAGGAATAATCACAGACTCCCAGAATGGTAGGGTAAGAAGGGACCTCTGGAGATCATCTCGTTCAACCCCCTGCTCCAGCAGCTCACCCAGAGCGGGGGGCCCAGGATCGTGTCCAGGAGCCTTTGGAATCTCTCCAGAGAAGGAGACTCCACAACCTCTCTGGGCAGCCTGGGCCAGGCTCCCACACCCTCACACCAAAGAACTTTCTCCTCCTGCTCCCATGGAACCTCCTGGGTTCCAGTTGGTGCCCGTTGCCCCTTGTCCTGTCACCGGGCACCACTGACAAGAGTCTGGCCCCATCCTCTTGCCCCCACCCTTTAGCTCTTGATCAGCATTGATCAGATCCCCTCTGAGGCTTCTCTTCTGCAGCTCAGCAGCCCCAGGGCTCTCAGCCTTTCCTGGGCACAGAGATGCTCCAGGCCCCTCAGCACCTTTGCAGCCTCCCCCAGACTCTCTCCAGTAGTTCCTTGTCTTTTGTGAACTAGGGAGCCCAGCACTGGACACAATACTCTACCTGTGGCCTCTCTAGAGTGGAGTAGAGGGGGAGAAGAGCCTCCCTTGACCTGCTGGCCACACTCTTCCTTGGCCACAGCATGGTCCTTGGCCACAAAGCCCCATTGGCTCATGGTGCACTTGTCCACCAGCACTCCCAGGTCCTTCTCTGCAGAGCTGCTTTCCAGCAGGTCCATCCCTCACCTGTACTGGTGCAGGGTTTATTCCTCCTCAGGTGCAGGACCCTGCACTTGCCAACACCATTGAGAGCAGCTCTGCAAAGAAGGACTTGAGGGTTCTGGGGCTGATGTGTGGCAGAGGTGACTGATGCAAACAATCCAGGTGAGGTTGGCCGGGGCTCTGAGCAACCTGCTCGAGTTGCAGATGTCCCTGCTCCCTGCAGGGGGGTTGGACTGGAGGAGCTCTAAAGTTCCTTTACAACCCAACCCGTTCCACGACTCTATGAATCTTTGTAGAACTTCATGAGGTTCCTCTCCGCCCAACTCTGAGGTCTCGCTGAATGGCAGCGCAGACTTCTGCTCTATCAGCCACTCCTCCCAGTTTTGCATCCTCAGCAGATAATAATAAAAAAAAACATTCAAAAGGAGAAAACTCTCTGCTGCCGCGCTACGGCACTGTATTTTCCCTTTCCATCCCTTCCAAAAAAACCACCCTTGCATTGGCCGGGAATCGAACCCGGGCCTCCCGCGTGGCAGGCGAGAATTCTACCACTGAACCACCAATGCTGTGCTGGCCTCTGCCTCCGCCCTGGCTGCCTGGCCTTTGAAAGGACCCCAAAGTCTTCTCCCTTCTGCTCCCTGCCCTTCCCAACACCGACATCCTCCACACGACCTGATGCTCTCCCAGGACTAATACAGCTCTCTGAGCTCTCCTTGGAGTTGGTGGAAGGTCCTCCCAAACCGGCCACTGCAGGACACGTGGGCTATTCTCTTCCTGCCTTATGCAGCAAGACCCCATAATAACCATAAATGATCTTTTCCTGGTCAACTTAATGACTAAGGTGAAGCGAAGCATGGTGAGGGGATGGGGATGCTCACCAGGGAACGCAGTGCTGCGGCACCTCCTGGGCTCCAGCCTGGATCAGTGACCCTGCTACACAGACAGCACCAAACGTGTCTGTCTCAGCAGAGGATCATCTGTGGAACAGGACTCCAAGGTTCAAAGGAAGCACAGAGGTCCCATTGCCCTGAGCTGCCCCAGGACACCGAACCAACTCCAAAGCTTCTCTTGAGACCTTCTCTCAACCTTCCTCACACCTCTAATGGCTCAGACCAACAGGGACTCACCGCTGGATGCTGCCTCTGGCTTGGAGAGGGACTCCTCTGATGTGGGCTCTGCCAGTAAGGTCATCGACTGCTTGGCCTCATCCATTTCATCATCTTCTGGGATGACCAGCTTCATCAGGCTCTGGTTGCACACGTTTGCCACCTCCTTGATGTCTGAGTGGAGGCGGTGTAAGGAACACGCAGTCCCACATGCAGCTAGGCACCACATCTGGCCGGCCACAAAGCCACTGCAGCCCCACCAGGGCTGCCCCAGCCCAGCCACCGCAACCCCCCTCACGTCCAAAGGGCTGGCGTGGCTTTAGCACTTGGTGGGAGGACTTCTCCTGGCCCTCTCCAGCCATGCGGCTGGCCCTGCACACCCAGGGCAGGAAACAGGCGCTTCCCTGCGGTTTGCTGTAGCAGGAATAGGAGCAGCTCCGAGTTAGAAGGATACTCTTCTTGCGATCATCGTAGGAGAGACACGGCAGGACAGCGGTCAGGATCCCTGAGGAGTAAGGCAGCATCACGCGGCCAGCCAGCTGGATGAACTCCCTCATCCAGCACATGGCTGTCAGCTGGATCAGGTCATCTGGAAGACATGGGACAAGCAAAGGTGAGGGAGTGGGCGAGGGAATGGGCAGCAATGGCAGCTGAGCAAACTCTTCTGGCCAAGGGCCATGCACAAGCAGAGAGGTGCCTCTGCTCCATCCAGAGAGATCCTCATCTGAGACAGTTCAGCCACAGAGAAGATAGATAAGACCTGAGTCTGCAACGAGCTTGAGATTAAACAGAATCATTAGAAAACCAGAATTGTTTTGGTTGGAAGAGAACGTTAAGATCATTGAGTCCAACTGTTAACTCAGCACTGCCAGGTCACCACTAAACGCTTAGCACCACATCTCCACGGCTTTGAAACCCCTCCAGGAGGATACCAGACCTGGATTTGAGGCTGGGAAACCTTTAAGCAGGACTTGTGTGCACCATGACAAAGAAAAAGGCAACTGGGTGAGCTGGTGAACAGCCCACTGGAATACCCCTGGCCTGAACGCACGGAGGTGGATGCTACTACTTGGTCCTGCACACTCACCCGCCGCCTGGCAGTGGATCACCAGGATATTGGCCATTTCTGCAAACTTGACACTGGAGGGATTCTTCTTGATCTCCTTGAGGAACTCCCCGAGAGCCACCTCGCACCTGCAGAGAGGCAGAGCAGTTGGTTAGGGCTCCATCGCCTTGGATGGAGAAGTTACAGAGACTCTGTAACAGGTGTACATGGAAAGGATGCTGGTGGTACAGCAGGGCCATGAAGGATGAGGCTGAGAAGCTTGCCCTGCCCCAGGGCAGAGACTGCCCACAGGTTTGAGATGGAGGAGATGACAGCCTGGAGGCCCCCGCGCCATCCTGCAACTCCACACCGGCCACACTGGCTCTGTGGAGATCGAGGTGAGGAGCACAGTGGGGAGCAGGGGGAAAGACGACACCCAAAGCTTTCAGTGGTTGCTTCTCCACATGTGGACACTGGGAAACAAAGAAGCAGGGAGGATCCAGGAGGGCCTGGCAGTAGGATAGACCCAGACCAGTCTCACCACCTGTACCCTACAAAACTGGTCCAGTTACTCTCTCCCAGTGCAAGCAACCAAGATCCTCTGACCTCCCTGAGAACTCCCAGCCACTCGTGGGCTTCAAAATGCCTCTGTCTTGAGACCAGCGATGGATCTGAGGAGCAAGCTCACGCTGCTTGCTTCTCTTCTCCACCCAGAAGATGCTGGGCTTGTGCTGTGCCTTGCTGAGAGAGGCTCACGTGCTGCAAGCTTGGTCACAGAGCTCACAGGCCGCCCCAGAGGCACACGCGAGCCTCTGGCTCTGATATGGGTGCAAGGGCTGGGAAGGCAACAGCTCAACCGAGCCAAAACAGTTTGTCCTCCAGTACAGACCACGGTGTCCTCCACAGCCACTCCAGCCACAACAGGCCAGGGAAGGGAGGCCCTCACCAAGGACACTCTGATCCACCAACCAAGCTGGTTAGATTGCTCCGTCTCCCACCACACGTGTGGGGGTTTTGCTGCAGGTATGTAAACAAATGAAGAGGGTGATGGACAGAGAGACAGACGCAGCCCTGGCACCCGGCCAGCCTCCACACTCACATTTTCCGTATCTCCTTGCTGTTGTCTCCCAGGATCTGGAAGAGCCCATCCAGGATTTCTGGCAGGTAATCCAAGAGGTTGATGTCAGGCACAGATTCCAAGACCAGGATCTAGCTCAGGGGAGGAATAAGAAAGAAGAGGTGAAGTTCGGAGAAGCTAACAAACATCTCCAGCACAAATCTGGCATGGTCCTGAGGAATTCAGAGCTGAGATGTGTGCGGTGGGGGGAAGGACAAGAGGACAGCGTGGAGTCGCCCATCTTGGAAAGAAGCTGGGCTAGCTTCCAACTCTCTCAGCCCAGCCTCACAAAAAAGGTGCTCCAGCCCTGGTTGGCAGAAGTGCAGTACAGGGGAGACCTTCTCACTCTCAACAACTCCCTGAAAGGAGGTTGGAGCCAGGTGGGGTTGGGCTCTTCTCCCTGAGAACAAGAAATAGGACAAGAGGAAAAGGCCTCAAGTTGTGCCAGGGGAGGTTTAGGTTGGACACGAGGAACAACTTCTTCACCAGAAGGGTTGTGAAGGGCTGTGCCAGGCTGCCCAGGGCAGTGGTGGAGTCCCCATCCCTGGAGGGGTTTCCAAGCCATGGAGATGTGGTGCTGAGGGACGTGGTTTAGTGGTGACCTGGCAGTGCTGGGTTAACGGTTGCACTCAATGAGCTTAAAGGTCTCTTCCAACCAAAATACTTCTACGGTATCCCTGCAACAGCGAGTTGACAGGAAGCTGGTATTTTAAAGAAGCAGGTGAACAAGCACTGGCTTAAAAAACCTGCCCAAGTAAATTCAGGTGCCCAAGTTCACACATCGCTGCAGATTTCTGCCGTTTGCCCAGAGGCGGGATGCTGACGGGTCCTGGTGTTCTGGACTTCACACAGGCAGGCACCCATGACCCCACGTGTACCTACCCAGGATATGATGAACTGGCGGGCGTACTGGTTGTTGGAGTAAATCCTCTCGCGCAGCAGCGGGATGAAGCCCACCAAGTCAAACTGGTTGCTCTCCGTCACAATGTCCTGCAAAGCCCAAGCGGAGGGTGTTAGGAGGGACAGCCACCACCCTGTGCCGACACAGCCACCCAAACCAGGCCTTTTTTAAAGACATGTGACAGGAAAAAGATGACAAGCAGCTGATGAATGGGTCTGAGGGTAAGGAGACATGGGGAGAGAGAATAATGGGATCTATTCAGGCGATGAGCTGGAAATTCCCCTCGGGCAGGGACTGACGCTGAGCAGGGCCCAGAGAGGAAGGCTCCTCCACCATGCGCCAGCCCAGCTGAACAGGAGGACACGGGAGCTTCTCCAAATCATGCCTCAGCAGCGTGTGGCACACATGAGCAAGCAACTTTGATGTAACCTCGGGTGTCAGGGGTGGGAGAGTCCCCTGGCTCTCCTTTAAAGCACTTCCCCCACGCTTGGTGGATTTTGCCGCATGGCTACGCCTCTCGCACCAGCGCGGTGGAGCGGATCTCCCAGCAGGAAGGTCTGCAGCAGGCGACGTGGAGACTGCGCTCACCGCAGTGATAACGAGGAGGAGCTGGCAGGGAGCCACTCACCTCTGAGCAGAAGAAAAGGAACTGGGAGGTCGGAGAGAGTAAAAAGGCGTCGGCAGCCAGAAGAGGAAGGGGAACCGAGCCCCACACCCCAAAGCAGCAGCAGAGCAGCTATGCTCACTGCACTGCTAGCTTAGGCAAGGGAGGAAAAGCCCTTCTGCTGCATGGGATGGGGCTGCAACCTTACTCAGACTGGAATTACGAAATGCTTTGGGTGCAAAGGGACCTTTAAAGGTCATTGAGTTCAACCCCCCTGCAGGGAAGAGGGACATCTACAACTAGAGCAGGTTGCTCAGAGCCCCGGCCAACCTCACCTGCAATGGTGCCAGGGATGGGGCAGCGACCACCTCTCTGGGCAACCTGCACCAGGCTCTCACCACCCTCAGCGTAACAAATTTCTTCCTTCTAATTTCTAGTCTCCCTCTTTTATTTAAAACCATCCCCTCTTGTCCTGTCACAAGAGGCCCTGCTCAAAAGTCCCTCCCCATCTTTCTGACAGGCCCCTTGAAGTCCTGCAAGGCCACCAGAAGGTCTCCCTGGAGCCTTCTCTTCTCCAGGCTGAACAAGTCCAACTCTCTCAGCCGGGCCTCCCAGCAGAGGGCTTCCAGCCCTTGGAACACTAAAATCTTGCTTCCCCAGACACCTGGCTCCCAAGGGCTGAACACACACGTGGCATTACCACAGCCTACCAGCCCCTTCAACTCAGCTGCCCGAGATCACCAGCACACCCTCAATCCAAGAGGCTACAGTCAGTCAGAGGAAGAAATACTTTGACAGTAGCTGCAGGACTGAGCTGAGATGGTTTTAGCAGCTGCAGCCTCCCTAGCCAGGAGATGCCTCCAGGATGCACCAAGAGATCTCAGCTGGAGGAGGAAGAATACCTTGAGAAGCCGATCGAGGAGCTCAGAGCCACTCTTGACATTTGGGTCAGGATCAGCAGCCAGCTGTGGACAACAGAAACAAGAGCCATTGCAGCAGTGGGCCCCAGGTCTGCTCCTTCCTCTGCAGCAGAGCTCCCAGTAGGCTCACGGGACTGCTGCTCTCCTTCAGCATTACAGGGATGGACACAGAGAAGTTCCTTTATCTCCAGCTCTACATTAGGCTCTAGCAAATTCTCCTGAGAGATTTCCTAAGGAGAATATCAAGCACCCACTGCCTCTCCCCCAGCTACACAGGTTTTCATGAGCCAGCAGCCACGCTCTCAAGGAGCAGTTCCAGTGAAGAGCTGCAGAGACAGGCACACATCGACATGGTTTTGACCCTGCAGACCCCACAAAGCTGTAGAGTTGTGGAGCCACCTCACCTGCAGCAGTCCCATCAGCCTTATTTCCTAATGCCGCTCAACAAGGAGTGGGAAAACACATCCTGGATGAAAATACATTCTCATATATACATGAAGACAGAGAAGACAGTCTCTTACAGCAGACTCTAACACCACATCATCAGTAGCCAGCAGGCTGCTGCAGCAACTACTCATTCAGTCCTTCACACCTGCCTGGGTCAAAACAAACCAGTCTACTTGGAAAAAAGACCTTGGACAATCTGTTTTTTTTCCACCCAGGGAAGACAAGGACAAGAGGACAAGTTTTACTTCTCCAGTGTGGGAAAGAAAAACACACAGGAGTTGAGAGGAACCTTCTTACCTTGCTGAGGCCATCGAAGAGCACATTGAAGTGGGGCAGGACAGAGCCCCTGGCCACCTTGACAATGTTATAGAGAGCCTCACAAGCATAGTACCGCAGCCGACTATCAGCATCGTTGAAACACGTCAGCACCGGCTCAATCAGCTCCTTCAAGTAGAGCCCAGAGTCCTGGTGGAGAAGAGGAGACCGGTTAGCTGTGGAGCAGACCACAGGGAGAGGGAAGAGATGGCTCTACCCTGGAAAACAGGTGCTGGTGGCACAGGCTTCACAAAAAGAAAAGACAACCAACAGTCCCTCAAGGGTGGTGAGACTTGGCCCAGGCTGCCCAGAGAGGTGGTCGCTGCCCCATCCCTGGCACCATTGCAGGTGAGGTTGGCCGGGGCTCTGGGCAACCTGCTCTAGTTGCAGATGTCCCTGCTCCCTGCAGAGGGGTTGGAGTCAATGATCTTTAGAGGTCCCTTCCCACCCAAACTGTCCTATGATCCTATGACCTAGAAAAGGAGACGGTAAGAAAATCAACAACACAGAGAGGAGCCAATTAAAGAGTCCAACCCCAAGTTTTATCAGTGCCCCTCAAGGCCACCAAAAACAACTCCTCCATTCCCGAGCCTGAGCTGCTCTGGCAGCACGAGAAGGCCAGTTACGTGTCTGAGGGCAGAGCAGAGCATTGCCCATCCTGGGGAAGAGGGTTTTGCAGAGACTCTGCACTTTAACAAGAGGACAAAGACAGGAGCACTGCTCACAAGACCCTGGCCACCAGCATAAGGCTGTTAGAGTAAAAGCCACCATGCTTCAAAGTATCCTCTCAGATTGTGACTCTTGTTAGAGAGGGGAATAAATGAATTAAAATCTACCTCGTAGCCGAGGAGCTACGAGGATCCGTGAGCCTGCCGAGCCCGTGCTCCCCTCCACGGGGATTCGGCTGCTCTGGCCCTGTCCCAGACACAACTTACTGAGCTTGTTAACGAGAGAAAAGTTATAGAGAAAAACCTTAACTGGGCGAGAAACCAGCCAACTTCCCATGCACGGGGCATCGACACCTCCAGAACTGCACCGAGCAATCCACGTGTTCAGCGAGTCAAACTTCTGCCAAGACCAGCAGAAAGCTGCCAGCTCAGGCTAACGCAGCTCGACAGCTTATGCTGTTTACTTTGACCGCGGCTCTGCCGCCATCGAGCCCAGACCTCAGTCCCCCTTTCCAAAGGCTTTGCCTGCACCACTGGAGCTGGTTGGGCTCGGGGCGGGACATGGAAGGGCTGCAATGCTTCTTAGCTCCCTTAACACAAATTAGCACCCAACCTGCTGAGTCTATTCAACTGCTGGAGATGGAGAGATGCACTTAAGCCACGTGTAGGGAGCTGCCAAGGTGACACCAAGGCCAGAAGACGCTCCTGCGTCAAAGGATGCCTCGGTGTGTTGGGGAAACTCAAACACGACCCAGGCGCATGCTGCAATGCAGGGAGGGAGATGGGACCTGCAGGGCCACCAGTCCGAGTCTCCCCACCACGCTGACCCAAGAGGAGCCACTGTTCTTCCACCACAACCCGCACCAGCCAAAAAACCTCCCACCCAAACCTACCTTGCCCAGGGCGATGGAGCAAGCGGCCAGGCCAATGAGCCCCCCTTTCCGGCTGTGGGGGTGCTGGGAGAGCGCGAATTCCTGCGACAGGATCTGGATCACGTGTTTGATCTGAGACGTGTTGTTCTGAGCCACAAACTCTCGCACCAGCCTGGGGAGAGAAGAGGAAAGCATCTGGGGCTTTAGGTCCTGCCTGATACCACTGCGCAGGGGCTCGTCTCAGAAACAGGGATTTTTAGCCACGACAAACGCCACAGGAAGCGGTACCAAAATGAGGAATGCTGAAGCGAAACCAGAGCTCTCCTCCCTGCTCACATCCAACAGCGGCTTGCTGCCCTCATGCTGCTCTCAGCCTGCAGCCTCCTGCACCTTTCATGAACCCACAGCCCAGGGTGGCCTCTCAAGGGCCACCTCACCATAGCTGTGTGCTTGCGGAGAAGAAATCACCAAGTCTTCAGACACTCATTGAATCATAGAATTGTTGTGGTTGAAGAGACCTTGAAGATTATCGAGTCCAACCGTTAACCCAGCACTGCCAGGGCACCACTAACCCATGGCCCTCAGCACCACATCTCCATGGCTTGGAAACCCCTCCAGGGGTGGGGACTCCACCAGCCAGGGACAGCCCTTGACAGTCCTTTCAGGGAAGAAATGGTTCCTCATCTCCAACCTAAACCTGTCCTGGTGCAACTTGAGGCCATTTCCTCTTGTCCTGTTGCTTGTTCCCTGGGAGAAGAGCCCGACCCCACTCGGCTCCAACCTCCTTTCAGGGAGCTGCTGAGAGCAAGAAGGTCTCCCCTGTACCTCTTTTTCTCCAGGCTGAACAACTTCAGGTCCTTCTCCATTAGGGAAAGGGTTGTTTAGGCAGCAGAGAACCTCTCAGCACACACCAGGAGCACTGGTGGCTTGCAGCTCGTTACCCACAGATAATCAACACATCAGCAGCACTTAAACGAAGAGCCCCGTGACCCCGCTCCAGCCCACGCAACCACTTCAAGGTCCTTGGCCACCCAACTGGCCCTTCAGCCCCAGCTTCTCTGCAGCAGAGCCACCAGCCAGCTGGGGAGGTGGCTCCAACAACTGTGCGGCCAGCTGTGCAGGCAGCAGCGCACAGCTGGAGCATTGGTGGTTCAGTGGTAGAATTCTCGCCTGCCACGCGGGAGGCCCGGGTTCGATTCCCGGCCAATGCAACACTTGGTTTTTCTCCTCCATTTTTCTTCCACTTCTAGCCATAACCCGACTCAGGCATCTCAAAATCTCAGCCTGAACAAGGATCTTTATCTTAACCGTCAATAAAGGTGCAGAAGTTCTCACTGCCCGACTCCATATAGGGTTTTTTTAGCACTGCGTTGAATCTGATGCCGCCCTCTCCCAGCCAACTGCCTGCTTCATAATCCCAGAAAATCGTTACAGAAGATGTTTGTGGACTTTTTCCCCTAAAACAATTCACACCAGCGCTGTTCTCACCCTGCTCTGCAGCAAAGTAGCTGCCCCTGCATCCAACAGCCCCTTCTCACTCTCCCTGAGCTCTCCAGCAGTTACAGCCCGACCCACTCTCACAACCCGCTGCTTTAGGGCGAACGGCTCCATCTCTAGTCCCAGCCCAGCACCGACCTCAAGCAGCACAGACCATGGAGGTGAGCCTTTCACTGCCTAGATGGAGCTTTGCTAGAACAGGAAAAAACTTTATAGGCTTTCAAGAGCTTGAAGAGCTCAAGGTCTAACTAATGAGGCAGCAAAAAGCAACGTGCAGCATCAGAGGGTCTCCAAGCAGCAGAAGCTGCTCCCACGTTACCAGCCGGAGGATGAGGAGGTACCTGAGCTGACAGGCAGTGAGTTCCTCCTCACTTGATACCATAGACATGAGAGTGTTGCTTCTGACACCACTCTGCAACGGGTTTTAGCTGTTCTAAACCAGTCTCTGCAAAAAGTGTTGGTCCTTGCCCTCTTCCTCCTCACACCCTTCCCAAACTGGGTTTCCAGCTTGATCAGGTGAACCCTCTGACTCCAAACCAGACCTTGGTTGGTATAAGCCGACCACATCCCCCTAATCCTGAGGCAGGGTAAGTCAGAGCAGAGCTACTTGGAGGAAACAAGGAGCATCACCCATCGCAGCAGCAATGAAGGGGCGGTTACCAAAGTACCCCAAGACTGGAGTTATGAGGACACTGTGGCACATCTGCCTCCCTCAAGAGACTACTCCTCTAATGAAGAGAGAAAAGAAGAGAAAGGCCAGCACACAGAAGAAGGGACTGGTAGGGTTGGGTTTGTACCTGAGCAAACACCCCATCCCAACAGCCCGTTTTCCCTTCTGCCCATGTCCACCCTCCAAGCAGGACCCTCCATGTTTGAGGCCCATGGTTCTCACCTCACATCCCTCCCGCATCTCCTGCCGATCCCTCAGCACAGCACCTCCATCCCCACGTCGCTGGCCCGCTGTTCCCGCTGTACGCTCACCACAACCGCATCTCCCACCCAAACCTCACCCTCCAGCTTGGCTCATCGCTCCGAGCCCCACCCTGGGCTGTCCCCTGAGGGGATGCTCCTGATCTCCTCCATGAGCTGAGCTCTCAGGAAGCCCCCGGGGAGGACAGAGTCTTTCCCAGGTGAAGCTGTGGACCAAAGCAGCATAAATCACCTGAATGAGAGCAAGACAGGCAGGGAACGCGTACTGGTGACACTAGATGGGGCAGGGCCGTGCCAGCAGCCGCCTGCAGACCTTCCTTCGCCTGGGATGCTCTAAAGGGAAAGCTCGCGTTCTGCTGAAACGGCAGCGACACAGGAAGAACCAAAGGCAACACCCAATGGCCAGGGGTGACACCAGGCGCTTCCTGCCTCCACAGCTGGACCGAGCATGGGACAAGCTTGGGCAAGCCCTTGGGGAAGAGGGGAGATGGCTCCATGAAGGGATGGAGCCGGGCTGACATGAGATGGGCGCTGGTGATGAGCACAGCCACCCCACGGTCAGCCTGCTATCCCCATGGTGGCTCCTGCCTGGTGACGCCCTGACGTGCCCCACGGTCAGGGCACAGAGCTGGCCAGGCCACCAGCGTCACCAAGGGGCAAGGATGGCGGTTCTGACCCGTTTCTGAAGTTACGCTACTCACGGTTATTTTGTGCAACAGCACCGGGGACCCACCGTCAGCGGGGCCTGCGAGGGGCTCACGGGCACGACTCCCGCCCCGGGACAGGCGTCCTGAGCCCACAGGTCCCCGCTTGCACCGGGAGCTGACGGGCTCGGAGGTAAACTTCAGCGACCGGTGGTACGGGGATGAGGGACACGGTGCAGTCAGTGGTGGGAGACATGGGAGTGAGGACAGGGAACATGGAATAGGGACGGGAACTGCCCCTCCTGCCTGGCCACCTGTCCCCTGGCAGGGGGGTCACCGTGCCACCGCCGTCCCCTCCCCGGGCTCCCGGGCCTGCAGCCTCCCGGTGCCCCGGTGCCACCCACCCCTGGACCCTCCGGGTGCCCCCAGAGGTGACCGCCTGCCTCAGACCCCCCGTTTTCCCTGCGGCGACCCTTTCCCCTCGCTCCCCCCGGGGTGACCCCCCGAAGCCCCCACCGGGGAGCCGGCCCCACGGTGCACGGCGAGACCCCCGCTCCACCCCCCGAGCATCCCGGGGGCGCAGGTGCCTCTAGGGCCGCTCCCCAGGGCCCTGGGCCGGCCTCCTCCTCCTCCTCCCCCGTCCCGCACCCC
>VZZY01015038.1:73668-130253 GCA_013400335.1 Eurystomus gularis
GCCACCGGCGGCCACGTGACCCCGCCCGGCCCGGTGACGCAGCCGCCCCCGCACAGCGCCCCCCAGCGGCTCGGAGGACTCCAGCACCGCGGCCGGGTTTATTGGAACCACAGTTAATTACCGGCTCTGCTAATTAAGGGTCCTGAGGGAGTCGGGGGGATGGAAACGGGTCACTTGTGAGAAGGGAGACCCTTGAGGTAGTAGACCCAGGAGGCGCCGCCACCCCCAGGGCAGGACACCACCATCTTGGTGGCAACGGGGACCTCGCCCTCGAAGGAGACGCTGATGAAGGTGGGCTTCTTGGGGCGCAAGCTCTCGAGGGCCCTGACGGTGAAGGCCGGGTGCTCCACCGCGTACTGGAAGGCCGTGGGCTGCAGGAAGATGTTTTTGAAGGGGATGGAGGTGGTGCCGCCAGCCTTGATGGAAAAGGGACCCTGGGGCTTGGGCGGGAGGGCGAGGCCGAAGAGGGGGATGCTGAACTCCCCGCCCAGAGGAGAGGAGAGCTCCAGCGTGGTCCTGGCTTCGCCCAGCTGGCAGGGCTCGTAGGTCACCTCCACGCTCACCTCCGAGCCGCCCGGGCTGGCGGGAGCCACGCTGATGGTTTTCTCCGTCTGGAAGTCGGGGCAGTTGGTCTGTATGGGGGAGAGAAGAGACCACGGAGGAGGTGAGTCATGAAAGAAGAGCCAGCACTGCAGGAAGAAACCAGTGATCCTCACCATCACATTGGCCAGGGTCCCATCACCGCACCTGTCCCCCAGCACCACACCCCTGGTGGGTTCTCATGATGAATGGCCACAGGGTCTGCCCAAATGTGCCCAGTAGGTACAACCCTGCACCCAAGCCCTGGGAGACCTTAAACCCCACTAACATGGAAGTCCAAGCACCATGGGACCTGCAAAAGCAGCTCCAACAGGGCAGCAGAGAGGGGTCTGCGAGTGAGGACAGCCCAGCTGGAGACAAGCCCCAGCGTTGGTAGAAAGACCCCTGGGTTCATATGGCCACCCTAGCTATGGCAGGTCAACCTAGGGGGTCAGGATCCCTCAACAGAGAGGGCTGATGGTGGCCAGATGAGTTGCCTCCCAGAGCCTGGGGTCACCTGGAGAAGGTAGTCTGTCTTCTGCCGGGCATAGTGCATGATTTTGGTGGTGATGGTCTGACTAGAGCCCAGCGTGGTGCAGAAGTAGAGGGGCTTCTCCGGCTTGCTCGCGGTGGCTTTCAGGTGCAGGTTGTAGTAGAAAGAGCCCAAGTCGCTGCTCTGGAGCACCAGGCGCCCGGTGCTCTCACCCATTTTCAGGGGCTGGTACTCAAAGACAAGATCAGCCTGGGAGGAAGGAAAGAAGAGAAAAGCCCCTGGGGTCAGGCAGAGACAGGGACGATCAGTCCCTGGTGCATTCACACGGTGCTGGAAGGCAGCCCAGCACCCTCCTCTGGGTCAGAGACTTGCTGCAAGTTGGGACAGTTCACTCAGGGGTCCACCTCCAACAGCCGAGAGCCCTGCAGCACAATCCCAGAGGCTTTTCACCCTAAAATGTCCCAGCGCACACACCACTTCCTACCAATCCAGGCTGTAAACACCCTGCCACTGAGGGTGACACGCATGTGGCACAAGGACTTGCCACATGAGGCCTGATGGGACCTGATCACAAGGGGGAAGCATGGCAGACTCCACCAGCGCAGGGCAATTCCCACTGGGAATGTTCTAACGCGCTGCTTCCCCTCCAGATTATTAGAAGGTGGGAGCTGCCACCTTTGGAAAGAAGCCCAAGGTTCATGTAGTGCACTACCCTTCAAGAGCACCCGCTCCCAGAAGGCTGCAGGGAGAGGAGAGCAGCTGAAGGAGCTTTGCTCCTACCTCCGACTGCGCAGGAACAGTGAAATGTGGAGGAACGCTGAAGTCAGGCACTTTGCAATCTATGGCAAACGTCACTGGGACGGTCAGAGGGTTGTCCACCTTGACGGAGGAAGACACTCTCTGCCGAACAGCGGTGCTCATTTCAACAGTGCTGATGGGTCCTGAAGCAGTGGCCTTGAAAGTCACCATGTAGAACAAGTACTCCTCAGTCACCTCGTTGAGGAAGGTCACCTGAATTGGAGAAAAAGGGAAGCACTGGCCATTCTGCACATGAAAATACACCAGCCGTGCTAAGCCAGCCCCAAGAGACCCCAGCTCAGCACCCTACCTCCAAGAATGGCCATAAGCAGTCACCAAGGAAGAGTACAAGACCAGGGAGAGCATGGGTGGTATTTCCACTTGATACTCTCCCCATTGCCCAGAACATTGCTCACCAAGGTCCTGACCCACCTGAGCTGAGCAGCCCCCAGCGCGACCCTCCCAGAGACTGACACATGAGTGGGGTGTGTGGAGAGGTCAGTACCCATCTAGGACATCTACAAACCCACCAGCTGCATGTGGAGGTAAGAAAACATGCATGTGGCTTCTCAGTGAGCCAACAGCTCCTTGAAGGGCCCACAGCCTGGTGTCCATACTAACCAGAGTGTTAAAGACTCCTTCTTTGTAGGAGAGGAACGTGAGCTTGTAGTCCTTTTTGGCAGAGCCTGGCACATCAATGTATTCCAGTCCCCGCAGCACAGACCTGCTCTCCAGGTTTTCTGGTTTGAGTATGTCCACCACCACAAGGAATCTGTGGGAGAGAAGGACGCAGCAAAGGTCAACAGGAAAGGCTCCCACAGGATAAGTATTGTGTGAGGGTACAGCACTCTGGGAGTCTGCAGCTGGTCTGAGGACTCAGAGATGGACCTTGAATGGTGTATACCTGAAGAGCCTGGGAAACCCTGAGGCTGAAAAGTCCCAAGGAGAGAAGGAGAGAAGAGACCTAAGGAGCAAACACCACAGAGCAGAAACCTGGCAAGAGATCAGCAGACACAGCAGGAGTCACAGCAGGAGCCTCAGCCAATTGGCATGTAGAGAGAGGCGTGTGGACAGAGCATTGAGCGAATCGCTTCAGCAGCTTGCTGATGGACAGAACTAGGGGGTCGAGCTTTAAGGCTTGGAGTGTATAAAATGTGGCCATTTCTGATAATAAAGGTCAGTTATAACTCTCATAGAGTTGTCCTGAAGTCCGTTTCTTTGTCGCGGCACAACACAGCCCCTCTCATCCCCAATGCCTCAGGCAGAGGGAGGAATCATAGAATGGTTTGTGTTGGAAGGCACCTTGAAAACCATCTCGTTCCAATCCCCCCAGCCAAAGGCAGAGACTCCTCCCACTAGGCCAGGTTGCCCAATATCTCACCACCCTCAGAGTGAAGAACTTGTTCCTGATTTCTAATCTCAATCTCCCCTCTTTCAGTTTGAAGCCATCACTTCTTGTACTATCACTACAAGCCCTTGTGAGAAGTTCCTCCCCAGCTTTCTCGTGGGCCCCCTTCAGATACTAGAAGGCCACCAGAAGGTCTCCCCGAAGCCTTCTCTCCTCCAGGCTGAACAAGCCCAACTCTCTCATCTCGGCCTCCCAGCAGAGGGATTCAAGGCCTCACATCATCTTTGTGGCCTCCCCTGGATCTGCTCCAGCAGGTCCTCTGAGGAAGCTCTCATCCATCTTGGAGGAAAGCCCCCCATGATGGGTGTGTGCAGGCAGAATCCAGACACCTATGGCCAGAAATGGCCAAGGAGAGTGAAAAGCTTGCAGGATGGAGCTCCCAGAAAGTGAGACGCCTTTTCTTGTGCTTCTGCAGGGACTGCTGATAGGACAAGACCTCTTGGGTTAGACTCACCTCTGTGGTTTGTTCAGCCAGTTGGAGACAGGGATGAGCTCGGTGTAAGATGTCCTACACGGCACCTGCCGGAATATGGTCCCTGAACACTTTGGGGCCTCAGCAGTCCCTTGCAGGAGGTAGTACAAGCCCGTCCCATCTGGAAACGGGAAGAAGATGGAGCCCTAGAAGACAAGAAATGCAGTTAAGTGAGTTCTCCTGCTGTCTGGACCAGACAGAGCACACCTGGACAGTCCCACATGTCCTGGTTTCAGCTGGGATGGAGTTAAATGTTCCTCCCAGTAGCTGGTGCAGTGCCATGGTTTGGATTCCGGCTGAGAAGAACATTGATAACACACTGATGGCTTAGTTGTGGCTGAGCAGTGCTTACACTAAATCTAGGACTTTACAGCTTTTCCTGGTGCCCAGGGGGAGCACGAGGAGCTGGGAGGGGACACAGCCAGGACAACCAACCCCAGCTGCCCAAAGGGATAGTCCAGACCACATGACATCACACCCAGTAGATAAACTGGGGGGAGGTGGCTGGGGAGCACCACGGCTCAGGGGTTGGCCGGGCATCGATCAGCGCACGGTGAGCAGTTGTAAGGTGCACCCCTTGTTTTCTACGTTTTATTATTAATATTATTTTCCCTTCCTTTTCTGTCTATTAACTGTCTTTATCTCAGCCCATGAGTTTTACATTTTTTCCCCTGACTTCTCTCTAGAGCAGGTTGCTCAGAGCCCCGGCCAACCTCACCTGCAATGGTGCCAGGGATGGGGCAGCGACCACCTCTCTGGGCAACCTGGGCCAGGCTCTCACCACCCTCAGCATCAAAAATACCTTCCTTCTCTCAAGCCTAAATCTCCCTCTTCTAGTTTCAAACCATCACCCCTTGTCCTGTCCCAACAGGCCCTGGTCAAAAGTCTGTCCCCAGCTTTCTGACAGGCCCCTTGAAGTCCTGGAAGCCCACCAGAAGGTCTCCCCAGAGCTTTCTCTTCTCCAGGCTGAATAAGCCCAACTCTCCCAGCCTGGCCTCTCAGCAGAGGGCTTCCAGCCCTCCCATCATTGCTGGGGCCTCCTCTGGCCCCGCTCCACGAGGTCCATGTCTCTGCTGAGGACTCCAGAGCTGCCCCAGCACTGCAGGGGAGGGGGTTCAGCAATTAATGAAGCATCTACAACCCTACAGGGCACAGATCTGCTGAGCACCCTGGACACAGAGCCCAGAAGTCTCTGGCCTCCACTCTGTCCTAAATTCTGGCACGGTCTAAGTTCAGCTGGAGCAGGACAAGGCCCTCAGCAGCTCCACACCCTGGAGCCCCTTGGAACTGACCCCCTTGATTTCAGAGCTTGTCCCTGGTCTGTCTCAGAAAATACTGCCCAGAAAGCAAGAGGGGCCAGTCACCCAACGGAATTTCAGCCTGGATGGGACCTCTGAAGGTCATCTCACCCAACCTTCTGCCCAAAGCAGGGTGAGCTACAAAGGTCACACTCTGAGGGTCAGCACAATGTCACAGCTCACCTACCTGATGCTTCTTGTTCTCAGAGCTCATGGTTAGGGGTCTGTAAGTGATCTTGTAGGGCTTCTGTTGTTGACTGGCTTCTAGATGGAAAAATTCTGGCCCTTCCCAGTGCTTCCCCTCAATGACAGGTTGCAGGGTCCAGGCCTCGTTGCTCGGGTTGGACAGGAGGATGGTCTGGCTTTGCTTCTCGCGCACGTTGCATGCGAAAGTCAGCGTCTGCAACAGAGGAGCACAGAGGTTGCTTGGTGGTACCGAGGAACCCTTTCCACTCTTCTCCATCTAGCTCTACACCAGGACCTGGAGCACAGGGAGCAGCTTTTCCTTGTCATATGCAAGTTTCCATTTGGGCCATAGCTTTTGGAGTAAGTCAAGAAGGGAGAGGAACAAGTCTTTTGCATGCTGCCACCCAAAAAGGTGAGAAAGAAAATGAGGAGTCCTAGAAGGAAACCCTCCTGTGCAAGGAGAAGACCTGCAGCCACAAAGCCCCTTTGTGGACAGGCTGAAGAGCAGCTCTGGGATGATCCCTGCCCTAGTGTCCCCCAGTCCCTGCCCTGGGAGAGAGGTGGTGCAAATGGTGAGGTAAAGAGGGGACCCATCTTGTCTCTCCTCCGGTTACCTCTTTGGTCCCAGGGTGCTCCATGCAGCACCCCGTCAGCGTCAGCCGGAGCGGCTCGCTGCCCTGGATGAAGCACTGCAGGCCCTCATACTGGATAGCGTGGCTCAGCTTTGAGGGGCGGAAGGTCACAACACAGGGGACATCCATTCCCGGAGAGATGTAACCCTTTGTGGGGCTGATGGAGAAATCTGGCTTGAAGCTCTCGACGTCCCACTTAAACCTTGCCAAGGAAGCACAAGGACAGGGAAGAAGGATTAGTAATGGGAGGCTGTGAATGCAGCGTGCCGTTTCTACACCTCTTGTGGGCTTTCCCACAGGACCTCAAACATGGTGCTGAGCCACCTGGCAACAAGGCTTCATGCTGGGCGGGACTCAGCTGCAGCCAGCTGTAACCAGGCCTTTGGGTGTATCCCTTGCTAACTTCCAGGGCCTGACTGCACAGCCTTGGCTACACGACAGCCTTGGCTGCATGAGGGCAACTATCTGGGCAAGCTACAGCTCCATCCAACCCTCATCCAAGCTCTCAGCCCTCAGAGAGGACAGAGTTCTGCATTACTTGACTCCTATGTCGCCTGTGTTCTGCATGACGACGCGCTGGGATGTGTAGCTCTGCTGCACCACCGCTCCGAAGCTGAGGTGATCCTGGTCCAAGCTCACATGGATGCCCTGGCAGGAGCCCCGCACCATGAAGAGGAAGCGCACCAGGCCGTTGCATTCCAACATCACTTCTTCAGAGAATGGCTGGATGCGGCACTTCGGGGAGAAGGTCACCTCCACTTTACAGGTATCTCCTTTGGGCTTCAGGCTTAGTTCATTGGTGGGGTTCAAGCAGAGAACCTGCACAAAGAAAAGAGTGGAGACAACTTATCTGGCAAGCAAGCTGTGAATCCTCTACCACTAGAGTCATAGAAGAGTCTTCCAAGTCCTGTTCTGGCCCCACCAACATTGCCCCAACCCCACTCATTCCCTCGTATGCATCCCTAGGCACCGAAGGTATTTCCTGGGATGTGTCCATCTGGCCACGGTGAGCTGGATTACATCTTCCAAAGTAATTTCATGTGAGCTCCCAGAGAGCTGTAACTCTTGGTCTTTAAAGATTAATTTATCTCCCTTTAAAGATTAATTTATCTCCCTTTAAAGATTAATTTATCTCCCTTACCTTCTCATATCTAATATACATGGCCATATCCTAATGTGCGTGTCTAGAACAGGTGAGAGGAACTGTCCCTTCTTCTGCCTCCTGGCTGTCAGGGGAGTCCTGACACCCAGCTCAGATCACAAAGCCATAGAATCATGGAACTGTTCTGCTTGGAAGAGACCTTTAAGAATGAGTCCAGCCATTAACCCAGCACTGCCAGGGCACCACTAACCCCTGGCCCTCAGCACCACATCTCCACAGCTTGGAAACCCCTCCAGGGATGGGGACTCCACCACTGCCCTGGGCAGCCTGGGCCAGCCCCTGACAACCCTTTTGGGGAAGAAATTGTTCCTCATGTCCAACCTAACCCTCCTCTGGCACAACTTAAGGCCATTTCCTCTCATTGTATCAAGATGAGACATTCACATTGCAAGTACCTGCTGTAGAGCAGTCCCAGCAGGGATGACAGGACACCGTGCAGGCAGCCAGGACATAATACAACTGTAATTAGCTACTAGCTCCCACCCAGAGCAGCTCATATCTACCTGCAGGCACACCAAAGTGCTCTCCAATGAAGGAAGGGACCTTACCCCAGCTTCTTGCAGCTCTGGCATGGTGGACATGAGACTGAGCTTAAAAGTGAGAGGGGCAGCACTGTTGTTCACTATGGTAACAATCTTCTTCACCGTCTGTCCGACGGAGAGGGCTCCCAGCTTCACCACCTTTCCTTGGGGTTCTACAACGTCAACCTGAGGCAGGAGGGATTAATATAAAGGGAAAGGAAAGAAGGAGAAAAGGTTTCCTGCCACCCTCGTGGCAGAAAACCAAAGCATGATAGGCTGGGGAGGAGATGAGGAAAGTGAGAGAGAGAAAGTCAGGCTGGCTGCCCACCACCTGGGGTTTGAGGATTTGGATTTCATCTCACCTTCATTTCCGTGCCCCTTCCTCGGACTTCAACAGTCTGCTGGCAAAGACCGTTGATTTCAAAAGGGATGAGCTCATGGTAAGACACAACCTCTCTGGGGTAGAAAGTGATGGGCACCTCCACTGTCCCTCCTGGGTGTAGGATGTACCCTGGGAAGTCCACCTCCAGGTGCGCGGTGCTGGTGAACAAACAGTTCAAGCTGGGAAAGCAAAGGAAAGAGGAGCAGAGGTGTCACGAGACAAGATCAGGGCAACTTCAGACTCCCCTGTCTCCTCTCCGTGCATCCTCAGAGGTCATGAGGACATGAAGCAGGCACGTGCTAAGCAAAGGCTGAAGGAGTGTGTGGAGAAGGCCCTACCTCACATTCTTGTCTGCCTTGTTTGTGATGACAAGGGTCTGACGGGCAGGTGACATCCCAGCATGGTAGATGAAGCAGGCTCCAAAGTTGAGTCTGGTGGTGGAGAAGTAGACAGTGGGCACTACCACGGTGGCCAGGAACACACAGGTAAATGTGGGACCCTTGCTGATCTGGTGAGGAGAAAGAGTGAGCCAGCTGAAGGGACGGGAACTACAACCACAATCACCAGAGGTGGCCGAGGAAGAGGATGGAGGACAGGTGGCTGGGGTGACAATAAGGAAAAGCAGGTGCCAAAAGAGCCCAGAATAAAAACAGAAGGTGGAAGGCTTGGGCTGAGAGGGAAAGGGGTTTTGGAGAGCCACGGCCCTGCTTTGTGTGGCCATGTGCCAAGGAGGGTGACCACACGCTGGCAGAACCTTTCTGAGCTGTGGGACCAGCTCAGCAGGGTCATGGCGAGGAGAAACAGCTCCATCTCCATGTACATCTAGGACACCCCCCCAGATTAGGGGCAGAAAGGGCCCGGGGGATATGTCCTGCTACAAAAGTGCTTCCCAAAGTGGTCCTAGATAAGCACTTATTAAACTATCCCATTCAGAAGCTGTCAGGCTCTTGATTTTGGCCTCCTTGCCTTGCTCAGGCTCTTCAGCGATGGACCTCCCACAGTCAAGCTGCAGTGTAGGGATGGCGAAGGTCCCGTATTAAACTCTGGTGCCTCACCTGCAGCGTCAGCTCTACATCCTTTAAAGAGCACATCTTCTGGGGGTGAAAAGCCAGCTGGGTCTCTGCCTTCCCCTCGCCCTGCACGGTGCCTGTCCAAGGGGTGATACTAAGGACCTGCCTACGGGCTGTAGGACCACTCAGCTCCCATGAGAAGGTGAAGCTGAACTTGCTGTTATTGTGGATGCTGAAGATGCGCTTGGCGTTCTCGTTCAGCTGTACCTGCGGGGGAAGGCGGGGAGGATTAGGGGTTGGAGCACACGCAAAGTGTCAGCTGGCCCAGCAAGTGCTCCTCCATCCTCCACATCCAGCTGTGTGAAAGATCAACCCTCCTACCTCCAGAGACCCCCTGCAACACTCCACGCTGAGGGAAGAGTGGCTGGAAAGTGCCCAGAGGAAAAGGACCTGGGGGTGTTGGTTGACAGGTGGCTGAAGATGAGCCAGCATGTGCCCAGGTGGCCAAGAAGGCCACCAGCATCCTGGCTTGTGTCAGCACTAGTGTGGCAGCAGGACCAGGACAGGGATTGTCCCCCTGGAATGGGCACTGGGGAGGCCCAACCTCGAATCTTGGGGTCAGGTCACTCCCAGAAGGATATCGAGGGGCGCAGAAGGGCAACAAAGCTGGGAAAGGGTCTAGAGCACAAGTGTGGTGAGGAGCAGCTGAGGGACCTGGGCATGTTGAGCCTGGAGAAAAGAAGGCTCAGGGGAGACCTTCTGGCTCTCAACAACTCCTTGAAAGGAGGTTGGAGCCAGGTGGGGTTGGGCTCTTCTCCCAAGCAACAAGTGATAGGACCAGAGGAAATGGCCTGTGGTTGCACCAGGGGAGGTTTAGGTTGGACATGAGGAAAAATGTATTCCTGCAAGGGTTGTCAAGGGCTGTTGCAGCCTGCCCAGGGCAGTGGTGGAGTCCCCATCCCTGGAGGAGTTTCCAAGCCGTGGAGCTGTGGTGCTGAGGGACATGGTTTAGTGGTGCCCTGGCAGTGCTGGGTTAGTGGTTGGACTTGATGATCTTAAAGGTCTCTTCCAACCAGAATGATTCTATGACCCATAAAAGAAGACAATCATTCCCTCTTGTTCCAACACACCTGCAAGGCTCCTGATTATGGCCCAATCTTGCAGGGCTTTGTGGGGCAAACAGTTCAGGGAGCTGCTCACCTCTTTGAAATCAATGACATTGATGTCCTCTGTGCTGAGCTCGGTGACATGGCCATTGCTGTCCTCACACCTGACAGACACATTCATGCTATAACCAGTGGCCTTGATATTCAAGGAGAGGGGATGAGTCTTCTTCTTGACATCGCACTTGAGGTTGAAGACAGCTTCTCCTTCTAGTTTTGGTGTGAAGGAGACTGTAATGGGAAATCTGGGGAGAGAAGACCCATTTTGTTAACTGTCTCTTAGCCCCACGTTGCCCGCTCTACAGGAGAGCAACTGTACAACGGCTGTGGTGAGACTCTAGGCCTTGGAGAAATCAGGAGCAGCACTCTGCCCTTCCAGGGCCTTCTGCTATTGAGCAAGCCTTGGTGAGAACTGTTCATGGTATGATGACCTCATGCAGTGACATGGCAGAGGACACAAGACAACAGCAAACCTTGAGCTAACGCTGACCTTGCTGCCCTGCCCATGTGCTACAGGGCAGCATTGGGTGGAAAACCCACTTCTGTCCCAAACACAAAGTAGGGCACAACCAGAGACCCCCAATCTCTGTGATCTACATGACAGAGGGCACATCCCTTTTGCAAAGGGGAATCATCCAGCTCCCATGACAGCACTACAATGTGGACAATGAGTTCACCATGAGCCAGCAACATGCCCTCGCAACCAAGAAGGACAGTGGTCTCCATGCACCCCAACATGAAGAAGAGTGTGGCCAGCAGGTTCTCCTCTTCCCCTACTCTGCCCTAGTGAGGCCACCACTAGAGTGTTGTGTTCAGTGCTGGGCTCCACAGTTCAAGAGAGACAAGGGGCTACTGGAGAGAGTCCAATGCAGGTTATGAAGATGCTGAGGAGAGTGGAGCATCTCTGTGCTGAGGAAAGGCTGAGAGCTGGAGCTGGGGCTGGAGGCTGGGGCTGTTGAGCTGGAGAAGAGAAGCCTCAGAGAGGATCTGATCAATGCTGATCAAGAGCTAAAGGGCTGGGGGCAAGAGGATGGGGCCAGACTCTCGTCAGTGGTGCCCAGTGATGGGACAAGGGGCAGTGGGCACCAACTGGAACCCAGGAGGAGAAATGTCTTTGGTGTGAGGGTGTCGGAGCCTGGCCCAGGCTGCCCCAGAGAGGTTGTGGAGTCTCCTTCTCTGGAGAGATTCCAAACGTGCCTAGATGCAATCCTGGGCATCCTGCTCTGGGTGGCCTGCTGGAGCAGGGGGATTGGATGAGATGATCTCCAGAGGTCCCTTCCAACCCCCACCATTCTGGGATTCTGTGGATGAGCAGATAAGGTGGTCATCTGTTATACTGCTTGAACTCCTGATCTGATCCAAGTCATGGCTGCAGCTGACAAGAAAAGAGCAGCCATTTTCTTCCAGGTGATCCCACAAACCACAGCTAGTTGTGTAAGCCCACTGCTGTCCCCCATGATGGGCTGCAGTGCTGCTCATGTGCTCTGCTGCTCTTGGTGGCTTTGCACAGACCACGCGTGGTGGGCTCTGTCACTAAAGGAACGCAGGGAAGAGAGGAGACCTTGCACACTTAAGGCTGCTGGCTCAGGGGATCACAGGGTTAAACCCATCCAAAATACTTTTGTCATCAGAAGTAGAAGATCCAAAGTCTGAATTTCTCCAGGAAGGAGGCCAAGAAGAGAGGGGAAACTCCAACACAGCCAGTTTATGGAGAGACCTGCAGCTTCCTGGTGTCCCCATTGGGAAGGAACAGAACAAGGCAGAGGTGCTATTGCCGAGAATCACCTGGGGATGTTGACGGGAGAAAGACTCAAAAGCAAAATGACAGCGCAACGTTTGGCACGTAGGAGAGAGAACCTCTAAGTCCTCTTACCTTGAAAGGGGAGCGATGGAGCCTCGCAGGGGCTCTACTTTCACGGAGGTGTTGCATCCCTCTGAGAAGAGAGAGCTTTCTCTGAAAGCAAAGCTGAAGGCTTCCTTCTCACTGTTGATGATATAGATGGTCTGGTGTACCTCGTGCCCTGGGGAGAGGACAAAGCAGCTGCTGAAGTTCATCTGTTCACGTGGCCACCAGAGCAGACTGCTGGAGCAGTCCAGATCTGAGGGTGTGGGGTATAACCACAGTGCTCACCGATCAACAGCAGGTGGAAGTTCAGGTGGGATCTGTCCAGAGTCACCAGCGGGTCTGTGGCGTTGCCCACCAACAGGAATGGGACTGAAACGCTCAGCTCACTGATTGTAAAGACCCAGAATGATTCTGTGATGTCCAGGTGCCGGGGGATGAATTCAAACTTCATCTGGGGGAGAAAGAAGCAAATGAAGGAAAGTTGCCGCCTTTGGCAGGGTAAGGACAGAGGAACCTCCATCTTATGTTGCTGTGAGCTTAAAGATAGGTTGATGTGCCACTGAGAGCCCAAAAGCATGGCAGGTGGAACCACAGAATTATAGCGTTGTTTTGGTTGGAAGACACCTTTAAGATTATCAAGACTGCCCGGTCACTGACCCCAAGATTTGAGGTGCAGCCTCCCCAGTGCCCAGTCCAGGGGGACAATCCCTGCCCTGGTCCTGCTGCCCACACTGGTGCTGACACAAGCCAGGATGCTGGTGGCCTTCTTGGCCACCTGGGCACACACTGGCTCATCTCCAGCCACCTGTCAACCAACCCCCCCAGGTCCTTTTCCTCCGGTCACTTCCCAGCCACTCTTCCACCAGCCTGGAGCATTGCAGGGGGTTGTTGTGACCCAAGTGCAGGACCCAGCCCTTGGCCTTGTTGAACCCCATCCCGTCGGCCTTGGCCCACTGATCCAGCCTGGTCAGATCCCTCTGCAGAGCCTCCTACCCTCCAGCAGATCAACACTCCTGCCCAACTTGGTGTCATCTGCCAACTTGTGGCGTACGAGTTCTCACAGGAGTGAGAACAGGCTCATCTGCCAGTTCATTTACACTGCAGTCTAAGGTTTCTTCATGGTCCTGGCAAGCTCACGGTGAGATGGGACATCCAATAAGTGCGGACATTGCTGGTGCCAAACCAGCATACATGTGTACTAGATATACCTTCTTAATTTTCTGCACCCACCTCTGCTTTCTTCCCTGGCTGGATCTGACCTCTCTCCGTGAGGCAGAAGAAAGCCACCTGTTCTGGTGGGGCTTCAGGGTCTTGGCAAGTCCACTGGAAGGAATACGCAGAACTGGTTGGGTTCATAACCGTGAAGGTCCTGGGAACACAAAGCAAGAAGGACTACTAAGGTAGCGTTGGGATGTTAATGACTGCTCAGCAGCAGGTATCAGGCACTGCCAGTCCTGGACACCATCTGGAAGGAGTTATTTGGTATGAGGGAACAACGCTGGGAGCACAAACATTTCACCTGCATTCCAGGGGCCCTGTTTGTCCCTCAGGTGGCTAAAAGATTAATGGCTATCAACAAAGAAATTAGTAAAGCTATTAGCCAACCTCTTGCATGTTAACATGGTTAAGATCAAGTGAAACTGGTGAAATCAAGTCCAGGAAGACTCCTTTGGAAGATGTTGTGCTTGTAGCCTTCACTGACCCTGTCTGACTGGTATCTTAACAGTTGGACTTGATGATCTTAAAGGTCTCTTCCAACCAAAATGATTCTATGACTCAAAGGATCAAGAATGTCCCAGGGATGCTCTTCAAGGGGACAAAGATTGTACTGGCCACAAAGCACAGGCTGAGGATATGCGGTCCTCCCAGACTGACCCATAACTGATTGAAGAAAAGGACAATGAGAACAAAAAATTGGCCAGTTGGTCTCCAGTGATCAGCTTGTCCAGCCCCAAAACAGACTGATGGCCAAGTGTCAGCAGACCACAGACAAGGCACTGAGGTACCCTGGAGCTTGGAAGAGAGGTCTCTAGTTAAGGGGGGCAACTAGGAGACCATCAACAGGAGAAGCCATGCCCACACCTACCTGCTGCTCCTGCCGCACTCTCCAATTGCCGCAAACTCAATCACTCTTGTGTCGAGATCTAACGTGGTCTCCTTTGGACCCTGCAACTTGGGGTCACGCCTTTTTGCAGTGAGGTAGTCGGAGTCTTCCAGGTCAAAGTGGCAGCTCGACATCAGGCTTCTCCCCTTCACAGCCACCTCTGGGCCCTTCTGATTTGGCTTCAGGTTAGGAATGCTAGGAAGAAAGGGACCACTATTAGGCAGACCCACGTTCCCAGTACAGCACGCAGAGATGCATCTTCTCTCCATGTGAGCACTGAGCAGCAAACCAAACAGAATTGAACGGACCTGGTGGAGGTGAAACGGTAAAAACGTGATCAGTTCTGTGTCTAGAGACCACATGGGTTTCCAGGTAGATAAGGAGGTTCTGACTGGTAAGGAAGCATTGCTAGGGACTAGGTGGCCTCTCAGCAGCCTTTCTGGATCTCTTGTTCCAAATTTTACAACCTTCCAGAAACTTCATATTTCATACAACATCTTTTCCCACTGTCTCCATATCTGCTTCTGCCAAAGATGGATGATCACCTTTCTTTGCTCCTCTATGTTGGTTGTTTCTGCTGCCTCTTTTGGGCTGGCTGTCCCCATGTCCACTCTCCCACCCATCCCAATCAGAGGTATTACCATGACTAACCATCAAAAAGTGCCTGGACATTTCCTACCTGCAGATCATCTGGCTCTCAAAGTCCCCCACGTACAGCGGGGAGAACTTCATCTGGAAGAGCTGCCCCTGTCCTGCACGGATGGTGCCACTGTGGGGCTCGACAGAGAACACTGGGGTGGCACTGACAGGCTTCAGAGACGAGCTCAGGGAGGAAGAGACCTGCTGCAGAGTGTGGTCCAGCTGGCTTGAACAACGGCTAGACTGGAGATTCACAGAGGCACCAGAAGTGGAGGAGAGGAAATCTTGCTCTGGTAAGGAAGAGGTTAGACCATAGAAATCATTTAGGTCGTACAGGATCTTTAAGATCATCGCATCCAACCACTAAGCCAGCACTACCAGGTCCCTCGGCACCACATCTCCATCACTTTGAAACCCCTCCAGGGATGGGGACTCCACCACTGCCCTGGCCAGCCTGGGACAGCCCTTCACAGCCCTTTTGGGGAAGAAATTATTAGTTGTTGAGAGCCAGAAGGTCTCCCCTGAGCCTCCTTTTCTCCAGGCTCAACACCCCCAGGTCCCTCAGCTGCTCCTCACCACACTTGTGCTCCAGACCCTTCCCCACCTTTGTTGCCCTTCTCTGGCCACGCTCCAGCTCTTCAAGGTCCTTCTTGGAGGGAGGGGGCCAAAACTGACCCCAGGATTCAAGGTTGGGCCTTCCCAGTGCCCAGTCCAAGGGGACAATCCCTGCTCTGGTCCTGCTGGCCACACTAGTGCTGACACAAGCCAGGATGCCATTAGCCTTGATGATCTTAAAAGGTCTCTTCCAACTAAAACTATTCTATGACTCCTGCAGGTTAACGAGTCACAGCCCCAGTGGGTGCCACCAGCAGGGTCTTGGCCAGCAGCGAACACGCCGGTGCTGAGTTCGGAGGGCTTGTTTCAGGCAGCACCTTTGTGTTTCTGCACAGACAGTGACTGCAGGTCAACTAACTCAGTCCGAGAGGTGCCCTGATGTCCTCCTTCCCAGTCCTGACCCACCACATGGCTCTCCCTGGAGCCAGGCTCTGCTCCCACACAGATCACAAGCAGAGCAAGCCTAGGAGGGTCTCAGGCAGAGAGGAGCAAGGAGGAAGTCTCCAGCTGGGAAGATGCTGATAAATTTGGATGACTGGATAGGGATGAAGAAGCAATTCATGTTTTGGGGTGAAGCTGCATGGTCTTCTCCCCGAGCCCTCAGCTGTCACCCACAGCCAGTCCCTTACCATCTGGACTGGGCGGGAGCAGCTCCCCAGTACGGCTCACCGCCCTTTCATCCCCCGCAGCCGCCATCCAGGAGTATTCCAGGGCCACGTTTCCCGTGTTGGACAGCTGGAAACTGAAAAGCAAGAGGAAGAATAAAAAGAAAACGTCCAATAAATACAAAGTGAGTAGAGAAGTAACACTCTGCAATGGGCTCCTGGCACCTCTTTCTTCATGCTGAGGAGCATCCTCTTCCCCAGACAACTCTGCCACATCTAGATTGCTTGCCCTGGGCTGCCCCAAGACAAAGTATTTCAAAGTTTGGAAGTTAAAGAGGAAAGGGCAGAGATGGTGCCCAGGACACTTAATCCAAGGGGCTTAGTCTGGTCTTCGAGTCTTGCTTTGCCATTATTTTGACTGCAAAGCCGTCCTCAAGCAGATGAGGACAGGCAACATGCAATGAAAGCTAAACCATGGCTGTTGTCAGCAGAAAGGCATGGCAGAACTGAACCTCTCCTGGCAAGTCTTGGCAGGATGGTGGCCACCATCTCCTGCTTGGCTTTGCGTGCAGATATATGGGCCCCAGTACCCAGCCAGGACTCGGGAAGGATGAAACAATAAATCATTTGTTTAAAGGGATGAACAGCAAGTAAGATTGAATGTAAAGCTCCAGAAGGGACTCAGGTCCACATGTAGGAGATCTCCAGGCCCACAGGAGTTGTGGAAGCTGAAACCTCAGACCCAGCAGGCAGCAGCACCCCCCTCCCAGGCTTGATCAGCCTGTCAGAAATCAGAAGATGTTTCTTAAGTGGCTGAGCAAGAAACATGTTGGTGTAACTTTTGTTGGCACAGGACCATGAGCAGAAGGAAAAGCAGAGGCTGCTGGAGAGCACAGCATGGCTCTGGGGAAGCGGACACTAGGCAAAGGCAGCTCCCACTCGCAGGTCCATGCCTGGCCTCCAGCACTCACCTGAACGTTCTCGTCTGGAAGAGCAAGGTCTCCTTGAACTGAATCATGTCCATATCCAGCTTGAACTCGGCATAGTCAACCACAGCGCTGAGGTGAAGCTCCACCTCCTGGCTACTTTTCTCCAGGACAGTGTGAGCTGGTTCTGGGTCTGTCTCGATCACCTCGAAACAGGAGAGGGAAGAATCACTGAGCAGAGCGTGGAAAGCCAGGCTGAGCTGAGAGCCTTTTAGCCTCCAAAATCAGCCATGTTATAGGGGCTAGGAAGGACCACCACCATTTATTTCCCTGGGAAGATGACAAAATTTGACCCTTCCACTGTAGTATTTGTTTCTACCTCCTGACCCAACCCATTCACCACCATGACTGTGACCACACCCATGGGGACTGTGACCAGGTACCAGTCCCTGTAGAATGCCTGACCTTTCTCCTGGTCCCTTATAAATCCAGTATAAATCCTCTAAATTAGGATTAAATTCCCTGGCTGGAGCTCTGTGGATGGAGAACCCCAAGAATGAACAAACCTAGAAAGCACCTTTTCTTTCCCATCTCAGGAGAAAGGGCTCTCTAGAGGCCTCATGTGGGGCAAGGGACAGGCATTTTGGGATGGAGATGACCTCACTAGGAAAGTCTGCAGCTGCTGATGCTCTGATGGAGAAGAAGGTTGGTTTACAGGTCATACAGTGGTTTAGAAACTAGGGAAGAGCCATCATCCAAGATAAATGTGTTTGGAAACAATGATAGTAAAAGGAAGAGTTTCTGGAGATGACAACAGGAGCGCCTCATCCAGCAGAGATGGTGGTCCGCTGCCATTGGCAGCTCTTTTTGAAGAAGCTCGGTTAGCTTTTGTTACTGTGCTTCTTACCTTCTTCTTGACAGGCCACGTGGCTCCCGGGTCCCTCGTGGCATCCACCCACTTGACGGTGCGCAGGCGGTCATCCCAGTCGGTGACCTGCTCTGGTGGCAGCTGGAAGGCGATCCTGGCCACCTTACACTTCACAGGGTGCATTCTGAAGGTGACTGGGACATCTGATTTCAAGGTGATGGTGATGTCCTTAGCACAGCCAGCATGGAGGTGTCCCACCTAGGGAGAATCGGAGAGCCAAGAGCAAACTGGAATCAGTGGCGAGGGCAGGACTGACAGCGGTGGGATTCATGTGGTGAGCAGCTGTGCCAGGAATCTGCATTTTACCATGTATTTATCTGAGGCTTGGTAGAGAAAAGTACAAACAGAAGATGCCACCTCCCCAGAAGATGCCTCCACACAGAGTCTTTTCCATGGGGCTGACAGCCTAGGGACGGCAACTCCTACGTGGCACTGAAAGGGGCTCTCACTGGTCCTTGGTGACTCCCTGCCAGCTCCTGGGGACCCACCAGCAGGGCTTGAGCAGTGGGGAAAGGCAGAGCCATCCAAGCTCACCTGAGGGGAGAAGTGAAAGGGCGGTCCTGCCAGCCACTCGAAGCGCATCGCCTCCACCCTGCTGCGATTGGTGATCGTGAAGGTCACGGGGTAGGGTGTCCCAATGTGACAGTCCCCAAACTGGATGTGATCCACTCTGGAAGCTGTTAAGAATGAGAGCAAGAGATCTCAGCATGTGGTGAGGTTCATCCGCCCCCCCTCACATGCACAGACACATGTACGGCCAACTCTTCCCTGCCACCAGCTCCAGTGGGTGACAGCACAGGCCTGGTTATAGAGAAACACGGAATCAGAGATGAGTTTGGGTTGGGAGGGAGCTTTAAAGCTCATCGAGTCCAACCCCCCTGAGGGAGCAGGGACATCTGCAACTAGAGCAGGTTGCTCAGAGCCCCGGCCAACCTCACCTGCAATGGTTCCAGGGATGGGGCAGCCACCACCTCTCTGGGCAACCTGGGACAGGGGCTCACCACTCTCAGAGTGAAGAACTTCCTTCGCTTTAGTCTAAATCTACCCTCTTTAACTGAAAATCATCACCCCTTGTCTTGTTCCAACAGGCCCTGCTAAAAAAGTCTGTCCCCAGCTTTCTGACAGGCCCCTTGAAGTCCTGCAAGGCCACCAGAAGGTCTCCCTGGAGCCTTCTCTTCTCCAGGCTGAACAAGCCCAACTCTCCCAGCCTGGCCTCCCAGCAGAGGGCTTCCAGCCCTTGCATCACCTGTCCACTAAGGCCGGACCACATCTGTGTTGGCACAAGGTGAGCAGAAACATGGATTTTTCCGTTCCTTGCTCCCTCTTGGCAGCCTCTCCTCTCTTACCCTCAAATACGTCTTCCTCCAGATTGCACTCAGCGTTCTCCTCCTTGCTGTCTGCCACCAGCCCATGGATGTTATCCAACGTGAAATCATCCTCACAGCCTTCACCCACCAGCTGAATGGTGGTCTCTTCATAGGGGTTGTCCACCACTGACAGGTGGATCTTCCCTTCCGCACGTTGGGCCAGGGTGGGTTTGAAAAGCACGTCAAACTCTGCTGACTCCCCATGACGCAGGACCAGGGAAGCGGTGTGGGGCTTCCTCTCTGCGCAGCAATGGACACGAGAGCAAGTGATACAGCAGAAATATTTCCATGGGGTGTAAGAGGAAGAAGAGGCTGCAACTCAGTTGTCTCTAAGCACAGGTTCTCCCACCAACAGTTCCAGACCCTCTTCCCATGTTCACAAGACCATGAAACCACCACGAATATCACAACTCAAGTGTCTTAACCTCAGGTTAACACCCAGCTCTCACTCAAACTGCATCCAACCAGCTCTGGCCATATGTAAAGCTCAGTCAAAGTGTGGTTTTGGCATTTGTTGGTTGGCTGTGAGCTCAAGAGCTGCCTCTGTTCAGGCTGGTAAGTCCCCACATGCAGCAAAGACCTCAGATGGTCCACTGAAGTGGTGACAGACCCCTACAAGTCAACCCACCATGCCTGTATCTAACATCTGGCTGCTCCTTGGCCATGCCAAGAGCAGGGTGTATATTTTCCTTGTACAGATGACCACACTTCACGGTTAGCCAACCTACCTGCTCCAGAAGAGTCCTCCTTCATGCCCGCAGCTTGGTAGATGCAGTGTGTGGTGGGCCTGGCTTTCAAGAAGAAAACTCCCCCTTCATCCAACAGGTCTATCATCAGCTGAGAAAGGAACACAGAGCATGACCACACCGGTGTGGGCACAGGATGGTGAGGGGATTGACCCTGTACTGCTGCTGGTCCAGCACGGAGAACCCAGCACGGAGAACCCAGCTCTTAGTACAAGGTTGAGGTGAAATCAGACAGAAAAATAAGTGTTCAGAGGCAATGGGAGATAATTAAAATACAACCGAGCAGGACAGAAAGTCTTACAATTTATATGCAAAACATAATTAAAATACAACAGAGTTTTTAATTAAAATGGAGTAAAACAGGATCAATCTAATGTAACTAGGACATCACACATGGCCACGAGAATCAAAACGGGGAAAACACCCGACCAACTATGTGTTGTGTTTAATGGGAAATGTTGGAAAATCACATTTCCAAGAGGAACTTCCTTTCCAGAAAGTGCTTTGCTTAAAAAGATCTTCTGAGACCTGTTCCCATGCAGGCCACTGCAGCACAGAGTGGAAACTGGTGTAAAACCCAAGGGTGGGTCAAGACTAGCAAAGACAGCAGCAGTAGTTGCAAAGGAGGTGGAGACAAAGGTGAAAGGCTGGTGGAACATTCCTAAAGGGATCTTGCTGAGAAATGAAACTCTTCCCATTGGTTTGACAAACTCCAGAGGGGTTGTTCTGCTGTGACAGAGTGGCTCTGAGCACAAGGAAAGGGTTTCCTAGAATTATCGAATTGTTTTGTTGGAAGAGACCTTTAAGATCATCGAGTCCAACAGTTAACCCAGCACTGCCAGGGCACCACTAAACCAGGTCCCTCAGCACCACATCTCCACGGCTTGGAAACCCCCAGGGATGGGGTTCCCTGGGCTCGACAACCCTTCTGCTGAAGAAGTTGTTCCTCATGTCCAAACTAAACTTCCCCTGGTGCAACTTGAGGCTGCTTCCTCTTGTCCTGTCACTTGTTCCTTGGGAGAAGAGCCCAACCCCACCTGGCTCCAACCTCCTTTCAGGGAGTTGTGGCGTTCAACACATGCATAGAGCAGTGGTGCATCGGTGCATCTCCACCACATTTTCTGGGACCTTTCCTCTGGGACCTTTCCTCTGGGACCTTTCCTCTGGGACCTTTCCTCCACGGGCCAGCACGCTCCCAGACCAGCACGCTCCCTGAGCAGGTCCTCACCTGGACAGGTACGATGCCACTGTTCTGCACGACCAGAGGGAGTTTTTCTGAATCACCCAGCAACAGCTTCTTGAAGAGCAGCAGCGGGTTCCCTCTCTTGTTGTGCAGCACCGGGCGCAGGACCGTCACCCGAGGCAGATTCCCATCTCCACTGATCTCGAAGGTCAAACTTTGTGCTTTCATCGCTGCAGGGCTGCAGAAGAGGTGGTGGAGGAATCATCAGGGCTGCCACTAACCCATCCCCACTTGGCAAGCTACAAAGCGAGGGCCACCCACTGTTCTTTCCCCGGCTGGTGCTCCCATACCTCATGACAGAGCCCCCCCTCATCCCTCTCCTCCCAGTCCCACCAGGGCCATTCTCAAGAGGAATCTGCTCTGAAGCCTTCCAGAGTTCGCCGTTAAAAGCCACTTCATGGAACCACGCAGCACAGCAGGTAAGTGATGAGGCAACAGATGCGACACAGCAAATTCCCTGGCCGTGGTGGCACGAGACATATGTGCAGAGCACAAGCACAGCGTGAAAATATGTAAGAGCAAGAAGAGGAAAATAAACAACACCATCAGTAAAGATTGTTTCCAAGGACACGAAGCAAGACATTGCTTACTAGGGCAGAAAGTTGATGTGTCTTGTCCAAAATCAGCGACTAAAGGGTTGGGGAAGAGCAGCTCCAGGACAGAGGGCCCAGCACAGAGGAACTGGGCTCCTCTTTATATGAGGTCTCTTTTAACATCAAATATCTTAATATACCCCCGGTAATCACACTGGATCATCTCCTTTGAACACGAACACGGGGGAAATAACGCCTGCTGACTTGCTGGCATGGAAACCACTTCATCTAATCCTTTGTCCTTGGAAAGCCCCAGCTCAGCTGCTGCACAGCTCCGTTTCTGATTCAATAACTTCCAGTTGGCTACTTAGAAGCAGAGACCGGTTTGGGTTGGGAGGGACCTTTAGAGGTCATCTAGTGCAACCCCCTGCAGGGAGCAGGGCCATCTGCAACTAGAGCAGGTTGCTCAGAGCCCCGGCCAACCTCACCTGCAATGGTGCCAGGGATGGGGCAGCCACCACCTCTCTGGGCAACCTGGGCTAGTGTTAAACTTCATGTTCCACCACCCTCATAATCACTCATATTGGCTAAACTATGACTCTTATTTTTCTGCTCTGCTCCATCTAGTAGCTACTTTTCTGTATTATCAGAGAACTCTACCTAAGGCTACTGAAAGCCTTAGAGTTAACAAGAGGCCTAGGTCCTCCCAGAGGAGGAGCAGCTATCAGAAAGGTTCTCCCCCCTCCCAAGAGGTCCTGGCACAATTTACCTTGCCTGGACATCAAGGGAAGCCTCAAAAGTGCACTGGTACTTCTGCATCATTTGTGGAGTGAAGGTCACTGTCGCAAAGGCGTGGGAGCGGCTGGGCACGCACATCCGAACGGGATCCACCTTGAAGATGTCGCTAATGCGGCTGTTCAGCTTGGGGGAACCCACAGAGTGGTGTTAGGAGGAAAGATCCTTCAATGTGATGCAGTTTTATTTATTTATATATGCATCACAGGGAACATCCCCAGTCAGCGTGACTTCCTTCTGCTTCCCCAGACAGGCTCCTTCCACCTCAGGGGGTGACTCCAAAGCTGTGCTGACCTTGCACAGGGAGCTGCTGTAAAGCCCAGGAGTGTAACAGCTCGCTCTGAGTGCTGGGCAGCCATCCCAGCATGCAGGGGAGGTGGGGACTGCATGGAAAACCCTGCAAAGAACCTAGAATTGGCCTTTAAAGAGCAGGAAAAGACCAGGGAGCCTGAGAAATTCATAGAATTGCTTTGGTTGGAAGAGACCTTTAAGATCACGGAGTCCAACCGTTAACCCAGCACTGCCAGGGCACCACTAATCCATGACCCTCAGCACCACATCTCCACGGCTTGGAAACCCCTCCAGGAATGGGGACTCCACCGCTGCCCTGGGCAGCCTGGCACAGCCCTTCACAGCCCTGTCAGGGAAGACTTTTTTTCTCACGTCCAACCTAAACCTCCCCTGGCACAACTTGAGGCCATTTCCTCTTGCCCAATCACTTGTTCCTTGGGGAAGAGACTGACTCCACAATGGTCTGCTTTGAGCCCTGGCACATCAGCCCAGTAAAAGCTCCCCTCTGAGTGTGCTTCCAAGAGATGTTCACAAGGGTTCAGGTCACCCACAAAAGACTCAGAGGGGTGAGCCAAAACCTTGCCTGAGACAAGCTGAATTTAACCCATCACCCCACCATTGCTGCTCTCCCCTGTAGTCTGACCTGCACCAAGCTGGACTAGTCTGGGCAAGAGGACACAATGAATCTGGAGAACAAGGCAGGCTACCACACAGCCACCTCAGCCTCTTGTTCTTACCTTACCAGGGATGGGTTTGATGGAGAGGACCACGTCACAGGGGATTTTGTCCACATTGCAGATCTTGAAACGAGCTGTGGCCTGCTGCCCGACCAGAACACTGGTGAAGATAAACCTGTTCTCATCTGTGATGAACACACCTTTGTCTTGCACCATCTGTAGGAGCTGGCAGAGGTTGCTGTTGCTGCAGATTCGATGTTCTTCAAAGATGGACTCGACATCGTCAACCACAAATGCTGTGAGCACACCAGAGGAAAGGCTGAGGATGGAGAAGCCTTCCTGCTGAATTTTTGCAGACCCTGTTGGCCTCTCGGAAGGCTTGATAAACCCTTTCTGCCCAGATTCACTGCAAAACTCAACCTTGGGTGAGGGAGTTGGATGTGAGGATGGAGCTCAGCCACCCTCAAAGTGTATTGCTCTCCTTCTATCCTTCTGTGCATCCCTCCCACTCTCTCCCTCTGGTGGGCCTGCAAAGGACTGGAAACTCTGAGGACTTTAGGATGGGATTTTAGGGTCAGAGTGTCTTCTCTGTCCCAGTAGTAGGTTTGGGTGCTGCTCAGCAGCAGGTCTGGCCATCGGAACCAGTGGACAGGGCGTACCTGGGAGGCAGGACTCAGCAAACAGGGTATAGGGGATGCCAAGGGGATTGTCCTTGGGGTCTCTGTCACTGATATCGATGGACAGGTGCTCCTTGCATGTCCCCAGGGGCTCTGCGTGGCAATCCACCATGATCATCTGCTGGCCTCCAGGAGGGATGGACCCAAAGCCAGGGTACACTGTAAACATGCCCAGAGTGAGGCGAGCCTGCAGAAAGAGTCCCAGGAGATGCTGATGTCCAACGGGCTTACACTGAGCATCTCCAGCAAGGAGTACACCACCCCTTGGTCTCCAGCCGGGCCCAAGCCCCCAGTCCCAGGGCAGGGAAGGATGACTCCATGGCCCAGAGGCAGCCCCAGGATGAGAAGAACAAGCCAGAAGTTCTTGCAGGCCTGTCCTGAGTGGCATAGAGAAAGAAGTCAGGGTGTAAAGGGTGAGGGTGGTAGCTGGGATCCTTCAACCTCTGTGGAGAGCAGAAGAGATAAAGCAAGAAGGCAGAAACAACTGTGAGAAGTGATGGGAGAGGAGAGAGGGGATTGGGAAGAGGAAAAAGCAAGGTCATGTGATGGTCAAGGCCTATGGACTGGGAGTTTGAACTCTTCAGGAGTTCAAACACGGATGTTCTGCATCTGTGGTGTCCACAGACTTATTTTGGCTAGCAGCTACCAAACAGGACCTGCTCTGCTCTCTTGACCCCACAACTCCAGGTCTGAGCCAGAGCACGGGACTGACAGTGGGCCTGAGCAGCTCCTGCCTCTGCTTGTGGCTGGGAGATGATGGGTCTCCATCACGCAGACCAAGTCCCAGTCCCGTGGTGACAAGCCCCCATCCCTGGGCACAGCAGGGTCCTCCCACACCACCTGTGTTGGGAAGGAGGAGCCACCCACCTGCATGAGGGGGTTTGTGTCCTTCTGCAGCGAGTGTTTGCTCTGCTTGACTGAGGGAGTCGTTTTGCTGAAGTTCTCGCTCTCCTGGGAGCAGGCGGATTTCAACGGATGGGCACTGTGAGGAGAAAGCAGAAAACATCCATCATGCCGAGCTCCTCCTGCCTTTCTCCAAGGCCACAGCTGGCCTTCCTCCCCATGGAGGAAAGTCCTCCTGTTCCTGGAGAGCTGTCTGCACCACCTACTGCTGTAGCTTATGGCCACATCAGCTCATCACCAGCTTTGTCCTACACATGGGGATACTGAGGTATTTTTCTACTCCCCTTTCATGAGCTGCTGAGTGACACAGAGGAACAATAATGCAGGTGTCAGAGAACCACAGAACTGCTTTGGTTGGAAGAGACCTTTAAGATCATTGAGTCCAACCGTTAACCCAGCACTGCCAGAGCATCACCAAACCATGTCCCTCTGCACCACATCTCCACGGCTTGGAAACCCCTCCAGGGATGGGGACTCCACCACTACCCTGGGCAGCCTGGCACAGCCCTTCACAATCCTGTCAGGGAAGACATTTGCACTTATGTCCAACCTAAACCTCCCCTGGTGCAACTTGAGGCCATTTTCTCTTGTCCTATCACCTGTTCCTTGAGAGAAGAGCCCAACCCCACCTGGCTCCAACCTCATTTCAGGGAGTTGTTGAGAGCCAGAAGGTCTCCCCTGAGCCTCCTTTGCTCCAGGCTCAACACCCCCAGGTCCCTCAGCTGCTCCTCACCACACTTGTGCTCTAGACCCTTCCCCAGCTTCGTTGCCCTTCTCTGGACACACTCCAGCCCCTCAAGGTCCTTCTGGGAGTGAGGGGCCCAAATCTGACCCCAGGATTTGAGGTCATACACCTGCCTGTCACACACCAGCCATGCTGTGGTGCCTCCTCAGACAGGAAGGGTGGTGCAGGTCTCCTCTCACCTTCTCCTTGGCACTACAGGTGCGCCCTGCTCTGCTCTGTAGATGAAGAATTTAAAGTCGAGGATGCCTTTGTTCTCCAGCATGAAGGTGCAGGTTTTCCTGGTGCCGTTCATCATGGCCCCGAAGCTGACGAGCGAGGCAGGGTAAATGCTGTACTTGCTGAACACAGATTGTGCTGACACCCCTATTGGGATGACGGCGATGGTCTCACCTCCTTCACTGATGCTGGGCTCAATCACCTGCAACCAGAGGAAGGCTTGGTAAACACAGCAGAAGCCAGCTTCTATCTCTGTCCCTTGACCCCACTCCAGGTCCTCATCAGCTCACTCTCCCTGTGTGAACATCTCCAGAGCCAGATTTTCAGCTCCGCTTAGAATCACAGACTGGTTTGGGTTGGAAGGGACTTTTAAAGGTCAACTGGGTCCAACCTCCCTGCTGTGAGCAGCTCACCTGGCAGTGCAGGATGGGTTTGTCCTCAATAGTCATTTCCCTCTTGGGGTGGAAGAGCAGCTGGACCTGCACGGGACGCTCGGAGGTGTGCAGCACACCCTTCTGCGGCTGGACCGTGAAGTGGGATGCCAAGTCGGGTATGTTGGTACCTGCAGTTTCCACCTTGAAACTGGGGAGAATGGGAAGAAACAAAGACCTCTCTAGTTAAAGTACTGGTGGCACCAGCGCAGCCAGGACTTTGTATAGGACTATATGAAAAACTAAAAGGGAAAAGGTCCAGCTCTGCCTGGGGAATCCCAGCTCTTGACCCAGAAGGCAGTGAGGAGAGTTACAAGCTAACCTCCACATGGGATTTGTAAACTCCCTCCCTCACAGAGTCTCAGAAATGACCCTCAAAAGAAATGCCCTCTGCAGTGAATAGCTTAAGTTTCAGGGTCTCTCCTTTTGGGGCCTGCTGAGCTGTGAAGAATTGCTGGTCTGTGGCTGGATTCACAGAATCCCAGAATGCTGGAGGCGGCAAGGAGCTCTGGAGATCATCTTGTCCAACCCCCTGCTCCAGCTGCTCACCCAGAGCAGGGGGCCCAGGATCGTGTCCAGGCACCTTTGGAATCTCTCCAGAGAAGGAGACTCCACAACCTCTCTGGGCAGCCTGGGCCAGGCTCCCACACCCTCACACCAAAGACATTTCTCGTCCTGTTCAGGTGGAACCTTCTGGGTTCCAGTTGGTGCTTGTCGCCCCTTGTCCTGTCACTGGGCACCACTGACAAGAGTCTGGCCCCATCCTCTTGCCCCCCATGGGCCCTTTAGCTCTTGATCAGCATTGATGAGATCCCCTCTGAGGCTTATCTTCTGCAGCTCAGCAGCCCCAGGGCTCTCAGCCTTTCCCGGGCACAGAGATGCTCCAGGCCCCTCAGCACCTTTGCAGCCTCCCCCAGACTCTCTCCAGTAGTTCCTTGTCTCTCTGGAGCTGGGGAGCCCAGCACTGGACACAGTACTCCAGAGGTGGCCTCACTGGGGCAGAGCAGTGGAGGAGGAGAATCTCCCTGATCTGCTGGCCACACTCTTCTTCATGCACCCCAAAAAACCATTGACCTCCTTGCCCAAGAGGGCCCATTACTGGCTCATGGACAACTTGTTGCCCCCCTGGACTTCCAGGTCCTTCTCCACAGAATACGCTAGAGAGTAGATTCTGTATTATAATATTAGAGATCAGAGAGCCCAGGTTTTGTATCTACCCAGCCTGTGAGGTAGCCAGCATGGGAACAGGTCCTAGCCATGGGCAGAAGGAGACTGCAGGCCCACACAGATGGTGGCACCAAGCATTTGCACACCAGGCAGCTGGACCCACCTGTACACAATGTCGTACTTCCCTTTGTTCTTCAGAGTCAGCACTTGCTTCGTATCATCCAGGACCTTCACAGTTCCAAAATCCACCCTGCCATCCCTACCTGCAGAACATCCACAGAGCGAGGTTAAGAAATGGTGAAGATCTGTGAGCTGCTCCAGATGACACCAAGTGACAAGGTACAGATTTGGAGTTCTCAGGTGGCAAAAACCCTTCTCAGCAAGTTGCCCTTCCTGGAAACTTGCTCTAGCTGCTTTGCTGCCCCTTCTCTTCTTCTTTAGAGCACATCTGCAGGGTTCAGCAGCTTCAGAGCTTGGTGTCCACCTCCTCGCTTCCAAGCACAGATGCAACTATATATGCCATGATGAGCCTTCAGGAGTTGCCAACTGCTTGTTTATGCCACTGCCGTTTCAAAGTCCCCAAATCAAGCTGCACATGAAGTTGCACACTTCAAATGTTGGAGGTGAGAGGCTCAAGGCTACCCATGCCCTGAGAGCGCTTTGTTCCATGCAGCTTGAGGGGTACGTGCGTTATGTATCTGTGCCAAGTGCTTTGGTGGCCAACCCGCCAAGGCAACACAACGCAACACACCTGGACTACTTGGCTTTGAGGGCATCCACTGACCTTTAGAAATGTTGATGCCCAGAGCAACATCATAGGCCTCCGCAAGGATCTGGATATTTTCAGTCTGAGCAATCCCCAGGACCTTTTCTGCATCTGAAACCTGAGGCAGCAAGGAACAAACACTGCTTAGACCATGCTCCTAAATTCTTTTGGTAGACAACGTATGAGTCCTCATCTCTGCTGGCTGCCTCCACCATGGCCCCCCCTGCTTGACAAGCATTTGTTGACTGCCAAGCTGTCCCAGCCTGTTCATCTCATGGGCTGACCCAGCTGGATTCAGCTGCAGTAAGAAGCCTGTCAGCCCAACTCTGCTCTCCTACAGCAGCGACCACCAATGTTACAGGACAACAAGGTCCTGCACCTGGGGAGGAATGACCCCCTGCACCAGCACAGATGAGGGGTTGACCTGCTGCAAAATAGCTCTGTGGAGAAGGACTTGGGAGTGCTGGTGGACAAGTTCAAGTTCACCATGACTAGCAATAAGCCCTTGTAGCCAAGAAGGCCAGTGGCTCCTGGAGTGCATGAAGAAGAGTGTGATCAGCAGGTCGAGGGATGTTCTTCTCCCCCTCACTCTGCCTGGTGAGGCCACCTCTGGAGTATTGTGTCCAGTGTCGGGCTCCTCAGGTCAAGAGAGAGAAGGAACTACTGGAGAGAGGCCAGTGGATGCTCTGAGGGGCCTGGAGCACCTCTGTNGACAGGACAAGGGGCAATGGGGTGGAAGGGACCTCTGGAGATGATCTCATCCAACCCCTCAGCTCCAGCAGCTCACCCAGAGCAGGGGGCCCAGGATCGTGTCCAGGCAGGTTTGGAATCTCTCCAGAGAAGGAGACTCCACAACCTCTCTGGGCAGCCTGAGCCAGGCTCCGACACCCTCACACCAAACAAGTTTCTCCTCCTGCTCAGATGGAACCTCCTGGGTTCCAGTTGGTGCTTGTTGCCCCTTGTCCTTTTGCTGGGCACCACTGACAAGAGTCTGGCCCCATCCTCTCGCCCCCCACCTTTAGCTCTTGATGAGCACTGTGATATCTCTGAGCCTTATCCTTCAGTGAGAGTCCCCTGCTGCAAAGGGCCTGGCCCCTGGCAATGCAAGTAGAAAGGAACCTCATGAAGGTTCATCCTTTTGCCCTCTTTGCCCTCCAGCAGGTCTCCATCCCCAAGAGCACGGGGCTGACCACTCTGCCCCGCTCAGCCAGGGAGGGCACAGTCCCCCTCACCTCCAGTCGGATCATCTTCTTAACGTTGAGAGCCTTTGTGGCCTTGAAATGTAGATGCACGCCAAACTCTGTGCGGGGACCAACAGTGCCCTCGTTTTGTGACACAGAGAAGTCCTCGCCAAGGTTCTCCAGCCCGCTGAGCCTCCAGACCATGGGCAGTGGGGTGCTGTTTTGCAGGACCAGGGTCTTGCTGTCCTTCCTGCAGAGACACAAAGATACTCAGCACCCGGTGCTTGATGGTCGTGCAGCTTTGCAACTGAATGCAACTTGGAGCAGCCCTATCCATGGATCTGAAACCGCAGTTAAAGGGTTTCTCTTTGTCACAAGTCTGAGAGGTGAGGTCCTCGGAGGAGAGCTTGGTCTTAGAGGTGCATCCAACAGAGTGGAGATAAGGAGGAGCAACTGGCCTGCTTTCTGAACCAGCAAACAAGATGCAGACACATCAGGATGCCCATCACATGGCATCGCTGAGGGGCTGCAAAGCTGGTGGCTGTCATGGGACATCCAAGCCAATAAGGAATGTTGAGGAAGAGGCTGGGAGAAAGAGGGACATGAGCCCAGGCTCCAACTGAGCGGCCACACAGCCAGCAAGAGAAGCTGAAGGGTCCTTCTCGCTGACAGCTCTTGTCCCCAGTAGAGTGACCATGGGATGACTGACCTGTGCAGAAGCAGCTTGTTGAAATGCACCTGCTTGGGGCTGACCCCCAGCTCCACCTTCACCCCCTGGCAGCACAGGCGGAAGACCACCGGCTCTGGGTTCTCCTTAATGCAGCAGACAAGGTTGTCTTCCACGAGGCCAGCTGAAGTGGGGTACGCCCAAATGTTCAGCTCCTAGCCCCGTCCCCACAAAGAGAGATACAGGAGAGATTCAAAGAGCGGGAGGAATTGGCTCCTGGGCTCTTCTACCAGCTCCAGCCCTATCCGCTCATCTCCTACCTGCTTCTCGTTAGGTTTCAGCCTCATGCTGGGAGGGTCTAGAAGGAACGTCTCCGCTTTGGAATCATGCTCAAAGAAGAAGCGCACCTCCGCTTCCAAGGCGGTGACGTTGAGGATGGTTATCTTCTCGCAGTTGCTGGAATGGTTCAGCGCCTTGTACCTGCCCACAAAAGGAGGAAAAGGCTGCTGAGGAGACCATTGGCTTTATCAGACATCAAGGACAGCATCATGTCCCGGCAGCACCAGAAGACCACGGGGTAACAAGCAGGCTGAGAAGAAGGACGGCTTCCAGGGGCACGCTGCAGGCTGGGGGTGCGTGCTCATCCTTGCATTACTTTGATGCCCACCCCTACATTTGGTGCCTCCATCCCAGAGGCGTGAAGATGCACAGCTCACTCAAAGAGCATTTTAAAGAATATAAATTCAAAGGAGCCTGGAAAAAAATCAAAGGACACCAGGCACGTGGGTTCTTCCCCCTTCTTTGTCGGGCTGCCTTCCCTGCGGGGTAGGAAGAAACGCTTCTGAAAAGAGGTTTTAAACATAGTTTAGCTTATCTCTTTCAAAGAAGTCACGAGACTGCCTTTATTTCATGGGTTAGCTCAAAGCCTGAGGGGTGGAAATAGGGAAGATTAATTTTCAAGAAGAATGCTCCAGTTAACAAATGTCCCTTCTCAGGCGTGGAACAAACGGTTTAAAAAAGCAAACAGACCCGAGACCATTCATCAGCCTGGCTCGAGATCCTCTTTTGGTGTTTTAAGCTGTTTTGATTGAATTTCCTTGGGTTGTCAAAATACCAGGATCTCTCCAGAGCTCCCATGAAGACGAGAACTTTGTTTCTAATATTAAAAAAAGATGTTAAAAATAGAAATATGCCAGCAGCTACAATGACAATTTTTTGAGGCAGACTTTATCCAGCGGTGAGGATCAGGAAAATGTAAATCCCGATTTTATTCTTCTGCAGGTTCTACCCCCTCCACCCACATATTGACAGGTCACACCATAAAGTCTTACTAATATTACAGATTAATGACCCATTTACAAACCCTTCAGCAGAGGAACTGCTCCTTCCATCTACCCAAAAGCTCAAAGCACTTAAAAAAAAAAGCACCACAGAGTTCACTTCATAGGTGGTGAAGCTGAGATGTGGAAAGGAGGACACAAGTTGCCCCAAGTTACCTTCAGGCTGGAAGCAGCTTGTGGCTCTGGCCACCAAGGCACCCACCAGGTAGGAAGATCAGTTCCATCCCTCCCCAGCTCCTCCAACACTCATGTGCCTGTTATCTGCTCAAGTTCTCATGTCCATGGTCCTTCAACCCCATGTATCTCCCTGGGCCTGCCCTGAGTTGTGCCACTGGGACAGCATGTCTCCAAAGGTGTCCATGAAAGGACAAAGCCCTGGAGATCCCACCCCAACATCTCGCCCTGGAGATCCCACTCCAACATCTCACTCCATGCAGGCAGCGTATCAAGACGCTCACTTGGCACGGGGAGCACATACCAGTCTCTTGACTTCCCACAGAGCAGAGGTCCAAAGTGGAATACACCCGTGCTCATGACATACTGCTTGAAGATGATGTCATCATCCGCCTTGCTCTTCCTCCAGTGAGGAAACACCACCCTGGGGAGAGAAAACAGGGAATGAGGAGCTGCGAGATGCTCTACATAGAAAATCTGGTAGAAAGCCAGAACTCTTACTGGTGGCTGAGGTACCAGCACTGGTTCCCAGCTCCAAGCATGGGAAGAGGTGCTGGGCAGCTCAGGCACCACGCTCTGCCCAAGGTTTAGCGGGGAGCAGAGCAGGAGGCTCCCATGGGGCAGCCTTACCGTGGGTCCTGGCTGATGGTGGGATAGAGGCAGGTGCCCCTGCACTGCAGCTGGTACAGTCGGTTTGTCCCCAGGAGCTCAAAATGCAGCGTCTGGTCAAACTGGCCCAGCACCGTGGAGCTGAAGTGGAGCTTCAGTTCCACTTCACCGTGGGCAGGGACGATCCACCGGCAGCTGCTCAGCCTGAAGATTAAAGAGAAGGCATCTGACATTGCTAATGAGAAAATGAGACAAGCAGGAGGGTCATGGACTCGCCATCCCGTGGAGGCACCAGTAGAAGGTTCTCTGTGGAACTGGGGACTATGGACCTAATTTGGCAGAGTGGCCATGAAGCAAAGGGATCATCTCCTCCCTCACAGCTCACCTGGCGAGTCTCCTTGGTGGTGGGACCGTGTCCACGCCACCTTGGTCCACCTCAGGCGGATGTGTGGGTGCTCCAGTGCCTGGTCCCTGGAGACCTCTCCTGCTCCGGCTAGAGGTCCGCTTCTCCCTCACAGCCTCCCGGCTGCCCGTGGCTTTCTCCTTCCTTGACCGGCCCCTGGTCGGGGTGACCTGCTCCTCTGATATCTTCACACCAAGGGAAGAGAGAAAGCAGAGAGAGGGGTGAGACCTGCCCGGAGACATCCCCATCCTGGAAAGAAACCTGCTGGCTTCTTAACAGGAGAGAGAATAAACAACCAACCACATCTGCCCATGGACTTGGTCTGCCTTAAAACAATTTGTCTTGCCTATGACACTTCTCCTCACCTAGGACCTTCTCCTGAAGGGAAGCTGAGGATTTTAGGTGAGGAAGGATGCCTGCAGACGCAAGACCCCATCATATCTTCTCTGCCCTTCCACCGTCACCCTCTTCCATCCCACCTGCCCCCCATCCAGCCTGGCCCCTGTCATGGCACCTTCACCGTGGGCACAACGGGCAAATGAAGGAGACTTTCGGCATCCTTCTTCTCTTCTTCTGCAGTGGCACCATCTGGCACAACGAAGATGAAGTGCTTGAGGGCTTCTGCTACCGGGGCCACCCGCTTCTCCGGGTAGCGGATCACAGAGTAAAAAGCGGTGGGGGGGATGGGAGGCCCTGAGGGACCCAGTCCCAGCTCATCCAGGATCTAAACCATAAGAGAAAAACTCTTGTTTGTACTCCCACCACCTCCATCCTCACGCTTCTTTAAAGGCACTGAACTTTTGGCAATTTTTTTTTTCATTATTATGGAGTACCGTCCTTTTGGACAGCCAGTGGGGTGGGCAGGTTCCAGAGCAGTGCCAGGACCTACAAGTGGAACCTAGAGAGAAATCTCTCCTCTGAGTGACTCAGCTGAAGAAAACAATGACCATGAGCTGCCCTGGGACCATTTTAAATTATTTCCAGACTGGGAAACTCTTCCAGCTCCGTGAAACATCCCTCTTTCCACGCATCTGAGGGATAGTGAGAACCTCCCCAGCCACATGGCTGCTGTGGAGCCACTGTGGAACACCATCAGGGGCTTGGACATGGCTCTGTGCCATTGTCACCTGGTGGGACGATGCACCAGGACCCAGACCATGGCAGGATCAGCATCTGAGCCTTGTAGGGCATTACCTGCTCCGCTGCTGGCAGCTTGCCACTCTCCAGGATTGTCCTGGTCACATCGTCTGAGCTCAGCACCTGGATGTCCAAGCAGGGCACCCCGATAACCTGGCCTCTGGCTGAACCTTCTGCACCTTCCCTTTCCAGCTGAGATAATCTGGAGTCTACAAGAGCCTTCAGTTTTTCCAGGCGCTCCTTCTCCAGCCGCTCCTGACGTTCCTTCTCTTTGTCCTTCCTGCTCCTGCGGCTGGGTAAATGCTGGCGCTGGTCTTCTGCTTGGGGCCGCACCTCCTCTTGGCTCAGAGGGAACAGCAGGATACCCTGAACCCTGTCCCAGGATGACAAAATATGCGTAACATCCTTCTGCGATGCCTCGTAGATCTTAAACCTCAAGGCCAAGTTCTTCTCGCTCTCACTCTGGGCCTCGTCTTTGGTTTCCTCCTGTTCCGGCTCTGAGGGTTGGACAATCACCGCAGGGCAGGCATCCGTCAGGGGAACCTTGCTCTGCTTTTTCTTGTCTTCCTTGTCACTCACAAGAGAGTCTGGGTGCTCCTTTACAGATCCCTTCTTGTCCACCCCCTCAGCGACATCCGACCGGCTGCTGATGGACACGTTTGTGTTCTGGGCAGGAGGAGGAGGAAAAAGCAGTGAGCATTTCAAAGCATTGACTTCAATGCTGTCGGACAGCGATGATCTTCACAAGAGCCTCAACAGAGACCTGTGCTAGGTGCTCCACAAACCCCAGTTCAGAACACAGCTGGTACTTAGTAAAGCTCAGCTGAGACCAAACTCCCCAGTGCCAGACCAATGAGGAGTCCTGTAAGCCAGCTGAGAAACCAAGCAACTTCCCCAACCCAAACAGGGATCTTCAGACACCTCCAGTCCTCTGGGCTCGTTCCTGGTGTGCTGAGCATCCCTGACACTTTGGGAAGCCTGGCTGCTGCTGAGCACCTAAGGCCTGGTGGTATCTCCTGCCAGACATGTAGGAAAAGCCACCACATCCCAGACGGATCATAGCTCAGAGATGTAAGTCACATGCAGAGCGGGGAGAAATGCTGGACTAAGACTATCCAGGGCTTCACAGTGAACGTATGGAGTTACGTGAAGCCACGACTCAAGGGTAGCAGGATCCTAGGAGATCTGCTCTGCCAACAAACCCATGGGGAAGCGCCTGGGAAGCGCAGCATGACCCAACACTGTCTGTTGTCTCACAGCACAGCCCCACGTCTTATTCCTGACCAGGTAGCCCAGCACAGCGTGTGGCTGATGGCTTCCTGGAGGATGATGCAGTTCAGTGGGAAGGTCCCCAGGGCTTCTACTCATCTCTATAAACACAACCACCCACCTGCCGGACTAGAGAATGGCTTTTCTTCCCTGAAGCATTATCTTTGTCTTTTCCAAGCTCTCTCTTCCGCTTGGACTTCTTCTTCAGCTCTTCCTCCTTCAAGCGTTCTAGCTCCCGCTGGCGCTTTTCCTCAAGCTCTCGAGCCAGCTGCTCCATCTCCCTTCAGCAAGTCAAAGAAAACATCTCTGAGAGTCACCATCAGAAATCTGGACTCACCGCAATCTCAGCTGGTCCTGCACTTCAGTCATTGGCCCTGAGACCATCTCCATGGACCTCCCTCAAGCTAGGGAGGCTGGCAACATCCAAAGTGAGGAAAGGTGGAACGGGGGCCTCCAGGGCCAGCCAAACCTAAGCCTTGCTATCTTAAGGTCTCTGTTGTGCAGCTTCTCTGATAAGGTCCATCTGGACACCTCCAGCACACTGCCAAAGACTGATCCACCATCACCCCACATCAACGGCCTCTCTTCATTTTATATAATAGAATCATGGAATGGTTTGGGTGGGAAGGGACCTTAAAGATCATCTCATTCCAATCCCCTGCAGGGAGCAGGGACATCTGCAACTAAAGCAGGTTGCTCAGAGACCTGGCCAACCTCACCTGCAATGGTTCCAGGGATGGGGCAGCAGTCATCTTGCTGGGCAACTTGGGACAGGGGCTCACCACCCTCACAGTGAAGAATTTATTCCTAATATCTGATCTATATCTCCCTCTGAGCTGAAAACCATCAACCCCTTGTCCTGTCCCAACAGGCCCTGCTCAGAAGTCCCCCTCTTTCTGACAGGCCCCTTGAAGTCCTGGAAGCCCACCAGAAGGTCTCCCCAAAGCCTTCTCTTCTCCAGGCTGAACAAGCCCAACTCTCCCAGCCTGGCCTCCCAGCAGAGGGTTCCACCCTCCCATCATTGCTGGGGCCTCCTCTGGCCCCGCTCCACCAGGTCCATGTCTCTGCTGTGCTGAGGACTCCAGAGCTGCCCCAGCACTGCAGGGGGGTCTCCCAGAGCGCAGCAGAGGGGCAGGATCCCCTCCCTGCCCTGCTTCCCACGCTGCTGGGGGTGCAGCCCAGGAGGACGTTGGCTGCTGNCTTGTTGAACTTAATTTCCCAGTGTAAACCAGCTCACAAGCCACCAACACTCACTTACCCCTGCACTGATACCTCCTCGGCTCACCCAGGCCTTGTCCCTGGGCACAGCCTGCTCCTTAGTGAGGACAATCACACCAAGCAGAAAGCAAAGGCTGCAGTAACTCCCCTCCTACAAAACAGGCTCTGAACAACCAGATTTCCTGCTGGAACCCGGTCGTAACCACGGGATACTTGTGCTGCCTGTCCTGGTCCTCATGATTTGAGGCAACCCTAGTGATGTCCTCCCAAGGGAACGAACTTCAGCCTGGGCTCAAAGAAGTGCTGGGACACACGCTTTGCTTTAAGCAGGTTTCCCTCCCAGTTTCACACTTATGCATCTTCCTGAACTGGGTTGTTTTGCTGGCCCAGAGCTTCTCCCAGGCTCAGCTGCTGCTGCAGCTGATGGTGAGTGTAAGAGCTCACAAGCTTCTATGGCTGGTGGCCCTCAGTAAGGAAAGCCCCAGGAGATCAGCACTGTGAGGACTTCACCTATGGCAGGACTGGTTTCTAAAGCTACACCTCTCACCAACCCACACCACAACCCCTCTGGTTTAGTGAGGAAGAAGGGTGAAGAAGATGAGAATCAACATAACTAACTTAGAGACACTTGGTAAGCACAGAGCTCAGCTCCCTGCAACCAGCGTCTGAGCCAGAGGGCTCACCATAACATGGAGAGAAGCTCCAGAAAGCTGAAGGAGAACTTTTTACAAGGACTTGTAGTGACAGGACAAGGAGCAATGGCTTCAAACTGGAAAAGGGTAGACTTAGGTTAGAAATTAGGAAGAAGTTTTCACTCTGAGGGTGGTGAGACCCTGGCCCAGGTTGCCCAGGGAAGCTGTGGATGCCCCATCCCTAGAGGTGTTCAAGGCCAGGTTGGACGGGACTTTAAGCAACCTGGTCTAGTGGGAGGTGTCCCTGCCCATGGCAGAGAGGTTGGAAACAGACGCTCTTTAAGGTCCCTCCCAACCCAAACCCCTCTGATTCTATGTTCTCCTCTCACCAGAGAAGGGTCCTTGCTCTGTTGGGAACCAGCGAGGTAGAACTGGCCACTCTTGGGCTGCTTGTAATAGAGACTTTAGGCCTTTGCTTTGTAACCCCTCTGAGCTCAACCAAGGTTGATCAGGGAAACCCTTGAGGGACACTATCCTGGGTAGTCACCCATGGAAGGCTTACAGACCTCTTCTTCCTCTCACGCTGGACTTCTCGGATATTGTTATTAAACTGAGTTTTCTGCTCCTCAGTGAGGGCGTCATACTCGTCCTCATCCATCTCCCAGAGACGTGCTTTCTCCCTCTTGTCAGCTTCTTCCCGCTCCCGTCCTTCAGCACAGACCAGAGGAGAAACCATTAGCAGAGCTTTCTGTTCTGGGTGAGCTGTGAGGATTCACAACCCTGTCCCAACCCAGAAGATGCTGGAGAGCTCATATCCCTGCTGCAAAATTCAGATAACCCCCAAAACCATGGCCAGCCAGCAAGTTCCTCAGACTTTCCTGGCTCGTGGGCACCAGCGCTGTGTGCAGCTGGCCAGTGGTTGGTTATGGAGCTACAACAGCTTGTACTTGTGGCCAAGCTTTAATGTTGGAGACTAAGGTTCATCTTACAACCTCAGCTCTGCTGTATTTTAAGCACTTGTGAGCCGAATATTGGCTACACCGAGGCAGAAGGTGGAAGGATTAATAAAAACATTTCTTGCAAGCTCTGCTGGTAACTCCGACACACATGGATAAGGTTGAGGGCTTGACAGAGAAGATTTCAGAGGTATGGAGATGAAGAGCCTCACCTTCTTGCTCTTTTGCGGCTGTCTCCATGGCTTTAAAAGAAGCATAATCCTGGAACAGGTTCACAAAATAGATATGAGGCCGATTTCTGGCAGCTTTGAGCAGGCAGAGGAGAGCAGACGCCGTGCTGCGCGCAAAGAGGGTCTCCAGGCCATCAAACACCACTCCCTGGTAGCAGTCACTCAACTGCAAACGAAATCGAAACATGAATCCAAACGTCAAAGGACAACAGCCATCATTGTCCCCGTTTTTCCCTGTGCTCTGCCAACTTATGGCATCTACAGCTTCACTCAAGGATCCCTTGGACTCCACCAGCAGCCACAGAACCTCCTCCTCTCCAGATGCCACCTCCCTGCCTGGTTTTCGGTAGCAGAAACATGGTGTTGTTTGTCCCCACCCCAGGTACCTGCAGCCTTTCCGAGAGGATGGCCACCAGCAAGTCCTCGGGCAGCACGCAGCTCATGAAGCCCAGCTCTCTGGCCGTGCTGCTGCTGATGCTCAGCCACTGCTGCGTGGGAACGCAGGGAAGGGGAGAGACCAGATGAGAAGTGGATGAGCCCTGCAACATGGAACACCACGAGTTAAATAAATCACTTTGGAACCTCCTCAACTGTTCCACCTGCTGGGCTTGGAGCTGGTATCTCTCACTAGTGGGCAACTAGAAGAGAACTGCAGGCCAGCAGCTCCAGGGGACAACTCTGGAGGGCACATCCCTTGGCCAGCAGAGAGCCAAGTGTGCAAGCCCCCAGTGCAGCATCCCAGAGCTTTCCCACCGCCTGCAGTCATGTTAGCCAGGACTTCACTTTGCCAACAAACCATTAAGACCCAGTAGAGTCTGTTCTGCCAGAGCAGAAGGTTTTGTTGCCACCTCAAGCCACGCCCAGCTAGCACCCCCACACAAAGCTCTGGGTGACATGAAGCCTCCACTACCAACAGTCCCTTCGCTTCTCCAAGGCAACAGAAAGGTCCTTGCCATTCACCAGTGCAGATCGTGCTTCACCTGGGAGCCTGTGGGGTCCATGAGCTGCTGCTTCTGGGATTGGGATGTGGGACCATTTGCCTTCCTCTTGCTGGCTGCAGCGCTCCCCCGGCTGTGGGAGCTGGTGGACTGCAGGTTGACTTTCTCCCCAGAGCTGGACTGGCTCAGGTCGGAGCTGTGCCTGGCCTCTGTACTGAGCTGCTGGCCGAGGGAAGCATCTCTGCTTGGACCTGTAGTGATAGGACAAGGGGTAGTGGTTTCAAACAGAAAGAGTGGAGGTTTAGATTGGAAATTAGAATGAAATTCTTCCCTCTGAGGGTGGTGAGACACTGGCACAGGTTGCCCAGGGAAGCTGTGGATGCTCCATCCCTGGAGGTGTTCAAGGCCAAGTTGGATGGGGCCTTGAGCAACCTGGTCAGTGGGAGGTGTCCCTGCCATGGCAGGGGGCTGGAACTAGATGATCTTCCAACCCAAATCATTCTATGACCTGTGGAGGGACGGGCTGTTCAGTAAGGCTGGCAATGGGCGCTGGGGGAGCGAGCAGGCACCTTCCACCTTGGTAGGGACACAGGACTTGTCCCCAGCCTGCCCAGCACTAGCAGCACCGCTCTCCAGAAACAGCTCCTTCCCTGCTCCTCCTATTAGCACGATAAATCACACCCTCTGACAGAGGATTTTAAAGCCAGAGAGTTTAATGCACAGTCCCGTGTTCCTCCTAAGAAATGTGAGCATGCAGGTGACACTGTCTGCACAGTGGCTCCACCACGAACGGAGTTAGCTCCAGTCAGTGGTCAGTCACAAGTGGTGGACCCAGGGCTCAGTGCTGGGGCCTCATCTCTTTTATGTCTTTATCAGTGACCTGCACGAGGGGATCAAGGCACCCTCGGTAAGTTTGCAGATGACACCAAGTTGGGCAGAAGTGTTGATCTGCTGGAGGGTAGGAGGCTCTGCAAGGGGATCTGGCCAAATTGGATCAATGGGCCAAGGCCAACGGGATGAGGTTCAACAAGGCCAAGGGCTGAGTCCTGCACTTGGGTCACAACAGCCCCCTGCAGCGCTCCAGGCTGGGGGAAGAGTGGCTGGAAAGTGCTCGGTGGAAAAGGANTCTAGAGCACAAGTGTGGTGAGGAGCAGCTGAGGGACCAGAGGGTGGTTGAGCCTGGAGAAAAGGAGGCTCAGGGGAGACCTTCTGGCTCTGGACAGCTCCCTGAAAAGAGGTTGGAGCCAAGTGGGGTCGGGCTCTTCTCCCAAGGAACAAGTGATAGGACAAGAGGAAATGACCTCAAGTTGTACCAGGGGAGGTTTAGGTTGGACGTGAGGAAGAATTTCTTCCCTAAAAGGGCTGTGAAGGGCTGTCCCAGGCTGCCCAGTGCACTGGTGGAGTCTCCATCCCTAGAGCAGTTTCAAAGGAGATGTGGTGCTGAGGGCCATGGTTTAGTGGTGCCCTGGCAGTGCTGGGTTAACATTTGGACTCTGTGATCTCAAAGGTCTCTTCCAACCAAAATGATTCTATGATTTTACAGATCAAACCAAGGATTTGTCCTCCGGGACCATTGTTTCTGTTCCTTGCACCCATCCTGCATTCTCACATTCTAACATGCAGCCCTGCTGCAGATGCATCGCCCATCTCCACTGGAGCTAAATCCTCCACATAGGATAACTCCACCCAGGAACCAGACCCTGCTTCCTTCCACCAGCTTCCAACCCAGCCAGGTTCAAAGCTGAGCAATGCAAAACCTGCCCCACCAGAGCCAAGCTTTGGCCTCACCCTGCAGAGCTCGGGGCACCAAATGCCCAGAAAAGTTCCCTAAAAGTCTCTGGTTTCACGTGGAGAACAGCACAACACCCACGAGCCGCATGACCTGACAGTGCGCAGAGGGGACTCTCTGGAGAAAAGAGCTCATCTGCAGCGTGTCTCTCATCTGAAACTCCTCCGGGAGGTTCTCCTTCCCTTCCTCTCATGCTTGTGAAGCCACAAAATCAGTCGTCTAGTGCTTAATGAGCCACTTCAGAAGGTTTTCTCCTTGTTAAAGTGGGCAGCAGTTCTGCCTGATGGCCATGAGGAGCAAGCTGGTTCAGCTTTGAGGAAATTATTTAAACATTCCGAGAAAGATACAGGTGGGCTTCACCACTCCTTGGAAAAAGGACATGTGCCAAGAAGCCCACGAGCAGTAAAAGTGCCCCTGTCCAAGCCCTTAAAGTAGAGATTTATTTTTTTTTAATAACCAGAGAAGCTTTACAAAACAGCTTTGCATTTCCACACACTACACCCATATTCTCTATGAGACTCAAGGGCTCTCCAGCAGAAGTGGATGGTCATGGTGGGCTTCCAAAGCGCTGCTCTGGGTCTAGTGTTTCTCCTTACCAGCATCCTCCGTCTCCTTGCGGCTCTGCTCGATGGCAGCCCTGATGCACAGCTCCCGGGCTCGCAGACCTGCTGAGCTGCTCCTGTCCGAGATGGCTTCGGTCACCACGGTGTCCACGGACAAGCAGGCAGCGCCGTAGTACTTGGACAGGGTGACTGCTGCCGACGTCTTGCCTTCAGAGAGAGGAAGAGTAGGTGGTGACACTTGCAGGTAGTGACACTTGCATCCCCAAACAGGATTTCAGAATCTCAAGGACAGCTGGAAAGCAAGTGCCCCTCTAGAGAAGGAGGTGGAGGCTTGAACATGGTTAGAAGCACTGTCCTCTAGAGCCAGGTGGATCATCTCCATCTCATGTTGGGACTTTGTCCCTTGTGGTGATCTCAGTCCTGGGCCCAGGATACTGTTTCGAGCCCTGTCCCACCACCACCCAGACCATTCACTAGCCTGTGCTGGTTGCCATTGCCTCAGACAAGGTCTGGGCATGGTTTGGGGGTCAGCATGGGCTAGGGACTGCTCCCACAAGGCAACGCGGACCCTAGGCAATGTGGTCCCACAACATTGGACATGGCCATTGTGGGGGAATGAGAGCCTAGCTGTGTGGACACAAGATGAGCCACACCACTGGCACCAGACACGCGAAGCTCAAGGACCATCTCACGTACCAGCAGAGCTGTGGCTTACCTTGCTTCACTTCAACTGGTCAGTCAAGCACCATGGTCCACCAGGATACATCTCTCCTGCTTCCCACCCTCCTCACAACCAAGGGTTGCGGCTCGTGTACCTGTCAGGGGTGCCCCATGGACGATGACGATGATCCCTCTGCGGTTTTGGGGTGCACGTCCTGCAGAGATGTCCATGCCGAGGTGGCGGGCGATTGCCCTAGAGACAGGGCTGTCGTCCAGTTCTCCTGTGGCCTCCTTGCTGCTGATGGTGCTTTGCCGATGCTCTGCTGTGAAGAATCAGGTTGAACAGTCAGCCTCCTGCCTACCTCTGATCCTGATCACAGACTCATAGACTGGTTTGGGTTGGAAGGGACCTTCCAAGCTCATCTAGTCCAACCTCCCCTGCAGGGGGCAGGGATATCTCTAACCAGATCAGGTTGCTCAGAGCCCCATCAAGCCTGGCCTTGAATGTCTCCATCATTCTCCTCATTCCCTCACGTCCTGGGAGAGGAGACTCTGCTGAAACCAACATCACACTTAGGGTCCCCCTCCAAGCCCTTCCTTTAGGCTGGCGCAGCTCAGGGTCTGCCCTAGATGCTGCTGAAGGTGCCTCTTCAGAGTGTAGTAAATGGGGTGGCAGAAAAAGGAAAGAATGAGCATCCAGAAACACCTAAAAGAACTGGGGCAAGTCTCCTTCCATGAACCATCAACATGGTCCTCACGGGAGGTTGGTCCTGCGTCCTGCTGAGTAAGGATGGGACAGGCAGAACCAGGCATTTTACATGGTCCTAAGGGAGAGGCTCCACTTGGGGATGAAGTGATTGTCCAAAAGCTGGATGCTTGAGGAATAACGTACCAGGAGATGTGGCTGGGCTCTGAATTGACCATAACAGCATTTGCAAAGAGCTTCCAGCTCTGCCCTTAGGAGGTCACCCAAAGCCATCTCAGCTTGCAATGTCACATAGGAGAGCACATGCTGCCCTGCCTAGGAAAGGGATCACCACCGCCCTGATCCCAACAGCTCCTGAGGGCAAAGGCGCTCATTTGGCAACGCTGGGGAAGACCTCCCTGGCATCTCACTTGTCCCTGCCCCAGGCTCTTCTCAGGATCCTACAGACTTCATACAGAAGAGCAGATTCAGGGCCTCCTGGAATGAAGATGGCACCAGGCTGCAGTGAAGGAGGTGACACTAAAGTCCTCCACTGAGGCCCTTTTGCCACAACAGATATAAAAGAGGTGAAGAGCTGAGGGATATTACCTGTCCCACGTCTTTTCTCAACACGTTCCTCCTCCTCTTCTCCACCACGTTCAGATTTAGAGTCCACTTTGTTGGACTGGCTTTCATCAAAAGTGGAGGTGGGAACAACTAAGCTATAGGATGAGATGGTGTGAACGATCCCAGCAGATTGCTTTCCTCCTTGGTCTGACAGAGACTGGGCATCTTCAAAGGTTGCTGAGGAGGAAAGACACAGGGAGGGAAGAAGAGGGTGAACATGGCCAGGAAATCTCCTCTTGCCATTTGCCACTTTGCGTGGCCACATCCAAAGACAGAAAACTTCCCAAGGAGGAGCCTGCCCAGGGTGTCTCCACCCTTGGGGGGATTTTGAGCTTGTGCTTTTGTTGCTGGGAAGGAGCAAATACAAGATAGCTGGTGATACTAGAGCCGGTCCTACTGGCTGAAGAACTCATCCAGTCCTGCTCTTTGTGGCTGAGGGACACCAGGGGACATCCTGATTATTTCCCCAGTCCATGGCAAGCTGGAATGAGCCTGCTTTGGGCTAGTAGAGGATGTGCGTGCTACAAGCCACAGACTTTCACCCTGGAATTCCTGCATCGAGCTGGGGAATGAGTGTCTGCTAAAAACATAGGTTTCCATGGAGAACGGGGTCCTGGAGAGCTCGGGGTAGGTGGGCTGGACTCCCTGCTGTGTCCACACTGTGGACAGCCAATGCCAAACCCTTCACCATAGTCCTGACCTGCTGGTTCCCAACTCATGGACTTGGCCTGTTCATCCTGCAGCCTCTTCTGGTCCTGATAGAACTCCAGCACCTCTGGAGGCAGCTTCTCACCCGGGGAGCGTGGAGGCAGCAACAAGGTGTTGTGGCAATCATAGTCCTTCAGCATCCGCAGGATCTGTGAGCATTGTGGACAGAAACCACATATGGGATGTGTTTCTTGACCTTCACATGAACGGACTCCCCAACCACCCTATCTTCTCCCTCATTCCTTCCTCCCAACAAGATGGACTACACTCAAGCCACTCCACAGCCTACCAGCACAGCTGGCTAACCCTGAAACACCACCAGGCTTTGCCCTGGGGACTGCTCCACCACCTTGGCCCGTGTCTGGGAATGCTGGAACACCATGAAGCTATGTGAGCATGGACGTGGTGACCAGACCTTCCCTCTCACCTCCTCCTCAGCAAGGTACTGCTGGTCGAACTCCAGTGAATAAAACTCGATGGGGAACTTGCACGGGTTCTTCACCACCACTGTCCCCTCTGCCCCACAGCTGTAGGGCAGCACCGGTCCCAGCTCAAGCACGGCAGGGCTGAACTCCAGCTGGGGCTCCAGCCCATGCCCTGAGACCTGCAGCTGAAGGTGCTGGCTGCTCTGGTAAATGGTGATCTTCAGCTCACTTCTGTAGGACTTCTGAAAAAGAGAAGCACAAAAAACTCCTCCATGAAATCCCAGGTGACAGGGCCTCAAATTCAACCCTTGCTCCAAGGTCAGGGGTGTTACCAGCACCTCTGAGGTGAATGGAAAGCAGGTATTTATCTACAGCAGGGGCTACAGCATCTGCATGTTGGCTCTGAGGAACTGGGATGAACCCTGGTGTGAAGCGTAACTGGATATTTGGGTAGCAGATGGATCTAGAATGGACTATTAGATGTTTTCACCTAATCATGAGGGAACGCAATGAGAAAGGTCCTCAGGGTTACGCTGCCCGGGCACAATCCTGGCACAGCTACACACAAGAGGCAGATGAGGGTTATCTCTGCTCAGCACCAGCCTGAACATACACCACGCAAGGAGGAAGACAAGAGGCCTTGCAGCTGTGTCCAGCTCTGGAGTCACCAATAGAGGAACATGGACTTGGTGTAGCAGGGCCAGAGGAGGCCACAAAGATGATTAGGGGCCAAAACCCCTCTGCTGGGAGGCCAGGCTGGGAGAGTTGGGCTTGTTCAGCCGGGAGAAGAGAAGGCTTTGGGGAGACCTTCTGGTGGCCTTTCGGTACCTGAAGGGGCCCTATAAGAAAGGCCCTATAAGAAAGGAGGGGCCTTTCATGAGGGCTTATAGTGATAGGATGAGGGGTAATGGCTTCAACCTGAAGAGGGGAGATTGAAATTGAAATTAGGAAGAAATTCTTCACTCTGAGGGTGGTGAGACCCTGGCCCAGGTTGCCCAGGGAAGCTGTGGATGCTCCATCCCTGGAGGTGTTCAAGGCTAGGTTGGATGGGGCTTGGAGCAACCTGGTCTAGTGGGAGGTGTCCCTGCCATGGCAGGGGGGTGGAACTAGATGATCTTTAAGGTCCCTTCCAACCCAAACCATTCGATGACTCCATGAAACAGGCAGACTTCCCCCCATGCATCCAGAGGCAGCCACACCACCGTGCCTTGATGCTCTGCACAAGCTCCCCGGGAGGATTCCAAAGCTTCGCTCAGAAGAGCGTGCTGCTGCTGGTGAAACTGAGGCACGGTGGGTACAGGGCTTGCAAAAAGCTCCACGTGGAGGCAAACCTCATCTCCTGCTGCCTGCACTGGGCTCTTATGCCCTGCCATACCTCCTGGAGGTGTCACCCACTGATCTCACCTCTTCCGTGGGTGAAAACCTGACTCGCACGTTGCATCGTTGTCCTGGGTCCAGGGCTCCGGCTGAGGGCACCGCCTCAAAGACACAGGGCTTGGCCTTCAACTCCTGGAGCAGCTTCCAGCGCACGCTCGCTGGCACATTTTTGTCCACCTGAGCACAAAAAAGAATTGTGTGAGGTCTCTTTGGACTGTGAGGCTCCTGAAGCGCTCTGAGATGCTGTCATGGTGCCGAAAGCACCCACATCCAAACCAGACATGGCCACCACTGGCCTAGAACTGGAGGAGAAATGTGTAGGCAGGGCAGACAGATGAGGAGACACTGTCCTTGGAGGAGGAGGAATGGGTGAAGGTGGCAGAGAAGTGAAGCATCAGCTAGTGAACAGGTCCAGGTGAACCAGCCTTGCTCTGTACCCTCAAAATCCTGCTCAAACGAGCTGTAGCCCAAGTGCTCAGGCAGCCACAGGGGCAGGGAAGGCAAGAGAGGCAATGGAAACCCAAGCCAGAAGTTACATCAAACATGGTGTCTGCGCTTTACCTTCTTAACAGGCTCATTCGTGGTGATGAACCATTCACAGGGGACCTCAAGCCGATTGTGGAACTGGATGGTTTCTTCCTGGCACTGCCCACACTGGACAGTGGAGAACTCCAGTCTGTCCCTGGAGAGGCAGAGGGACGGCACAGCCACGTTGGCATGGAGTCGGACATGAAATGTGGGGCCTTCTGTTACCTAGTGAAGGGCAGAGCATCCAACTGAGAGCCCAGGTGACACCATCTATTGTCCCCCACCTGCCCTGAAAGGTGGTGTGGGCACAGGGAGGTGAGGAAGCACATGGTACCTTGATGGGCAGGAGCACGTCCACCTCTCCCAGTGGCAGGTTGGCACTCTGTGGGTCAAAGCGCACTTCAAACGTCTCGGTCTCACAGTAGGGCAGGTGCTTCACGCGGTCCAGCTCCATGCTGAAACCTTCAACAGATGGAAATAAAGCAGTTGAGATACGTAATTGACATGAATGTGTCACAAACACATTACAGCCCTACAGGTGTCCTGGCTGGCAGCTCTATGAAGGACTCCTTTGCCTCTGAGGAGAAGCCTGCTGCTCTTTCTCCAAGAGTGGAAGATGCTGAGAGGCAACCAAGCTCATCTAGTCCCTGCAGTGAAGTGTTAGGGCAGTCACAGGCAGGCCAAGCCTCTGGGCACTGCTGGCCAGGAGAACTCAGGCTCTAAAGCACCTGGCAGAGGGTCCCAAGGAGGAAAAAAATCTACACAAACAAGGCCTCAAGAACCTCCCCATGTCCAGTGGCTTAAGCTAATATGACCTTCAAGCTCCTCCTTAAGCTCCTTCAAGCCCAGGTGAAGTCTCTCCTGCACTGCTTACCTGTGCCATGCAGGACCCGTCCGTAGGCGTGGAAGGACACAGGGAACCGCCCGGTGTTGGTGATCTTCACAATGTGCGTGTGGATGTTACCAAGAATGACGTAGCCAAAGTCCAGGATGTACTCGGGCAGCTCAGCTCTGGAAGGAGGATGGACAGTCCTTAAACCACGGCCTGGCTACATTTCCAAGGGGTTGAAAGACACGCATACAGTGGATATTTCTGTACTCCCTCCTGTCAAAACTCAACTCAAGCCCATGAAACCTGAGGACCAACCATCTGGTGATAAGACCTTTGTTAAGTCCTGGGGAGCGTAGGTCTGAGGTTTTATCAGCTATCAGTGGGACCTTAAAATCAAATTAGTTTAAAATAGACACCAGTCACGGGTCCTCTGCTATGAAGAGCTGTTGTAGGTAAGTCTACTGGACCTCCAGTGGTCTCAGTGGAACTGCTGAGCCTGGTGTGCAGCCCAAGCCTGAAATTGCTTCAAGACCTTGTAAGAAAATCTGCACGCACAGGGATGGGGTCTGTGCTGTCTGGAAGGGCTTGATGGCCTGCACTGGACCTCCTCAGCTCTAAGAACAGAGCCCAGCATCTGTGGGGAGTCGAGCACCTCCAAAGCTGAGGGTGGCACTGGGGAAGTGAGGACTCTCAGCTCTCACAGGGAGCATGTCAGAGCTATCAGGATCAGAGCCTTTCTGGAGTCATAGACTCATAGAATGGATTGGGTTGGAAGGGAGCTCAAAGATCATCTAGTTCCAACCCCCCTGCCATGGCAGGGACACCTCCCACTAGACCAGGTTGCTCAAGGCCCCATCTGACCTGGAGGCCCCATCTGACCTGGAGGCCCCATCTGACCTGGAGGCCCCATCTGACCTGGAGGCCCCATCTGACCTGGAGGCCCCATGAGCTCTCAGGAGCAGGGGTGCACTGCTGGGTGTTACCCTTGGGACACCTGGAGATAGGCTACGGGAGTCCCTACTAACTTGAGAAGCCTCCGACGAGCACGCTGGTCAAAGACAGTGTCGTCTGGGGGACTGGAGGCAAGAGCTTTCTGCTGCTCCAGGGCATGTTCCTCTATCAGCATCTCCTCCATCTGCATCTGCAGCCGAGTGTCCAGCTGAGGAAAGGCAAGACAGCAGCTGGTTAGCAAAGGTCCTTCCCAAGGCACTGGCTTGTTGTGGAAAAAGGATCCCACCCTGCTGTTGTTGGGAGGGGTGATGGGGACCTCCTGTCTCACTGCTCAGTGTCTGTGACACCTCCTGTTCTCTTAGTCAGGACCTTATCTCTGGGGAAATGAACTCCAGCATCTTCACCTGCCCAGTCAGTCATAAAAGCTGGTCTGGCCAGACAAACAGACAGACAAGCCTGGAACCTTCCAGAGCTCCAAGTATTTGCCTGCCCCCAGTCAGTGCCAAAGCAGCTTGGACAACAGTTCTCCTGAAAACGGAGCTATGACAAAGGTGGTGCCTCTTGGAGATGAAGACTGACAGGACAACCCCAGGGCACAGTCGGGCTGCTATTAAGCTCTGTGAACCTGGCAGGGCTTGGGTTGCGAGCAACAAACACCCCAGCTTCATCTCCATCACATGGTACCATAAACTCAATCACTTGAGCATGGTCTTCAGAATCTCTCCCCAGGGTAGTCTGGAAGAATCTAGGGGAGGGACAGCTACCAGAGGTGGGCAGCCCCTGGGGCCATGCTGAGCTGATGCTAGGTGTTGGCAAGGAGGTCCCAAGTGCCAGCAGGGCACCTGGAAGCCTGCTGTGGGGTGCAAGGGGACCAAACAACACAAGGCGAGGGGTGGCATGTGCCAAACGGGGCAGCAGCCGTTCTCACCAGGGTGTCCGAACTGTCTGGGGGTTGCTCTGCGTCCGCAGCCTCCTCCAGAACAACTGCCTCATCTCTCTTGTTGTTTCTTTCCATCTTTTCCTTCACCTCCTTGAGGACTTTCTCATATTTTTCTTTTCCTGGAGGAAGAAAACATGCACAAGGAGAAGCGTGGCCACAGCGCCATTCCCATTTAAGTTGGGAAGCTCCAACCCCTGACACTGGCCTCTCCCAGAAACACACTCCTCCATATGGAAAGGGGATGCTGCTGCTCCTCTCTGAATCCTGATGTTCACTCCCACCCATCTTCCTTCCCCTCATAGGAGCATCTCATCCCCTCCGATGTGATGCAAATCCAGCCCTGCCAAAATCCCTGCCAGCCTCTATTGTGGCTTTCCCAAGCTTCCCTGTCCAGCCATCATCTTTCCAGGCTTCCAACAGATATGCTGGCAAGCTCTGCACGATGGTTCCTGGGGCAAAGCCCACATAGGCTTCTAGAGACTCAGGAAGCAACTAGTGTTGGTCTGATAGTTCTGAAACCCCCAGGCTGGGTGGAGGTGGGTGCAAGCTGCCCTGTGGGTACAGGACATGAAGGAAAAACCAGAGGACTTTTCTTGGGAGCAGACAGGCAGTGCTTACCTTTGATGTTCCTTGGCAGGTCCAAGAAGATCCTAGGAAAGCTCCCCTCTCCTTTCAGGGAAACTTCTACTGGTTCCAGGTGACCCACTTGGATCTGGAAAGTCCTGCAGAAGACTCCAGGCACTCCTGGCAGGTAATAGACCTTCAGCACTTGCTCCTTGCCAGGCCCAAGGTAACCCTGCAGGGCACAGAAGAGGGAGGGGATGCACCAGCGAAGCTTTGGTGGAGGGATGGCTCAGATGCTGAGAAGGAAGGTTCTCACATATAAGAAAGCATCAGACAACATCCCCTTTCAGCTTTTGTGTATCTGAAAGCTGAGGTGTCTACACCATGAGGTCCTTCAGAGGGCTTGTAGGGATGTATCCCCAGAGGACACACCTACAGCCTGCCCAACGAGCACAGCTCTTCTGCTGTGTTCACCCTCTGCTAGCAAGAGCCACACAGAATAAACAGAAGCTCTTTTACCAGCCACTGCAGAAGATGTGTGAAGTTCCCGTGCTCTCAGCAGGGCCAGCAGCTCCTGTCACAGCACATCAGCAGTTCCCAGGCTGGTGTTGAGGGGCCTGACCCCTTATTAATGACCCCAACCAAACATCTCCTGCCTGTGTGGTTGCACCAAGGGTGCATGAGCCCATCTGGGCTCATGGTGACCTGCAAACATACATCTCTGGGAACACAGGAGCAGAGAATAGGACAAGATCTAGGGAAGAAGGTGTTGCTGGGAAGGGCACCTCCTCTCCAGGCTTCCAAGAAGGGATGTCCAAGCCCTGGGCAAGGTCACACTGGCCAGCTTGAGAGCAAATGCAAGCAAAGAACAACCCAACTCTGGGTGACAGGACACAGCTGCAGCTTTCCTCAGCTCTCCTGCTGCATGTGTGGCTGGACCCTCAGCTCCTCCTTCACTCCACACTTCAGGGAGAAGCTGCTGAGTGGGACAGATCCTGCCACTTGGCCCCCTGAGCCCTTGCTCCAGCGCACAACACAGCAGCAACAGAGAGCCCTGCCGAGCTGCCAGCACTGATGATGCTGGTACAGCAGGTCCAAGCAGAGCTGTGTCTTCAGAAGCTCGCAGGAAGAGGGCATCAGTGTGTCATCCCTTAGAGAAGACATGCAGGAGAAACTGTGAAAGCCCTGTGGCTTCCTCTTCCCATTGCAAAAAGGGACATGGGAATGCTGCTCTAGCTCAGAGACATCCAAGCAAGCTGGGATCATAGAATCCTGGAATGGTTTGGGTTGGAAGGGACCTTTCAGGGTCATCTAGTCCAACCCCCATGCAGTGAGCAGGAACATCTGCAGCTAGATTAGGATGGTGGGATGCTGCAAACTCCTCTCCTCGCTGTTCCAGCCCTGCTCCTCCCTGGCCTTCTCACTGCCCCATGAAGCTGCTGCAGAGCAGCAAAGCTGGAGAAGTAAAGGACCAATACAAGGGCTGGTACAATTTTTTGGCAAAGGAGCTTCATGCCCAATAGGAGAGCATTTAAGTCTCGCCTGGCTAGTGCTGGCACAGGGCAGGCAGGAGTAATTCCTGTCTGATCACACAACCTGGGTAAGGTGACCCAGGCCAAGTAAAAACGGCCTCAGGTTGCACCAGAGGAGGTTTAGGTTGGACATGAGGAACAATTTCTTCACCAGAAGGGTTGTGAAGGGCTGTCCCAGGCTGCCCAGGGCAGTGGTGGAGTCCCCATCCCTGGAGGGGTTTCCAAACCGTGGAGATGTGGTGCTGAGGGACGTGGTTTAGTGGTGACCTGGTAGTGCTGTCCCTGAAGGTGTTCAAGGCAATCTTCAAAGTCTCTTCCAAGGAAAACTATTGTATGACCCTCAGGAGAGCCTGTCCTGTCCACTTCCAGTGCCAGCACAACCAGAGCACCCAGCAGCTGTGTCCAGAGAGCTACCAAAGCACCCATGTCTGCACCAGTGCTTGCTGCACAACAGCTGGGCCACCACCAGCAAAGGGCGTCCATCAGGACCACACTTGCTCGTCTTTCTCTGCCCCCCAGCTTACAGCCCTAGCTGTTTTTGGGGATTTTTACTTTCCTACTTTGTTTTTCCCCCTTTTTCTCCTGTAACTCCCTCCCGGGCAGCCTGCCGCAGGGCCAGGGTTAACCACTCGTGGTCACCCCACACTCACCGTGCTGGGAACGACCAGGGGCACGCCGGGCAGAGGACTGTCCACAGTGGCCGTGCTGGGGCTCAGCACCGTGTAGCTGAACGGCACCTTCCCGCTGTTCTGCAGGGTGACCTCCACTTCGATGACTTCGTTAAACAGCTGGCGAGAGGACAAAGAAGTGGGAAGTTACAGGCACAGGCCTGATACTGGGAATCACCTTCTGCTTTCATTGGGATGAGAGCAAATGAACACAAAGCAGGAGAGAAGCAGAGAAGATACGGGCATTGGACTCTCCCAGGTTAACCTGGACAACCCACAGCCACAGAGCACCCCTTAGGAACCGATATTTATGGCAGCGTGCAGAAGGTCAATGCCAACCACGTGAAGATGAGTAATAAACCAAAGAGGATACAAGTTCTCTACACTTTAAGGTGTCATCAAACATCTTAATGGAAGCTGTGGATGCTCCGTCCCTGAAGGTGTTCAAGGCCAGGTTGGACGGGGCTTTGAGCAACCTGGTCTAGTGGGAGGTGTCCCTGCCATGGCAGGGGGGTGGAACTAGATGATCTTTAAGGTCCCTTCCAACCCAAACCATTTTAAGATTCTATGTCTGAAACAAAGGAGGTGGCATCAAGGCATTGCAGAAGAAACAAGTATTTGCAGAGCTCACAGTGACTGCAAAAGGGGAGACAGTGCAACACACATTGGGCCAACAGCTCATTCTCTCCAGTTACAGCGACTGGGAAGCCCAAGTTAATGTCCTCCGTGGTTTGTTGATTCATCAAGAGCATTAAAAGAGAGCATCTCCTTGGACCTCAGGCTTTAGGAGCAGATCAGCAGATGGATACCTTGGAGGCATGCTCCTCTGGAGATCACCACTGAGATCCTGCCTGCCCCAGGAGGCACTGTTAGTTACCTTGAAGAGGAGGAACTCTGAACTTTGAGGAATGTGGAGATGACCATTAAAAAACAGCTTGGATGTGAGAGGAGCCTGGCCCAGGGTATTTCCAAGCCACAGAGCCAGCAAAGTAGATGGGAAAGGGAGAGAACCCTAGACCGAGGTGGGCAGCAACCCACCAGTGATGGTTTCAAGACAAGAACCTTGGACATGAGAAACGTGTGATACCTGCAGCCCGCAGTTGATCTCCGTGGTGTCCAGGAAGTAGTTGATGAGCGAAGCCTCCCCGCTCAGCATGATCTCATAGGTTGGGCCTCCCTCCACCCTGCACAGTGCCATGACGTGGGCGATGATGTCCGCGTGGCCAAAGAAGGTGAACGTGACCCGTTGGCTCTCACCCGGCTGCAGCACCCCGAACAGCGGCAGGACATCAAAAACCTGGAGGTAGGGGAGAAGTTGAGATGTTGAGCATAGGAGCTGATGCAGAAGAGCAGCCATGGCTTGGGGCAAAGTACAGACACTGCTGCAGGGCTTCTTCCTCAAACACAGGCGAAACCATCCTAATCTCATCCTGCATCCATTCCACTTAGCAGCGGAGGGACCATGGGAAAAATCTTCTCCCTACTTACTAATTAATCTGTTAATTAATCCACCACATTAAAGTAACTTGAGATGTCTCCCGGCAGCAAGAAATTCTCGCTGCTGCAGAACTTGCTTTTAAAAACACTTTTTACTGCCTTTAGAAGAACATGAGACCTGGAAGTGAGAACCCTTGGAGCCGGGGGGAGGACTCCAGCCCGGCTTCTCTGACTCCTGATTCTCTTTACGCTCTCATGCTGCTCTCTCTCGAGACATTACAGCAAAAGCTACTGCAGAAACTTCCTGTGAGGGTGTCGGAGCCTGGCCCAGGCTGCCCAGAGAGATTCCAAGCTCTCCTGGATGCGATCCTGGGCCCCCTGCTCTGGGTGACCTGCTGGAGCAGGGGGGTTGGATGAGATGATCTCCAGAGGTCCCTTCCAACCCCCACCATGCTGGGGCTCTGTGAATGCCTTCCATAGCTGCTGCACAGGTAAGAACCTCGGTCAGCCCTACGAGATACCCCACACGGCCTCTCCAATGACCAGTTGCTTCAGCTGTGTTGTGTGATGTCCCTGGTGGGATGCGAGGTCACTCTGTGAGCAGCACCAAGGGCCACCAGTGGGAGCTGGGGCTATGTAACTGCTTGCCACACTGGAAATGTGGACGCAAGACAAATTCCCTCTTACCTCCTCCACTCCCAAGGCGAGGGGCTCTGTCTCCACGAACTGCATCAATTCCCTGATCTCCACTGGACTGTGAGTCTCCACAGCACCTTCCAGCTCTGCAGCACCTTTGTCCTGCTCCGCAGCACCTTCTCCCTGCTCCACAGCACCTTCCAGCTCTGCAGCACCTTCTGCCTGCTCCATAGCACCTTCCAGCTGCACGGCACTGGATGGTAGCACCTGGAAAGGAAGCACCATGGACTACAGAAAGCAGCTGGTTGACCTGGGTGAGACCACTCTGCTGCAGGTTCCATCATGTCATCAAGCCAGGAACAGCTGAAAAGTATGGGTATGTCCATGCCATCAGCTGAGTCTTGGGTCCAAGCCCACCCGCAGGTGAGACAGGCTCCATCTGCACTTCCTACATGCAAACTTGCGTGAGGAGGCTGGGTGCAGCCAGCACTCAGTCCTGGCAGGGACCTCATGGGCATTTTGAACCCTTGTTCCAGCCCGGCTTCACTCACTCCTGCCCAAGGAATGTGCTGAGAAACCCAAGCCTGGACAGGTTACGTTCTCCTAACAAAAACAAGAACGCAGCTCTAAGTGAGGAGTATCAAAACTAGGAAAATAAATGCACAATTATCCAAGTTCAGATGGTGCTTAGGTTTCATCTCATGCACTCATCATTGCTGGAGAGCTGAGGAATTCCACCAGGTCATTCTTCTTGAAGAAGGCAGCTGAGATGTTTTTCAGTCTTGCAGCATCAAAGAGCTGGTGTTTAACCTCAAAAGTGCCATCTTTGAAAAGGAACCTCATTCCTGGGCTTCTGACCCCTACGTATAAGCAAGGTCTTTGTGATTGCTCTTGAAGTTTAAGAACACCTGCTTCTTCAGGAATGTGAAGAAGTGCTTTGTGCTGGTACCTTGACATCAGCAGAATCTGCAAGAATATTTATGGGACATCCTTAGACCTAATCAGAGGCTACATGTGCCCAGTAGATAAGTACTGGGGAGGGCTGAGTCTTCTCATGTTTCAATGTCCTTTCTGTTGTCTCCACATCTTCAAACCTATATATTGATATGCAGACACAAGCAGGTGCAACCCTTCTCCTTGATCTTAATGCTGGTGCTTTCACAACATCTCATGAATTCTTACATCCTTTTTTATTGCCCCAGGAGCAGCCTCTGTCCCACATGATGCAGAACAAGGTGCCAGTTCCCACCAGCATCAAGACCAAGCTCTAAAGCACAAAGGTTTAGTAGGAAGGTCAGCAGAGCAAGGGCCACTTCCATACCGGGAGGAAGAGACAGTGACTTTGTAAAGTCTTGTTTTATAAAAGACAGCTCTGTCCTGTCACTGGAATACTGGGTCTTGGATGAAGACCAAGATGTGAAAGTGGGTGGCTCTATCTGGGGTTGAGAAGGTGGTACCTGGAGATCGGTACTTGGCACAGGAAGGAAAGTGGAAGCGTTGACATCATGAGGCAGAAAAAAGCCTCATCTTACACTGTTGAAAAAAACAAGCCAAAACAATCCCAAACTCAACGTAGTTCAGTGTGATCTGAGGGAGTTTCTCCAAGCAAAACTATCCTACCTTTCCCTCCTCAGAAGCTTCATCTCCAGCCACTGGCCCTGCTGCCCACCCTACTCCAGGGCATGTGACACCAGGGCACCAAAACGGGAGCTTGGCACAGGCACAGCTTTTTGGTGGCAACACAAGCTGTAGGTGGACAAGAAAACCTACCTTTGCTTCTAGGGAGTCATCTGCACCTGCTGGTTCTTGGGCAGGATCCCCCGCTGCTCCCAGGGCTTCAACTGGCTCCTCCACACCTCCATCCTTGGAGCAGCTCTCTGTAGACACCAAGTGCTCTGACCAGGCTCGCTCCTCCTTTGGTGGTTGGGATTTGATGAAAAATTTAGGTGTTGGAGAACTGAACCTGGAAAATAACATCACTTTGATCCAGACCTGCAGGTGGAAAGAAGCCTGAAGAAGCAGCTCCTCAGCAGGATGCAGCCCCTGGGTGGGCACTGGTGGTGTGAGCTCAGGAATGGGTCTGATCCAGCAGCTCCAAAACCAGGAGGGAGCTGGGCAGCACTTGGGCTGCCCAGGGATGATGTGGTTTAGTGCTGGTGCAGGAAGCTGGTTGTGAGGAGACATGGAAGAGGAGAGAGGTGCACACCTTGGGAGGAGGTGTACAGTGCAGAGGGAAAGGAAAAGAGACACAAACTGTGCAAAAAGGTGAGGCTGAGACGCAAAAGGGCAGATCGGAAAAGCGATGAGCTAGTGCAGACCCAGCACGGAATCATGGAACGGCCTGGGTGGGAAGGGACCTTAAAGATCAACTCATTCCAATCCCCTGCAGGGAGCAGGGACATCTGCAACCAGAGCAGGTTGCTCAGAGCCCCGGCCAACCTCACCTGCAATGGTTCCAGGGATGGGGCAGCGACCACCTCTCTGGGCAACCTGCACCAGGCTCTCACCACCCTCAGCATCAAAAATACCTTCCTTCTCTTCAGCCTAGATCTCTCTCTTCTAGTTGAAAACCATCACCCCTTGTC
>VZZY01015038.1:130342-250548 GCA_013400335.1 Eurystomus gularis
CTGCTGTGCTGAGGACTCCAGAGCTGCCCCAGCACTGCAGGGGGGTCTCCCAGAGCGCAGCAGAGGGGCAGGATCCCCTCCCTGCCCTGCTGCCCACGCTGCTGGGGATGCAGCCCAGGAGGACGTTGTCTCTGGGCTGCGAGCGCACGGGGCCGGCTCAGCTCCAGCTCCTCACCCCCAGCACCCCCAAGTCCTTCTCCCAGGGCTGCTCTCCAGCCCTTCACCCCCAGCCTGTGCTGACACCGGGGGTTGCTCCAGCCCAGGAGCAGGACCTTGCACTTGCCCCTGTTGAACCTCTTGAGGTTCACATTGCAGTACATTCCTGAAGCCACCCACCGCTGCAGACCATGCCTCCACCCCACCCAGAGAGCCAAAACCAGAACTTTTGCAGCTCTACTAAGTATTGACCCCAAATCCCTGAGCCCAACAGCACCCAGCACCAGCCAGGGCCACCACCATGGGCCACCCTCGCACACACAAGGCACCACGGAAAGACACATTGAGCAACTCCAAGCAGAGACTCGCAGTTAAACAGCCCATTGATCCCTGCTGAGCAGGGGAGCTGATCAGCGCTTCGGGGAAGGAAGGTTGGTGATTTTTAATCAATCTACAGCAAATACCAGTGACGAGCCTCAGCTCTTTGTGTCGCAGGTATTCCCGGGTTGGCCATGGACGGCTCCAACGGCACCTCGTGCTACAAGGGCAGCAACTTGGTGGAAACAAGGTTATAACTGCTGTGGCCCTTGCTGATGATGCAGTTACCTCCCCAGCAGCTCCTAAACTCAAACCACTGAGCACCAGTTTAGCAAATGATTCAGCAAAGCAGTTCAACGGCTCATTTTAGGGACAGAGCTGAGTGTAGAGTTTGACCAACATCCATCAGTAAAATTCCCAAACGTTCCCAGGTGCCTCACATCAGGATCCCTGTTTTAAGTCTCAGCAGTTCACACAGTAACTTTGCGATTCTAATGCCACGTGGATGGACACCCTGGAACCACGCCTGCCCATCCGTGAGCCTGTCAGCAGATCTGCTCCAGGCTCAACCACCCCCAGGTCCCTCAGCCACTCCTCACCACACTCCTGCTCTAGACCCTTCCCCAGCTTTGTTGCCCTTCTCTGGCCACGCTCCAGCCCCTCAAGGTCCTTCTGGGTGTGAGGGGCCCAAAATTGACCCCAGGATTTGAGGTTGGGCCTCCCCAGTGCCCAGTCCAGGGGGACAATCCCTGCCCTGCTCGTCACACTAGTGCTGACAAGCCAGGATGCTGGTGGCCTTCTTGGCCACCTGGGCACACGCTGGCTCATCTTCAGCCACCTGTCAACCAACACCCCCAGGTCCTTTTCCACCGGACACTTTCCAGCCACTCTTCCCCCAGCCTGGAGCATTGCAGGGGGTTGTTTGGCCACAGTATTCTTTGTCTACAGAACAAATCTCGGCCCAGGTGAGCTCCTCCCCAGCCCTTCCTCTGCCTGCTGCTGCTGACCTCAGCACCGTCTGCATGGAAGAACAAACAAGGACTGGAGAAAATGAAGGTGTCTGCTTGCCCCTGCAGAGCATCTCCTACCTCCAGCCCCATCTGCAAAACCTTCACTCCTCTCAGCTGGGGCACCTTGATGTATCGGGGTGCACTGACGGGCAACCACAGCGCTCAGCACCTCCAGAGGCCGCTAACTGGGGCATCTGCATGGGGATGAGTAAATTCAGCTCAGCTACGACAACGGAGCCTCTGGGCAGCCTGTAACCTGTCCCTGGTGACAAGAGACACCCCCGCAGTGTAGAGGTACAAACACCCAGGACCAGGAGCACCTCAAAGCCCTCCAGCTACGCACCAGTTCAGAGTATGGGTCTGGCCATCCCAAAACTAGTAGCTGCGACCCATCCTAGCATGGAAATGAACGCCCGGGGGTCTTAGAGCTGCTTGTGAGAAACGCTGCGGGTCAGTAACAACTCCTGAGGAGAGGTAAACCCCAAGATGGAAAATCCATGAGCATTTATTAAATCACCTTTAGTTTTCTAGAATGGTTTGAGGCAACTTCATAGCACTGTGGTGCCGAGACAACATTTTTCACTCTAAAGTAGAAGTCCTCTGGGACCCGGCGCTGGGAGATGATGTGATTAGCAAGTCCTGCTGCGGAGAAGCAGCAGACACCATGTGAGGGACATTTTCCAGAGGGAAAAGTCAACATGAATAACAAGAAGTGTAACGTGCAAAGGAAGGGAGCGAGGAACCCAAGGGGTCAATAGAAAGCTGACTCCTAGGACAAGCAATCTTCCTGGCGCAGAAGGAAAGGGGTTGTCTTAGGAAAGGAGAAGGAAGGGGAAGAGGACAAGATGCTTAGCATCAGTTCAGGTTTTAGGCAGCTCTTCTTCTTCCTCTCTAGCACCTTCTGGCCAAGGTTGTGAAAACAGGGAGGAAGGCAAGGAGCAGAGCAGCTTCTCCACCTGCAGAGAGGACCCATCCTAAGCCAGAGGAGCCAAAGGGCCTCCACCAGCACCATGGAGCTGAGACAAGGAGCCTCCTGACTTAAGCGCGCCAGCCTAGAGCTGGAGGAGCTGAAAGCAAGGTGTTAATCCCTCTAGATCCATCTCACCCAACCTGCTCATCCCCCAGACAAGACAAAATGCATCCAGGAATTAGCAGCGGGGATTTAACAGGAGCATGAGCAGACTGACACCAGGGAGAGAGGAGTCGTTCCTCCTAAGGGCGAGACAACCTTGTGTCACCCATCGTCCCCAGCCTCTGAGAGGTTAGAAAAAAAAAAATCTCTCAGGCTGTCTCTTCTGAGCCTGCCAGAGAGACAGCTTCACACCGCTTCCCACAGCCACCTCCCAGAATAGAGGAGCTAGAAATCACACTGCTTCTGCAAACTACAGGTGAGGAGTCACACGGGATGACGTGACCTGCCAGCTCAGGCTGTGCGACAGCCACCAACACCAGGGTCGTCACCCCAAAACTACAACAGGAATGTCTGAGCTCCCCGCACCCCCCGGGACATGGGCCAGAAGCCACCGCCCCTTGGCACTCAAGAGTTTTAACAGTGCTGAGGTTGCTTCCCCAGTGCATGGTCCCCACATGTGGAGCATCCTCGCCCAGGGACTACCCGTTAGGCACAGCCGTGATACAGAGTGAAAAGAAGCCTCCCAACAAAGCACAGGTTATCATGGGGCAAAGTGAGACCACACACCCACGAGGCATCTAAACAGGCTTACAGACCCCAACGATGTGCTTCTATTTCTCCTTCAGATCATCACATGCATATTAAAAAGGTGCTTGGGAGCAAGCCATGGACAGCTCAAGGTCATCTACAACTGAAAAAAAAATAATATAATACACAAGTAGACTGAAAACCTTCCCAATGCACCACGTGGGGACACTGGGCTTGAGCTGGGCCACCTGGCCAGCAGCTGAGGAAGGTGGTGGTGATGGTTTGCCCTCATCAATAGTGATTATTGAAACTGCATTTCATCCTAATGGCTCTGACAACTGTTTCTTTGCTAGGAGAAAGGCCCCTGCTAAGCTAAGGTTTGTGGATTTACTGAAGCACCCATTGATGTTCAGACCAGGAAGGGGAGAGATGGAGAGCTGAAGAGATGCAACATTGCCGCTGAGATACAACACCTCCTACTCTGGTCTTGCACACGCTGGAAATGGTTAAGCTGGATTCGGTGTTCATCTGAACGCAGCAAGAGGGCCTGGGGACATCCCACTGTGACCAAGTATTAATTAACTTGAAGTTAATATGCAGCTTTAACAGCCACTTATTTGTTTGAGTCAATGAAAATGAGTTTTGAGAGATGAAGGAGGAATTTGATTTCTTGTGCGCAAGTAGAAATTGCGTAGGAATGGATGCGGGGATGTTACTGCTGAAAAGAAGTGAAGTAGCTCATGGTCCTGGGGGCAGCCACCAAAGCTCTCCAGCACCTTTCAGTAGGAGCCACAGGATTTGATTTTGGGGTGAGCCAAGGGTCCTTGGCACCTGCTGAAGACCACAGACCACAGAAGGAAAGTCAGAGGAGGGCCCCATGCCCCTCACGCTCCAGCTGATGTGGCTCATGCTTCTCCCAGAGCGTTTCCACGGGACATGGCTGGTCCAGCTTGGCACGCTCTAAAGCTCCTCAGCCATTTGGGTCCAACCTAAGCTGGACCAGGGTTGGGCACCACTGGCACTGCAGGTCTTTGTCGAGATCATCCTTGGGCAGCAGTAATGGACAAGCTACAGCCCTGCAAGAAGGCTCTGATGTCTTTACTGGAGTTATTCTGACTTGCACTGATTTTACTGACAGCAAAACATCACTCATTAAGTCTTCTCCTTCCTCATGCTTTGCACATCAGCCAGGTGATTTATAAGCATCAGGTGAGCTCCTGATTCTCTATCAGACAGAAAAATGCTTCTCAGTCAGACTCTGGCCAAAGGTCCCTCGGAATAAATCAATAGCTCTGACAACAAACACAATTTGTAGGCTTTGTTCAAAATTAAACAAGCCGCGACAGCTGTAATTTGGAGATGTTATTTCAAGTAATCAGCACCAATTACAACCTCACCAGCTACTTCAAAACTTGGCTCTGCAAGCAGATGACTCTATTGACTCCTGTAACCGACAGCAAAGGAGGAGAGATGTGCTCCAGCCGACTTCATGGCAGGGATCTGGATGTTCTCCATTGTAAGATGGCTTAATGGGGTCAAGCCTGAGAGCTTGGCAAACCACAAAGGGTATGGCTGCAAGGGCTGAAAATGTTAGGAGTTGGTGAGGAACCAAAGAATTGGTTGAACGTAACCAGCTGAGAGCTGGAGGCTGATTGAGCAGAAGGCTCCTGGCCATGGGAAAAGAGATATTCTTGGTCTATCTTCTCCTTAGAGGAAAGGCTGCAGAAGGTGGAAGCTGGATCTCAACAAGTTTGTGATAGGGATGAACGGCCTGAGATGGTAGGCTGGGTGGGCTTGGCAGGCCAGCTTCACACTGCAAGAAGCCAAAAAGCAGCTCAAGCCTGAGCTGAGGCATCTTGGGGGTTGAAGACCAGCGCCCTGTGCTTGGGGTGCCCTGTAGCACCCCATGGCAGCACACGAAGACCTCACAACCCCTAGAGCACCAGGGTTTGCAGCTGTGCTGTAGGACAAGTGAACTTTGAGGACAAGCCTGTGGCATGACCGCCAGGCTCTTTGCCCGCCAGCGAGCATCACTGTCCTTCCACGGTGCCAAGAGCAGAATGATGAAAAGGAAGGAGATAAAATGATGAATCATGTCCTGAAGTCCTCAGCTAGAAGGTCCCTGCTCGTCTTGACCACTTCTGCTGAACCCCAGAAGGTGTCTCCACTGGCCCACGCTGATGAAGGCTGCCCAGTATGTCCTAGACAGGCAGCGATGCCATGGCCCAGCGTACCCTCCACATGGGATTCTGCAGCAGGTCACCACGGGGAACAGCAGGAGAAGGTAGAGCAGCAACCACAACGAACAGACTAACAATCCAACCCAAAAAAGCTCCAGTTTAACGTACTTCCCGGGGTGGCATCCAAAAATAAATCCACCCTGCCGAGCACGCCGGCATCACCACCCATCCCTGCCCAGAAGGAGCAGGGCTCCTCGCACCAGCAGAAGCCAGATTCCAGGCTGTGTGTGGCTCTCACCCTGATTTACACCGTTGGTGTAGCAGGTGAGTTAACATCGCTGCCGAGTAATGAGTAAAGGTCGCTCACGTGGTACAACAGAATTACTCCCTGCTCTCTGAGAGCACGGCAGATGTGCTCCTGGGAAACGTGCTCACAGGCCAACGGCCCCACCAGGGATGGGGTGAGGGATGACCAGACTGGATTGAGCTGGTCCAGGTGGCACCGAGGACAGTTGGGGACAGTGTGGGGTGATGGAAGCAAGGCGGGGAGGGAGAAGGGACTGTTGGCACCAAAGAGGAAGCAAGTAAAGCAAGCTCACAGTCAGAAAGGCTTCTCGCAGAGAAGGATGGTTCTCCTGAGGGCAGAGCGGCTGAAAAGGCATTAATTGAGTTCAGTGCTCTCAAAACAGGGTGTGCTCTTGTAGACAAGAAGGCCAAAGGTCTCCTGGGGTGCATGAAGAGTGTGGCCAACAGGTCAAGGGAGGTTCTCCTTCGCCTCTGCCCTCGTGAGGCCACCTCTGGAGTGTTGTGTCCAGTGTTGGGCTCCACAGCTCCAGCAGGACAAGGAGCTACTGGAGAGAGGCCAACGGAGGCTCTGAAGATGCTGAGGGGCCTGGAGCATCTCTGTGCCCAGGAAAGGCTGAGAGCCCTGGGGCTGCTGAGCTGGAGAAGAAAAGCCTCAGAGGGGATCTGATCAATGCTGAGCAAGAGCTAAAGGGCCCATGGGGGGCAAGAGGATGGGGCCAGACTTTTCAGTGGTGCCCAGCAACAGGACAAGGGGCAACAGGCACCAACTGGAACCCAGGAGGTTCCATCTGAGCAGGAGGAGAAACTTGTTTGGTGTGAGGGTGTTGGAGCCTGGCCCAGGCTGCCCAGAGAGGTTGTGGAGTCTCCTTCTCTGGAGAGATTCCAAAGGTGTCTGGACACGATCCTGGGCCCCCTGCTCTGGGTGAGCTGCTGGAGCAGGGGGGTTGGATGAGATGATCTCCAGAGGTCCCTTCCAACCAACATCATGCTGTAATTCAGTGATACAGACTTGCTAACAACGCACTCGCTTACGCCTGGCTCCACATCCCTCCCTTGCAATGCTTTTATTCACTTTTCATTTTATCTGCATGGAACAAGTAGCAAATTTCCAAGCCTCCCTTGCTTCAGCTCCCCAGTGTCTCTGTCCACAAGTACAGAGCCTCTCCATAAGCTGTTCACGGCAGCCAGACTGCCACCTTCGAGGTGAAGCCTACCTAGCACCCAGCCCTTGCTCCAAGAGACTCACCTCCAAGAAATAAGAGGCCACTTCTCCGTTACACCGAGCAAACCACTTCTCTGCCGCTGCCAAACCACAAGCAGCTGAAGGACACGTTCAGCAGCATGTCTCCACCACAACTCATCCCTCTAAGTTACCCAAGGGATCTAAGCAGGAGAAGTGGCACTCATGGGGCTACCAAAGCCCAAAACTTACTGGCCCAAGGAGCTGATAGCACTGAGGGGTGAGAAGGGGGTAGGATCTGCTGTTGCTCATCAGAGAGTCCCCATCATCAAAGGCATGGTGGATGTACACCTTCCCGACGTACATTCTCGCTGCTGATGTTCTGCCTCTCCGCTCCGGGGGCTGACAGAGCACTGCTGTCAGATTTTTGCCTTGCGCTGTTTTTCACTGTCTGTATTTTTCATTTCCTTCTTGTTATGAAAACAACAAAGAAAAAAACCCCATCAGATGTAACACAATTGGGGTTGGGTTTTTTTTCGGTCAGAAACAAGGCTGGGATCTGGCTCGCAGGGTCCCTGCAGTGCAACCTGCCAGGGGACGTGGAAGGAGAGAGGGCAGAGAGATGAGAAATTACTGTAGAAAGATTCAGCTAGAAGGAGAAAAGCTCCTGGTTTGGTCAAAACAAACTGGCTGAGAAAATCCTGGATGGAAAGGAAAGAGTCATTTTCATAGAACCGTAGAATGGTTTGGGTAGGAAGGGACCTTTAGAGGTCACCTGGTCCAACCCCCCTGCAGGGAGCAGGGACATCTGCAACTAGAGCAGGTTGCTCAGAGCCCCGGCCAACCTCACCTGCAGTGGTTCCAGGGATGGGGCAGCCACCACCTCTCTGGGTGACCTGGAACAGGCTCTCACCACCCTCAGGATCTAAAATTTCTTCCTTTTATTTAGTTGAAATCTCTCTCTTTCAGTTTAAAGCCATCACCCCTCGTCCTGTCCTATTTTGTACGTTTAGCTCAACAAACCCTTTCCCCAAAGAATCCACCGGCAACTCATTACATGGGATTTGGAGCCAAGAAGTTCACACTCCTCAGAGACATCAGATCAACCCATGGAGGGGGCTTGACATGTGCCACGGAGCTGATCAGCTCCTTGCTGATCCATCCTGGCACACGGAGCGCTCTGTGAGCGTTAGCTCTGTCCCAGGGAGGGAACACGTCTCGCAGGAAGGGGACAAAGGGGTGATGAAGGAGCAGCGATGCTCAAAGTAAATGACAAGGCACGGATCCTTAATAACGGATGAAAACTCTAGAGAACAGCTCAGTCTGGAGACGAGCCCTTGGCAGCCTCTGTCGCAGGTCTCTAAGAAAATCCTTGTACATCCTTCGGATTTAGTGTCTTCCTTTTGATGGGAATACAAAATCTGAGGAGCTGGATACTGCCCTCAGAAAGGGAGACACATCAGTCTTTCAAGAAGAAACCTTTAAGGTAAGAAATATGATGAAATCATAGAATCACAGAATGGTTTGGGTTGGAAGGGACTTTAAAGATCACCTAGTTCCAAGCCCCCAGCAACGGACAGAGACACCTTCTACAGGCAGGGCCACCTTCCACTAGATCAAGTTGCCCAAAGGCCCATCCACCCTGGCCTTGAGCAGTTTGAACTGGACTCCAGACCTAGGATCTCCTGCTGCGTGATTCTGGAGATCTGTTCCAGCGCTGCTGAAAACATCTTGGTGTGAAGGCTTAGTGCAAAGGTTTAACTCAGCTTTGAGCTATCAAAGGTCCAAGGGGTGAGGAGAGCCTGTTCCCACTCTGTCTCTAACCATGTAGGCCCAGAAGAGTAACCACGAGAGCATTATGGCTCAGCAGTTTAGAGAAGGGACATGGGTTGGCCTGAGTTGGGCATGTCCCACCAACAGCAACGTGTTGCTTACATGACTGCTCTGCTCAAAGGAGCAGCAGTAACTAAACAGTAGGGAGGAAAAAAATGGGTTGAAGAATTAGAAGGCAAAAAAAAAAATCTAAGCAGACATAATCTTGTCCAGAGAAACATTTTTCTCTCCTGGCCAAAATAAATGTGTGTCTGATTGATGCTGGGAGTCTCTGGTGATGGGCTCCAGCGAGGTCAGATGTATGGATAGTTAAATTCTATTGATCTCACCTTCATGAGACCTGATGTTTGATTCCCTCGATGTCAGACCGAGTTAGTTTGATCTGACAATTCAGAATACCAACAGTGCTTAATGCAGCCCAGGAATAATATCTGACACGCTGCCCTTCTGCCGAGCTCTTAATGAGCAATTTGAGGTGTTAATAGCTTGGAGACCATCTCCATTTCCAGCTCTGCCACGGAGAATCACATGGCATCTGCTGAGGGACCCGGAGAGAGCACATTACTGCTTAATTAACATGCAGAGCAGAAAAGGGAGCTGTCATCACGTCCACAGCGCTAACGAGCCAGCGAAGGGGCGATGCCAAACCCTTCGGAGCAGGGGCTGCCATCCTGCCACATGCTCAGGACCTTCAACCGCTACCGACTCAGCAGAGTTGGGTGACTCAGCATCTGCTGGAAGAACGAGCACCTGCGAGCTCAGGTCCAGCAAAGCCAACTGAGGTGGAGATGGGGTCATTAAAAGCTGCAAACTGATTCAGCGTTCACGTTTCCAACACCCTAAATTGGTTATAAAAAAAGTAAGCAACCCAGTAAGAGTCAAGGTAAACAGGCAATGGACCAAAAAGTGGCCCCAGAGAAACGTAACTCCACACAGGATTCGCTCTAATGTGCTTGTTTCTCTGTTATTATAGAATATATGCATTGTTCTATCATCAAAATCGGATTTTTCCCTTTAGCTTGTAACTAAACCCGAATCTAATTTAGCAGGAGATGACAGGGGCTCCAAGCAGAGCTCAGAGCCCTGCTCCTCCTTCCCTGCCCACCTCCCTCCTCCTGCTTGTCCAGACTTTCCTCTGCTTTTCAGGGTCTGTTCTTGCATCAAAAAGGATCACACCAAAGACTTGCTGTTCCATGGTAAGACCCAGCTGTGACTGGGCAACCTCAGCACCCAGGTCCTCTCCCCCGAGCCCTCCTCACAGCCATAGCTCATTTCTAGTTCCATACAGGTCATCTCCTCCGAGCCAGAGCCCAATTCCCTACACAAAACGGTTTATTGATGAGCTCTGTTATTTGTACCAGCAGCACTTCAAGGCGCCACCGTTAACTCTGCTCCATTTCCTAGGGCACGATGGAAAAACCATTTGCTACTGGAATTAAAACCGCCCAGGCCAGACTTTTGTATGGCTCAGAGAGGCCACAGCAGGAGGAACCGCTCGGAGTGTGTTCATAGATGTGCTCCAGCATGAGTGCAAGGTTGCTCTTGAGCTTGGAAACCACAGCCCAGCGCTGGATGGCCCCTGCTCCCCAGGGACGTACAGACAAGTGGTCCCACCAACATCTACAGTCACAGCAGGACCTGCCGTTTCATCATAAAACACCAAAGAGCTGCTCTGTGAACGTGACCTGCGCTTCAACAGAGGAAAACTCATCTCACCAAGGTGGTGTTTGCCTCAGGCCACGAAGGTCTGAGAAAGCAGCTTTCCCTCCCAGGGAAACCAGTACGGGGGCCACAGCAAAGCAGCAGCAAGAGACTGGGACAGCAGCATATCATTCTGGTGGCAGTGCCCGAGCAGGTCCTTAGTATGAAAGGACAACAGTTAGGGTTGGCAGGGAAGGAGAAGAGGTCATAGAACAGATCTGCTTGTCCAAACGTCTAAGCATGGCTTTGCAGCTCCAGAGGACTTTAGGTTATGGGCTACATGAAAAGCGTTGGTAGTGTCTTCCAACCCCAGCTTGGCTGGAGAAGGTTGTCTCCTTGTCAGCATCAGGCTGGTGGAGATCACCTATCCCTGAGCGTTGAGCCTGACCATGGTTAGGAGGTGTTACTTCCACAAGGGAAAGCTGAAAGCCATTTGTCAGGTCCCAGACAAACAGCCTTGGTCTTTGCCAAGTATAAGCAGGACACCAGGAAGAAGAAGAGCTTCAAAGATTAAAACTGCACATACCTCATCTGGCTCACGTGGCTGTCTGTCAGGAACGACCAGTGGTACTGGACAAGAAGTGGGCTGCAGTTGGTCATCTGGATGTAACGCACATCTTCAGTGTCATTCAAGATGCAACCAAAGTCCAGGGCTGTGGTCTGGATACGGAGGTTTGGGAAGTAGACTTCTCCCCGAACAGTGACCTGCTCCTTATGAGGATGCTCAAGAAACTGGATCTTCAGAGTCTCCTCTACTTTCCAGATAGTCAAACCCTCTTCATAAGCAGGGTTAAATCTGATGGAGAGATGAAGTTCCTCCCCTATCTTCAGCTTCATGGGCTGCAAGGAGATGAAGAGCATTAACCACCAGTGTGATGAAGTCCCAAGGTCTGACAGCACAAAACGTCTACATGTGCAAAGTAGGACCCCAATGTAGGCTTCTTAGTTCATCCTTCATGTTCTTCACAGCATGCATCTGACTGCAAGCACCATGCTCTTGCCTGAGTCTATCTCAGGCTCATGTCTGTGTGCTCTGCATCAATATAGTAAAGGAACATCGTTCTACTGAATTCTCGATCTGCTGAGGCTGTGTGCTAAAAACACAACCAAAGCAGCACTCTGACACACCAGGGCTGGAGCGTGTCCAGAGAAGGGCAGCGAAGCTGGGGAAGAGTCTAGAGCACAGGTCTGGTGAGGAGCAGCTGAGGGACCTGGGGGTGTTGAGACTGGAGAAGAGGAGGCTCAGAGGAGACCTTCTCGCTCTGCACAACTCCCTGAAAGGAGGTTGGAGCCAGGTGGGGTTGGGGTCTTCTCCCAAAGAACAAGCAACAGGACAAGAGAAAATGGCCTCAAGTTGCACCAGGGGAGGTTTAGGTTGGACATGAGGACAAATGTCTTCCCTGACAGGGTTGTGAAGGGCTGTGCCAGGCTGGGCAGGGCAGTGGTGGAGTCCCCATCCCTGGAGGGGTTTCCAAGCCGTGGAGATGTGGTGCTGAGGGCCATGGGTTAGTGGTGCCCTGGCAGTGCTGGGTTAACGGTTGGATTCAATGACCTTAAAAGTCTCTTCCAACCAAAACAATGCCATGACTATACTCCCAATTCAGATGGTATTTTTTTTCATCCAGCAGCTCATTTCAAACCTGATTTAGTGCAGGCCAGTCTGCTGCTGACTCCACAGAACCAACTTCTCTACTGGAGGACCTCCCAACAGAACCACATCACCACATTCCTCCCTCTTCAAACCCCAGCAGCAGGAAGGTCCACGGCTGCTCACCTGAACATCTGCAGGGAGGGGTTGCTGGTCTGCATCACAGATGACAAAGGGTTGTCCTAAGGCCAGGACCATGCTGAGCGGCAGGGAGGAGATGTTCTTCAAAGAAAGAGGCTTGTACTGAAGAGTCAGGACATCACTGGGTTGCTACAGAAACAGGAGACAGGGAAAAAAAAACCACCCTGAAGTGGCCATGGTCCTCTTTCACCTTCTGATGCATTTCAAATTCTTCAATCCCCAAAGTGCATACATCTCTATTTACTATTTTTATTAGTTTCTATCCTTCTGGAAGGTTTTTTTCTACCTCAGATGCTTTTCAGGATTAGAAGCCACACAGCATCCCCGGGGGACAGGGGAACAGTCTCACGTACAGATGAGGGAACAAGACCTCGAGAGGAGGCAGCTGCTTGATCAAGATCAAAAGCAGAAAGTGAACCCCCACCATTCACCTCCAGTTTTGTCTCCTTTCTCGGAGAGCGATACAAGATGATTTTCACACGCCTCCAGTAATTTCCTACAACCTTATGGGCTCTAGTAGCCTCCTAAAAGCAGTGATGCTGCTCAGAGGAGAACAACAAGCAGGATTTGGCCCATAGCAGAGAGCCTGCAGTAGCCAAAGGTTGGCTTTGATCGTTTCCACGCACATACAGCAGGTAGAAACTTCACCAAGCTGGTCGCAACGTGTCTCCTGCTGCCCTTGCCACAGTGACAAGGTGTCTGTAGCCTCAAAGCCAAGCTCAGCCTAAGCCACTTCTTCCTGTCTATGCCTTGCTCTGGGCTTCCTGCGTGGTTTATAGAAACCAGGCAGCGTTTGGGAAACTTGTTCTGGATGTCTTGCTATCAAGCAGCTGCAGCATCGGAGCACTCGATCAATCGGAGCGGGGTGGCATCAAGCCGACCACAGACAGACATCAGGGAGAGCTGAAAAGCTCCTCATTAAGTCTGAGCTGCCTGCTCACAGGATTTTGTGCTTCTCTGGAAGCCTGTGAACCAGAGGAGAGACCTGAAAACACTCAAGCTAAATAATGAAGTATCTTCTCTTTCTCAGACACGCTGTGGGAGAGGGGAAGATGATGCAGGAGTTGAGATGCAGAGGCTAAAGAGCACCTGCTTTGCGTTGGTGTTACCATCGCTGCCGCTGAAGGACGTCTGCGGGTCCTTTGAAGAAGGTGAGGCTTGGGGAAATGCAAAGAGCTCGCATCCACACCAACCGCGGGGAAGGCAAAGGGAGGCAAGAGATGACAGCTTTTCCTCATCAGCCTGAAGAGCTGACAGGAATGTCAGTTTTCTCAGCTTCCCTACAGGATCAGTGTTCAGACATCATTGTGCCTTCGAGGATCCTCAAAACCCTCCTTGATCCTGAGTACAGACCCTGGCGTCCCTCTAGCAGTGGCCATGATTCCCCTTGGCAGAGCAGCCAGTTTTACTCTGGTGAAGTGAAAAAAACCAAGCCTGTCTCTAAAACCAGCCTCACTTACTTTACAGAGCACCTCAGGAAGGGTGAGGAGCAGCAATCTGCTCTCCCAGCCAGCACACAAGGTGGCTGTGCGAAGCCTACACTGGTCTCATGGGTCCCACCCACCTTGGGCCCTGGGCTCACCAGCTCCATTCTGACTCCACATCAAGAAGGGCACAATAGAGCTGGTGAGTCCCAGAGAAGCAAAATAATGATCTCGGGGTTAACAGCAAAAGCTTGGCCCTACTCAAATCAATAGCCAAAGCCTCATGGACTTGGAGAAGCCATTTAACCTCCTCCTTGGAACACAAGCAGACCAACCCCAGGGGCTTTCAGCCATCAGCCACGCTATTGACCACCAGGATGCAACCCACAGTCTTACCTTCTCCACCCGGAAAGTGATTTCTCTGGAGGATATCTGCAGGACAGGAGCAATGAACTCACAGGTGACATCCAGCTGCATCACCTGTACCTTCCCCAGCTCGCTCCCCACGATGGCGTGACACAGCAGCCGCTCCTTCACTACCTGCAGGCAGGAGTCACGGGTGACCAAGCCAGTGCTAGCAGGGTGTCCAGAAAAAACGCTGCATTTCCCAGCCACCCAACCACGGACCCTGCTACTGCCATGGAGTTATAGCCACCGATCTCCTCAAAAGCCCCCTTTTCTTTTTAGGCTGCATCCTATTTATTCTGCGCTTAAATGTCCGTAGTGCTGCACGTCAATAGCCACAACAGCACAAGCCAACTCCTCAGAGCCTACAGACTTCAACATCATCTGTGCTGCTCACGCAGTGCAGGGAGTCGAGTGTCCTTCTGGGGAGTGAAGGTGAGAGGCTGACCTGCTGGAAAGCAGCACTGCAGAGAAGGACCTGGGAGTGCTGGTGGACAACAAGTTGCCCATGAGACAGCCTTGTGGCCAAGAAGGTCTCCTGGGACATATTCAGAAGAGTGTGCCTGACAGGTCGAGGGAGGTTCTCCTCATCCTCTACTCCGCCCTGGTGAGGCCACCTCTGGAGTGTTGTGTCCAGTGTTGGGCTCCACAGTTCCAGCAGGACAAGGAGCTACTGGAGAGAGGCCAACGGAGGCTCTGAAGATGCTGAGGGGCCTGAAGCATCTCTATGCCCAGGAAAGGCTGAGAGCCCTGGGGCTGCTGAGCTGCACAAGAGAAGCCTCAGAGGGGAGCTGATCAATGCTGATCAAGAGCTAAAGNTGAGCAAGAGCTAAAGGGCCCATTGGGGGCAAGAGGATGGGGCCAGACTCTTGTCAGTGGTGCCCAGTGACAGGACAAGGGGCAACGGGCACAAACTGTAACACATCAGGAGGTTCCTTGGGAGCAGGAGGAGAAACTTGTTTGGTGTGAGGGTGTTGGAGCCTGGCCCAGGCTGCCCAGAGAGGTTGTGGAGTCTCCTTCTCTGGAGAGATTCCAAATGCACCTGGACATGATCCTGGGCCCCCTGCTCTGGGTGACCTGCTGGAGCAGGGGGTTGGATGAGATGATCTCCAGAGGTCCCTCCCAACCCCCACCACGCTGGGATGCTAACCAACCTGAAGAGTACTAAGTTCTCAAGTCCCAAGGAAGGTGGAAGCTCCACTCCCAGGGTCTCGGCTTTGACTGCTGGAGCCAGGTAGCCACAGCTGAGCTCACAGATGCCTTTTCAGCATTCCAGTCAAGACACCCTCACCAGTGCCCTGATCACTTTATTTCCAGTATCATTTTTTCCCTCTTCAGCAACACCTTTGGTCTCAGAACTGCACAGGGAAACTCCCACGGCAGTCAATTAGGTGAGTAATTAAGTCTTCCTCAAGCTACCACTGAGGCAACCCTTTCAAAACACCAGTATCAGCAGGAGCTTAATGCAGATTTATTCCACATCCACTTAAACATCTGTGCCAGCAGTCCTGGAGCCAGAGAATGCACACCAGGGTCAGCTGGCAGCTTCTCTGTAGGCCTGGATCTCCCCTGGAAAGAAGGGGCCAGGGAGGAGAACACTTGGTGACCCTCTGAGCTGCCACCCAAGACCTGGCTGCCCTTGGGACACTGGGGCTGGTTGCAAGACCGGGGCGAGCTGTTATGGAAATATTGATAAAAATCAAGCTGTCAATGATAATGATCCCTGGGAACAGTTTCCCCCGTGGATGAACGTCACTCTGATCGTTAGAGCTGGCACACTCCGTTCTTCTCCTCCAGTGCTCGGTGCCAGACAAGCCCTCTGCCCGTGTTTGTCTGCAGAGGGAAAACGCTGCTGCTCCCAGACGCTCCCTCCCTCCCCAGGAGTTTTCTTTCCCTTGCTGCTTCCCCTTAAATATATTAAATTTGCCTTTTTTTTTTTATTTACTTCCCGCCTGTGCTCCCAGTCTACGCGTGACTTATTTTCTCTGCCCTTCCTTTCTGCCTCGGCGCACAACGCCTTGTAACCCACCGGTTGCCCCTGAAGTAGCAATACTTCCTCCAGCCCCTATTTTGGCTTCAGCAAGTTGGGTTTATGGTAGCTATGGAAACACAGAAAAGCCTTAGCAACCGCTGGTGGCCAGCGAGGAAAGCAACTGGTGCTGCCATGGTAACTTGTGGCATTCAAACCCTTGCCTGAAAGCACTTGCTCATTTTCTCAGGCAAATGTCAAGGGGCTGCAGGAGAAGTCCCAGTGGAGGTGATGGGGAAGGCGCAGCCCTCACGGGGGATCTCACCTGGGGAGTGCTGGAGGAACCTTCCAGAATCATCTCCACAGTCTTGCCTGGCATGAGCTCCGTCCTCAGTGGTTGAAGTTTAAACACGGGGCAGGCAGGTCTGGGGCTCTGGGAGGAATCTTTGCCCTTGGTCTTACGGATGGCAGGGAGACGACCAGGCTGGTGAAACGGCGTGAAACCTTCCGTTGTCCAATACAGTCGATGGGTGCGTCGTCCTTTGTTCGTTACCTTGAAGCGGTAACAGCAGGGATCCAGGCTAGAAGACAAGCAGAGATGGAAGATGTCATGGGAGCTGCCATGAACCAGCAGTCACCCAGCTTCAGTGCCCCTATCGCATTATCTGACCCCACACACAGTGATAAAACCACCTCCAGAAAGGATGACCTAGCTCAAAGCCACACCAAAAGCCAGACCTTGGCTGTCCCCAAGTTTATCATCATCCAGCAGCTAGTCTGTTTGCGCCCAGCAAAGAAAAGCTTCGTGCAAACCATGTCTCAGTGGCTGCAGACAGAGCATCACCAGCCTCTGGTGCTTAACACTCATTTTTCCAAGGTGTTTCCTGCAGGCCTCGCTGGGTCAGATGCTGAACTGCCCTGTCCTGGCTGCAAGTGGATGGAGGAACAGCTTTGCTGCCATTTCACCTTCCCCTTGAGAGCTGCTGCCTCAGGTGGCTTCCTCTGAAGATGCTATTGGGGAGCTGCAGGGTATATAGACTCAGCTGGTGATCTGGGTGGACACTGGCCTCTCTGGTGGGGTCCTTGTCCTGGTACCCATGTCAACCCCTCAGCTCCCATCCCTTAGGGAGCATCCAACTCTCATCGTACCCAACATATCAACCTTTGCCTCAACAGCAAAGCTGGTTTTGCGCTTTACAAAGACACATGCTCTGTGAGAACACAGGATCAACAGAAGTTTCCTCCAAACAAATACGGCAGCAGGCCCAGGTCTGGCTGCTGAGGGAATGGAATGATGACAAGAGATGAATACCTCGAGCTAGATATAAACCAAAAAGGATATTCAATGGAAATGGATTCCTTCATGTAAAGAAACACTAACTGCAGGCTAGTCTGGAGTCATTATTTTCCCTGCTCTAAATCTGAGCAGGAGCAGGAAATGAATCGTTCCAGGAATCGTTATTGTTTCTTTGAAGGGTACAGAACACGTGGCTGACAACACACGTGTCTGCCACAAGCAGCGAAATGCGACCAGTGACAGCAGAGAACAAACTCGTCTTTGAAACAGGCTGCTGGAAAAGGATGTGTACAAGCTTCACGTGAAATGGTTTGTGTTGTGGACAGCAACGGATGAACGCTTGGAGCAGCTCTGGGTAGATGTAGGATTAATGGCTCTGGGAAAGCCCAGCTCATCAAAGGAGGTTGGAGTCAGGTGGGGTTGGGCTCTTTTCCCAAGGAAGAAGTGAGAGGACAAGAGAACGGCCTCAAGTGGTGCTAGGGGAGGTTTAGGTTGGCCATGAGGAACAATTTCTTCACCAGAAGGGGTGTGAAGGGCTGTGCCAGGCTGCCCAGGGCAGTGGTGGAGTCCCCATCCCTGGAGGGGTTTCCAAGCCGTGGAGATGTGGTGCTGATGGACACGGTTTAGGGATGCCCTGGCAGTGCTGGGTTCAGGGTTGGATTCAGTGATCTTAAAGGTCTCTTCCAACCTAAATGATTCTACAACCGTAGTCTATGATTCTATGATCTGAGATGTCACCTGGGTCCCATCTCAGCTCACCTGCAGCCAACAGCAACGGCAACAACTCCAAACAGCCTGCAGGCAAAGACGTGAAGGGGAGCAGAGGACAATGACATCAACCACACTGACACTGTCTCCTCCATCGTGTAGCCAAGCTGTGGCTGCCCAGAGCCCAGGACACGCTGTACAAGCGCCAACCCCCCTGCAATGTCCCTACTCATGTAGTAGGGACACCCAAATCTATCCTAAATACTTAAGCTAGGATTAACCTACTCTTTCTCCCCTAAAATTCAGGTATCAGCGCACTGTGGACCCTCTGCAGCCAGAGAAAGGAACAGGCACCTCGAGAAGGCTGTTCCCCTTGTCCCAGGAGGTCTCTGCTGATGGAGGAGACAGCGAGGAAAGCAGGCAGGAGAAACAACAAAAGAGCAACCAGGTCTAACAAAGAGCAGCCCGGCAGGGGAGCCAGGGAAGATGGGCAAACTGAGCGATGATTCAGAGCAAAGACAAATTCTGCTGCTCCTCCAGGACTCCCGGGCTGATGGGAAACAAACCAGCACCATTAATTTCGTCGAGGAGCTGCTAACAAGCTACCGCCAAGGTTTTCTGCCGTTGGGAGATGATGCTCCACAGCGAACAGCAAAGCAAGGAACGCTACGGCCAAGGGAAATGTGTTTATACTTGTAATGTAGCATTTTCCAGCCGGAGGCTTCTGGGACCTGCTGTTTTCCTCCAAGTCTTGATTTGACAAAGTGAGGAAATAAATGTGTTAGAGCTACAGACGATTCAGTGACAACTGAACCGCTGGTTTCCATTTCGGTGGCTTGTGAGGTATCTAATGACTTTCAAATGGCCAGAAAATGTTTCTAAAGGAATCCCTGTGGCTTCAGTGCAACTGAACCGTGACCTTGAACGCTGAAGAAGTGCAGCAACACTCCTTGATGAGCCCACAGGAGAAGGGGCAGCTGAGAGATACCCTACCTGAAGCAGGGCCCCAGGTTGAGCTCCGGAGCCAGGGGCTGGTCGGTGACAATCGTGGTGCCGATGCCAACAGCCTGGACGGGGATGATGTAGGTACAGCTGTCCTTTATGAACAGCTTCACTTCGTCCTTGAACCTCCTGGTGTCATCCAAGTTTGCTATGACAGCCACAGCCACCTCGGTGTCGGGGGGGACCACTCCTTTACTGGGTTCAATCCTCCAGCACGAGCATTTGCCAGCCTGCAAGATAAGCCAAACATGAACTTAGGATGGAAACCACAGACCTTGGTCTCCTGTGGGGTGCAGGAAAAGGAAGGACTAAAGGTATGGGGGTTAAAACAAAGGCTTAACTTCCCTAAATCCAGTGTCTGGCAACAGCAGCTCTGCAGAAACTTATACAACCCATATTTTACCCTCCTTGAACAGACTCACTTCATTAACCCAGTTCTGCCCAACCCAAGGGATGCTCGTCCTCAGGAGAAGGTTATTCCCTCTCCAGTCTCTCTTTTGGTATGCACGCCAAGGGAAGGTATTTTATCTCTCCTGGCTTCCTGACAACAGTGGCTGGGTTTGGATAAAGGCTCAAGGCCAGAGGAAGCCAGGGCTGCTCAAATCCCACGTGGCCGGGGGATACTGCTCAGAGCCTGAAGAACAACTCTGCAAAACCAGATGATCAAAACCCCAACCGCCAAGTCTTCTTTCCCAAGAGTCAAGCAGCGCATCTCAACAGCCCCTGAAGGACTGAAGCACTTGGTTCCTGCTGATCATCAGCTGCAGTGAGGTGCCCCTGTGCCCTCTGCTTCAGAAAATTCAGCTGTAAATGTTTATAGCAGGGTAAAGCAAGAAGCAGAAAGAAAACTTCAAGGTCTGTCCTGTGGCCATGGCCTGGGCTTCCCAAGGACTCTCTTCCTCTGATTTCTCATGGACCTCCCTCTACAGATGGGGTAATAAAGGCGCTGGACCCCCCAGACCATCTAAAACCACAGCAACAGGGAGCAAGCTTGTGGAGGTGACATGCACGCAAAGCTCCCTGGCCAGCATGAAATGCACCGGGATGTAGATGGACAGGTTTGAAGTGTCCATCATGGTGTTAGAGGTACATGCTCCACAGCTCAGTGCTGTGTTCGGGCCAACAGGCACCACTCATCCAAATCTCGCCAGCATTCTAAGAGAAGAGGGCTTGTTTTGGTTTTTTTTTTCCCTTTTTTTATTGAATAGAAAGCAAGGATGTGCTTGGAGGCCTGACATGATCCAAGCAAGTGCCTGATGCAGATGAAGTTCACTTGAGTTTCCATCCATCAGGCTGGCAGCACCGAGCTCTAACAGGACACGAGCCAGACCAAAGGAGAAGAGCATCACAAAAACAACCAGCGCTTCGAAGTCATGGGAAGCATTTTAAATAAGCCCCCAAACCAACCTCTGCTAACAAGGGTAAGACCAGCTGGAGAGCAGGGAAGCTGAGCATTCAGGGTCCCAGCAGAGCACGTGGGTGCCGCAGCAATAACTCCTTGAGCCCATGCACTGCATGGCGAGCAGGTCAGGTCTGCAGGCCTGGATCACAGAAGGGTTTGAGCTGCAAAGGACCTCAAAGATCACCTAGTTCCAACCCCCCTGCCATGGGGCAGAGAGACCTCCCACTAGACCAGGTTGTTGAAAGCCCTGACCAATGTAGTCTTGAATACATGCAGTGTTGGAGCATCTAAAAATCTCTCTGGGCAACCTGGGCCAGTGTCTCACCACCCTCAGAGTGAAGAACTTGCTAATTTCTAATTTAAACCTCCCTTCTTACAGTTTGAAGCCATTACCCCTCATCCCATCACTACAAGTCCTCGTAAGAGTTCCTTCCTGAGCTTTCTTGTAGGCCCCTTCAAGTCCTGCAAGGCCACCAGAAGGTCTCCCTGGAGCCTTCTCCTCTCCAGGCTGAACAAGCCCAGCTCTCCCAGCCTGGCCTCCCAGCAGAGGGCTTCCAGCCCTCCCATCATTGCTGGGGTCCCCTCTGGCCCTGCTTCACCAGGTCCATGTCTTTCTTAATTGTGAGCCATCCCTCTTTTGCTGTCCCTGCATCCCGTCACTAGCCTCAGACGCACCCATTGTGAGCCATCAGCCAAGGGCTACCCCACCGACACATTCCTACAGAGCTGGTGGGTGTTAGGTGTTGGCTGACACTCATGTACGGCTTCTCCTCTGATTCGTGCTGACACAGGGTAGCTCACTTGAAAAGGAGACCTGATAGCTCTGCTCCAGAGGTGAATCTGCGACTCTGCTATCTGACAAAGCTCATTTATCAAAGCTTGGCAACAAGCCGGGCAGTAAATTGTACCCAAGAAACTATTCCTGAGGAATAATGATAGGCTGTCTCCATGGAGCCGGGCTCTGAATCTCCCAGGGTGACCCAGCAGAGACCCACCATGCCCTGCCAGGCCACCAGCCCATCCAGAGGAGCATGATTTGCATCGTGGCCTCATTCTTTTGGTTAGCATTTGGTGCAAGTCCAAGGGGCAGCACAGTGCATCACTGAACAGGAGACCTGCCAGGATCAAAAGGCTCTGCTGGGCCACATTCACTCAGGTTTCTAGGTCAGCTTCCGCCTAGACCTACCCAGGCTGAGTCCCAGAAACAAGAGATCTCTTGGAGCCACGCTAAATAAATCCCTCCACTTTGAAGACCAGGATCTAACTTCTGACAACATCCCTGCTACTTGCTTATCCTCGAATGCTCCGGAAAAATGATGCAATGGCCGTATGCACTGGATAGACAAAGACAGGGGCTATTTTTGTCCCTGTAGGAGCTCGCACTGTTGGACAACAGAGTCCCTGAGGGCTAGGCAAGGGTTGGGAGCAATGCTCTGATCACGAAGTTCAGTGCTGAGATCATTAGCTTCTCTGAGGACAGACTTCCGTTGTGAATAAGAGCTGCCAAGTTGGATTATAATGGCCATAAACATCTGAGAGATGGAGGGATGGATGCTCTAAGAGAAGGCTGAGGAGCAACCACCTTCAGTTCTCTTGCAGCTACTTGAAACCTGCCCATTCTGGCCTTGCAGGAGTGAAAGATGAAGCAGAACTCACAGTTAAAAGTGCAGCTGTACTTGACTGAGGCACAGCTCTAGCTGAGAGCGTTCCCACCTTGCCAGGTTGACCCATTGCTTCTCGTGGAGGTCACAAATGAAGAGGAAATAAACCCCGTCCTACAGGAGCTGTGCCCAAAGCCTTGCCCCAGGTGTCTCAGCAGTCTCGAGGTGGGGGACCCTGTGCTCTTCATTTCAAAGCTACTCTTTATCTGCAAAAACTGCCAGTGATACAAGACAGCCCCAAAGCACCCTGAGCCCCAGCAGGATCTTCTGGTGGCCTTTCAAGACTTCAAGGGGCCTGTCAGAAAAATAGAGACAGACTTTTGAGCAGGGCCTGATAGGACAGGACAAGGGGTGATGGTTTTAAACTAAAAGAGGGATATTTAGAGTAGACAGAATGAAGACATTGTTGATGCTGAGGGTGGTGAGCCCCTGTCCCACGTTGCCCAGAGAGGTGGTCACTGCCCCATCCCTGGAACCATTGCAGGTGAGGTTGGCCGGGGCTCTGAGCAACCTGCTCTAGTTGCAGATGTCCCTGCTCCCTGCAGGGGGTTGCAAACCAGGAGCTTTGAAGGTCCTTTCTAACCCAAACCATTCTCTAATCACAGCGTGAGGCTGGCTAGATGCTACCACCAACCACCAGCCTCCCCCCCCACACCTCAGCACCAGCATCTCCTCACCAAAAGCACGGGGACCACTTTGGTGTAGCCTCTGCCCCTGAGCACCATCAAGGGGTTGTTTGATGAAATCAAGAGGAAAAGCCTCTCGAGGCAGCTGCTGCCAAGCACAACGTTTAATAACCAAAGTCCTGCTTTTCCTTTGGGAAGAGCACTCAGCTGAGTCACTCCTGCTTGCAGGAGCATAATTGCTTTGAAGCCTTCTCCTCCTCTTTAATTCCACTGGCCAACGAGTGCAGCACAATAGAACTTCAGCTTCCCCAGACAAGCAGAATAACAATTTCTTTGATTAACGAAATACAGCAATTTTGAAAGGGTGTGAACTCATATGAGATAACTGATACGATAAAAAACAAACTCTTCCCTCCGCCCAGGTTTCAGGCACCTTGTCCGAGGTCTCCTCCAAACCTCTGCTCCCGCTTTTAAGGGCCACATGCCCTGGAGCTCAGCCCGTGTGACAGCAGGAGGGACACGGCCTTACACCCTCCTCAGCTTTTGGTACAACAGCACGAGACCGGATACTCCTGGCCATGACCCCTGTTCATGACTGATGCCACATGTTCGCGGGATAGTTGGAACAATGAATGGTTCCCTCCAGCTCTGGCAAGGCCAAATTAGGTGGAAATCAGCAAATTGGTACTGCTGGATTAGCAAAAAACAGCCTGTAAAAGCCAAACCAATGGTTTAAGTCTAAAGAATCATTTAGGTTGGAAAAGACCTTTCAGATCATCAAGTCCAAGTGTTAACCCAGCCCTGCCAGGTCACCACTAAACCATGGCCCTCAGCACCACATCTCCACGGCTTGGAAACCCCTCCAGGGATGGGGACTCCACCACTGCCCTGCCCAGCCTGGCACAGCCCTTCACAACCCTGTCAGGGAAGACATTTGTCCTCATGTCCAACCTAAACCTCCCCTGGTGCAACTTGAGGCCATTTCCTCTTGTCTTATCACTTGTTCCTTGGGAGATAAGCCCAACCCCACCTGGCTCCAACCTCCTTTCAGGGAGTTGTCGAGAGCCAGAAGGTCTCCCCTGAGCCTCCTTTTCTCCAGGCTCAACACCCCCAGGTCCCTCAGCTGCTCCTCACCACACTTGTGCTTCAGACCCTTCTCCAGCTTCATTGCCCTTCTCTGGACACGCTCCAGCCCCTTAAGGTCCTTCTGGGAGTGAGGGGCCAAAAACTGACCCCAGGATTCGAGGGGTGGCCTCCCCAGTGCCCAGTCCAGGGGGACAATCCCTGTCCTGGTCCTGCTGCCCACACTAGTGCTGACACAAGCCAGGATGCTGGTGGCCTTCTTGGCCACCTGGGCACACACTGGCTCATCTTCAGCCGGTATCGGCCAACACCCCCAGGGCTTTTTCCACCGGACACTTCCCAGCCACTCTTCCCCCAGCCTGGAGCGTTGCAGGGGGTTGTTGTGACCCAAGGGCAGGACCCAGCCCTTGGCCTTGTTGAACCTCATCCCACTGGCCTTGGTCCATCGATCCAGCCTGTCCAAACGTGAGCTTTCAGAGCGCCATGAAGCTTTGGTGGGCCAGCTCTGGAAAGAGTTAAGCCTCTGCATCACATCTTCAGAAGTTCTGCTCACGTTGCAGCAGAACTATTCAGCACCAGTGCTGCCCATACCCTGGAAAGTTAATTTAAGTCTCATTTCTAAATAGCTCTGCAGATATCATTTGAAGGGCACGGCACCGGCTGCCTGCATCACGCTATGAGCAAACACCGACTAATTATTCAGGTGCTAGGGGGAACAACAAAAAAAAGAGGTAATTTACAGTAGACATAAAACTCACTCTCTTGCCAATTCAAGTCTGCTCCAGCTTCAGATGGAGAGAGCTCTGAACAGTGCCGAAAAGCTCCTCAAAGCCTTCCCTCCCCGCAGCCTGCACGATGCACTCAGGTAACAGCAAAACCATCCGTCGGCCCCAACAAGAAACAGAACCTCTGCAGCAGCTCCCCTCCACCAGCCCTGCGTCTGACTTGATCTCCATCTTCTGCCCTGTCTCCATATGGGTGTTTCTTGAATAAAGGGAATGTTGTCAAAAACTTGAGATAATAAAGCGGCGAAATTAGAAAACGAAAGAAATCCTGTGCTAACGGGGAGGGAAGTGAGTGTGGGAATGGGAATGGCGTGTTCTCCCCTTGCTTCCATCACCTTGGACCAAGAGCCTTCATATGCTGCCTGAAAATCAGTTGACTTCTCTCCAGTAAATCCCAGTGAGAAGATAAAGTTACAGCTTTGGGTTTTTTAAAATAAGCAAAACTTGGTCTCTTCTGCAATGTGAGCTCCAGTTCATGCAGGTCATCCAGTTCATCCAGGTCAGCAGCTCATCCCTGGGAAGGTGGAAAGGGATCTGCTCACCAGGCAACTCTCCTGAAGGAGACAACGCATCTGGCTGTATGACCGCTGCGGGAAACCCGGCAGTGGCAAGCCCCATCAGGAGCACAGGGCTCCGGATTAGGGAGGCCAAGGATCAGCTCAAAGGAGACAAAGCCCTAAATCAGGATTGTCATGAGAAGAGGAAGTCCCAAGAAAGGTTTTCTGTCTGCTCCCTCATTACAAGGCACCAGGAAAGCACCGTTTGCCTCCCTGTGGTAGCACATAACATGGTGGTTACGCAGGCAGAAGAAACCTGACATTGATTATCAAAAATTACACCCTAAGCCTGCCTTTTCTTTCCTGATGACACAGGCATGACCTGCAGCTGCTGTGATGCCAAGAGATGTCACCTCGTTGACAAATAAAAGATCCCTGAGAAGACGGAGAACAACAACAGTTAGGAAGTGATCAAAGAACAACACTGCTTCTTCTCTGCATTCCTGCAGGGAGAGCAAACGCTTCCACTGATCAAACAACAACTCTTGTGCGCTTGTCAATGTGGCAACAATCAGATGGTTCGGGAAACAGGAGAAGATGATGACAGTGACAGCACGGAGAAGACAGACACACCTTTTTCAGGAGGTCACCTCAACCCCTAGCTAAGCTGCAACAGCCCCTTGATGTTGAGCTAGTCCTCTAGTCTTTTCTGGCCAAGAAAAAGGCAAATCCTCCCCTTGCTGGCTCCAGAGGATGCTCTAGCAGGGCTGCCTGGCAGCTGGAAAAGCAATCTGACCAGGAAAAGCACATTGGACACTGGTCCCAGGGCTGCAGGACCCCGGCAAGCAGGGATAAGCCAACAAAGAAATAGAGTATGAAGGGCCTACACTGCTCTTCAAACCTCCAAAGCCCCATCTTGATGCACAGCTACGGAGAGGTTTCATTTACGTCCTTCTGGTGGCAGAGGTGTTGAGTGCTGCTCCCTGCAACTCATAGAATAGACTCAACTCATCCCACGGAGAGAAGAGGGCTACGGGGGAGCCTCTGCATAAGGGCTACTCCAGGTAATCCCTTAATTTGCTATCCCAAAGTGGAGTTATCCACACAAGAGCATCCCTACTTGCTCGGAGAACGCTCTTTTCCTCCGTAAAGCAAGAAGAAAGCTTGACCTGACAAGAACAGCAGTTTGCAGGTGATGGTGAAGGACACACCAAGGCGCGGCGTGGCCGGCTGCCTTACAGCATTTTCCTTCTCTGTCTCCAACAAGACTTTTGCTTGCCCTGTTGCTGCCCCTTAATTTAATCTCCTTCTGTTTGTCAGCGGGCTCTAACAGCGCTGAGCCAACGCCGCTGGGAACATTCCAATCAATAGCTCTTCCTTTCAAGCGAGGACCATGATCTAGAAGCCTGAAGTGCAAACAGCCGCTGTTTTGAGATTAGCCATCAAACAGGAGACAGGGAATCACAGCTCACCATCCTGCAGCCAGCTCCCAGCAGGAAACTGAAGGAGCAGAGCCGGCATCTTGGAGAACACAAGGCTTGGGTTCAGGGGCATGAGTGAATGAAGGATGCCCAAGTCCCCCAACCAAGGTTGGGTTAAGGGACAACCGGAGCCCGTTCTGCTCTCAGATGTACGTGTGCATCTCAAATTTGAGTTCCAAATTTATTCGGTCCTCTCCTCTTCCCGTCAATAAACCGCCAGGCAGCCTGAGGCAGCAGCAAAGGGCAAAACTTCGACTGAGGCAGCCAAAGAGCACCAAAGTAGGCAGCTGCTGAGGGCAGGGGAGCAGCTCGAGGACATCTCGCCTGCCGCAGTGCCGCTCCGTCAGGCAGGCTCAGCATCACGCTGTTCCAGAGTCTGAAGAGCCCCTGCTGAAATGGCTGATCGAGCAGGTTCTCAGGACCTGCTCCCATGAACGTCTCCGTGACATCAGCAGCTTGTCCAGAGAAGCTGAGATGCTCACCATGGGGTAACCCACCCCTGGGGAGTCAGCAAGGGGGACTATGGAGCAGCAGAGCCCATCTTTACTGCAGGGCAAGAAACCATCCCTGAACCATCTCATGTTGTTTGAGTAGCCCCAATATTTGCAGGGATGGCAGGGAAGCAGGATAAGACCTGGGACGTGATGATCTTCGAGGTCTTTTCCAACCTTAATGATTCTATGATATGAAAATCAAGTGGCAGGCTGTTACAGAGCAGTCATTTTGATGGGAAAGTAACAGCTACTTACCATCTCTGCCCAGAAGGATGCAGGGATGACGGTCTGATTGGAGAGGTGGAGTGTTCGGGAAGCATCTTGTAGAACTTGGATACTGCCAAAATCTATCTTACTTGGCTGCACGTAGACAACTGGTCCTTCTCCAGTGCTCACTAAATGGATTTTCTGCTCCAGGAAGCAGGTAGGAGAGATCAAAAACAAAACAACAGGGAAAGTTTAACAAGATGAGACAGCTCTAAGGGTACTCCTGGACTGGCTGTTGGAAGTTTACAGCGTTGTGAGGCTGAAACAGAAGTCCTGGAGCCCACGTGAGATCTGGAGTGATCCCATCTGAAAGCCACGAGCTCCCGTTATCGGGGGACAAAGAACCTCTGCTTCCCAGGCTCGCTTCTCCACACCTCCTCCACAGTCACCTCTCCTTCCTCTACTCTGTGCCTGCTCCCACTCCTTTTACTGCTCAGTCTTGCCCCAAACCACCCTCCCTGCCTTCTGCTGCTGCAGAGCCATCACGGGACAGCAACTTCTTGAACATCCCCAATGCTACATCTGTGAAAACCAGCCCAAACCCACAGCAAAGCAGGGTCTTCAGAGGAGACACCTTGCCCATCAGCTGTCTCTCACTTGTGCTGGTATTACATTAATAACAGGCATTAATTATTAATTAATTCAAGCGTTTTTTTTTTCATTTGACAGTCTGAGACCCAAGAGTTTTGCTCTTGCAGAGCTGGCACAGGGCACTGGAAGAGGAATTTGGATCCCTTTGCTCAATCACCTTCTCACATCATTACAAACAAGGAGAATTTATCCAGCCTGGCTGGATTTCACTGCTTCCAAACACCCCAACTCTTCAACAAGATCTGAAGGCACAAAGCTCCCAACACTGACAAGCTGCTCAATGATTCACCGGAGGGCAGGGAGTATGATTTCACCACAAAAGAAACCCGCCTCCATGATGGCAACCTTTAATGATGTCTGACTCAAGGAAACGGCATTGACAGCTGTCAGAACCGCTCGCCCAACTCAGCTAGAAGGAGCCGCATCCAGAAATGCTCATCCCTTGGCAGGACACTACTGAGTGCAAATAGGAGCCAAAAGTCACGTACCAAGGCTGGTACCTCAAAGATGAGGAGCTGAAGCCATACACGATGATGGACCCTCCGGGAGAAGCTCCTTGGAAGGAGGAGCTGGAGGGAAGAAACTCGCCAGCTGGCTTGGCTTCCAGGCGACAGCAAGGTAGAAGTTGCAAAGGTAGAGCAGAACCCCTTGGAGATGAGCTGGGTAACACCTGGAGGATGCCCAGGCTAGCCAGCTTCAATGACAGTGTACTAACATGATAGATCCTCACCAAGGAAAGGGCTTATAAAAACACTCCATCTTAGAATAGAATTATAGAACACTCCAGCCCCTCAAGGTCCTTCTTGGAGAGAGGGGCCCAAAACTTAACTCAGGATTCAAGGTTGGGCCTCCCCAGTGCCCACTCCAGGGGGATGATCCCTGCCCTGGTCCTGCTGCCCACACTGGTGCTGACACAAGCCAGGATGCTGGTGGCCTTCTTGGCCACCTGGGCACACACTGGCTCATCTTCAGACACCTGTCAACCAACACCCCCAGGTCCTTTTCCTCTGGACACTTTCCAGCCACTCTTCCCTCAGCCTGGAGNCAGCAATGATGGGAGGGCTGGAAGCCCTCTGCTGGGAGGCCAGGCTGGGAGAGCTGGGCTTGTTCAGCCTGGAGAAGAGAAGGCTCCAGGGAGACCTTCTGGTGGCCTTGCAGGACTTCAAGGGGCCTGCAAGAAAGCTGGAGAGTGACTTTTTACAAGGGCTTGTAGTGACAGGATGAGGGGTGATGGCTTCAAACTGGAAATTAGGAAGAAATTCTTCACTCTGAGGGTGGTGAGACCCTGGCCCAGGTTGCCCAGGGAAGCTGTGGATGCTCCATCACTGGAGGTGTTCAAGACCAAGCTGGACGGGGCTTTGAGCAACCTGGTCTAGTGGGAGGTGTCCCTGCCATGGCAGGGGGGTTGGAATGAGATGATCTTGAAGGTCCCATCCAACCCAAACCATTCTGTGATTCTAAGCCTACACACACCAAACTGAGGCTGGCACGCAGTCACCTGAAAACAAAATACCAGGCAACAGACCCACGGAGGGTCCCTGCACAACCCAGATGAGAAGATCTGTACCACATTCCACCTAAAACAGCACCAAGACTCGGAACTGACACCAGACGGCATAACCTACGGTAACAAGAGCAAACTCAGACTTTGCTTTTTCGGAACATATTGTAGTGACTCCTAAGGTCAGACCTGCAGCCCAGAAAGCTTTGGGTGAGGAGGGGACTACTGATACCACACTGGAACTATAAGGCAGATGCACAGAAAATGCTGAGAGTCTCTCCTGACAGGCAGAAGACTCAGGTCTGTGCTATCGATGTGTCCAACGAGGTTTCTACCAATGCTTGTTGGTTGCTGGAAGCAACCGCATGAAATGCTGCAGCTCATCAAAGCTAGACTTTATGGGTGCACACACTTGGCTCAATCCCAGGCCACTCATTCCTTTTGGGACAGCGAGGATTCTCCAGCTGGAAGATGGAAATCCATCTCCAAATTAAAAAAAAAAGATTTAAGGAAGGTAAACTTTGAAGCTAAGTTGTTAACCCCAGGATTAAACTCTGCAAGAAATCCATAGTTAAAAACCAGGCTGGTAGTTTAACAACTGGTTATTCTAGCGGGGAGAAACCTTCCTTGTTAAGGGTTTTAAGCCTCATGTGGTATATTTTTGAGGAACTGTTTTGTCACACTTCAGGCCACCGACCATCCCGTGGATGGGTTTACCCGCAGCAGCCCGGGTTGGGATGGTCAGTGGCACCCAGGGGATGTCACAGCATCGTTTCCATTCCTCCTCGTCAAAATGTAAAATCCCTGCAACTACTTTCGAAATGTCAGCCTTCCTTTCTGTTACAAAAAGCTTCCCAGGAACCCTCTGACAACCTCTTCCCTGCTCAGAGAGACGAGGAGACATTTTAAAACAGCTGCTTCAAAAGTTAATATCATTTCAAATTAAAGTTTAATTAACTAAATTCTTGTTTTCAGCTAGATAAAGCCCAGGACACTACACGCAATGTGCTCTTGCCTACATTTTGCTGTCGCTGCTGCTGTTTGTACGCCTGAATGTGAACATCTTTCAGGAGGGTTCAGACCAGGAATGCTTTGCCTCAGCCATTTCCAAGCTTAAGTAAGAAAAAAAGTCTCTGTATCCAGCTATTAGTGGTGTGGAGACTCAAGTGTCTTAGGCTGGTGCTTCTGGCCAAGAGATTTGGCGGATATTTCTCAGATAGAATCATGGGATGGTTTGGGTTGGAAAGGACCTTGAAGACCATCTAGTTCCAACCCCCTGCCATGGCAGGGACACCTCCCACTAGACCAGGTGCGTTGCACATCTCCCCTAGCACTCACCAGAGGAGATCCTTCGCTCCCAAACACTGCAACACAAGCAACAGTGTCCTGCTCTCCTGTCACCTGGGCTTCCAGTGTAAACGGGACCTCCACTGAGCTGCGAGGTGGGATAATCCCACACGGCACCGGGCTGGAGAACCACACAGCAGCATCCTCCTTGTGCTCCTGTAAGGGACAGAATCACAGCATCACAGAATGGTTTGGGTTGGAAGGGACCTTTAAAGGCTGTCTAGTGCAACCCCCCTGCAGGGAGCAGGGACATCTGCAACTAGAGCAGGTTGCTCAGAGCCCCGGCCAACCTCACCTGCAATGGTGCCAGGGATGGGGCAGCCACCACCTCGCTGGGCTCACTACCCTCAGCATCAAAAATTCCTCCCTTCTCTCCAGTCTAAATCTCCCTCTTTTAGTTTTAACCCACCACCCCTTGTCCTGTCCCAACAGGCCCTGCTCAAAAGTCCCTCCCCATCTTTCTGACAGGCCCCTTGAAGTCCTGAAAGGCCACCACAAGGTCTCTCTGTCCAAGGTTTCTATTTAACTGGTTCCTAACATTCATATTCAGGTAGGTTCCTGTCCTCAGCAAACCTCTAGCTTTGAGCAAGATCTTATCCAAAGCTCTTTTTTCCTACTAAGCCCCTTGATAACATTTGAGGGCAGGAGGTGGATGCGATACCAAACCTGAGGAAGAACCCCGTAGCAGCCTGGAAGGTCGCTGTCGTTCACAAGGGTCAGCATCTGCTGGTAAGGGAATTTCAGAAAGCACTGTCCAAATGTCATGACGGGGTTGAGCACTCGCAGTGGAGGAACGACACACCTAGGCAAAGAGATGACCAAAAAGGAATTAGAGATGCTGAGAGAACAGAGAATTCGTTTAATCACGAAATAGCGTGAGATGGAGCATAGCACATTTGTCACTGTCAAATAAACATTTAATAAATCCTCTTTTATGCCTTTTTATTCAACAGCATCTTGTAAAGAAGGGGTAAACCCTCAGACCTGGCATTGTGGAGGCTGCCAAGTGCCCAGGTGGAGCATGGTGCCCTGTCCCAGAGCTCTTCATCAATGACCTAGACCCAGGAGGCTTGTAAGGACTCTGCCAATGGTCCCAGCAAGGCTCTAGGGGAGCCTTCCCACTACGGACCAGTGCTCACCAGGGCTCAAGGAACATAAGACTCCAGTGTCTCCTTAAAAAATAGCCTGAAAACTCAGCCCTTTGCCCCAGCAGTGGGGGACACAAGCCCCCACCAGCCTGACACAGTGGGTGACAGCCTCTCCTAGTTCCTACAGCTACCTTGGTCCTTCACCCCACAGTCTCCCATCACCTTGAACCACATCCCTCTTGGAATTCAACTGACACCTGCCGCAGCACAAGGGGATTGAACCCGGCTGCAGCAAGAACAACTTCAGACTTAATTCTGAGAAGATTAATGCTCAAAAGAATCAAAGAGATGCAGAGAAACCTGAACTCTCTTTCCACACCAAGGACTATTTTCCCCTCACCGGTCCTGCCATAAGCCCCTTTCCATTTGGAGCATCTCTCATAAGAGGCCAGGCTGGGAGAGTTGGGCTTATTCAGCCTGGAGAAAAGAAGGCTCCAGGGAGACCTTCTGGTGGCCTTGCAGGACTTCAAGGGGCCTGTCAGAAAGCTGGGGACAGACTTTTGAGCAGGGCCTGTTGGGACAGGACAAGGGGGGATGGTTTGGAACTAAGAGAGTGAGATTTAGACTAGAGAGAAGGAAGAAATGTTTGACACTGAGTGTGGTGAGAGCCTGTCCCAGGTTGCCCAGAGAGGTGGTCGCTGCCCCATCCCTGGCACCATTGCAGGTGAGGTTGGCCGGGGCTCTGAGCAACCTGCTCTAGTTGCAGATGTCCCTGCTCCCTGCAGGGGGGTTGGATGGGATGAGCTTTAGAGGTCTTTCCCACCCAAACCACTCCATGATTCCATGATTTGCACGTGCCTGCATTAACTGAACCAGACACCACTTGCAGCAGATGCTCGCTGCATCCCAAACGAATGCTGTGTTTTGATCATGATCCAGCACAAGTCCACCACTCACAGGAAGAAAGAGAGGCGGCACTTTGGAAATTTGTTACGCCTCAAGCATCAAAATCAGGCCAATAATGCCTGTAATTCCCATTCCCTTCAGAACAAGGCTCAAGGCCATGCCTGTCCGTTGGGCACAGGTGCTTCTCAGCATGGGCTGCTCTCAAAGCACTGCTGTTCTCACACCTAGCTGGGCAGAACTAGCTCATCGAGCAACACTTCTCATTTAGAGTTGGAGCCAGCAAACCATGCGCAAGTTGACGGACACATGAGGAGAGACGATGAGCTACAAGGAAAGTTGGTACCTGGCTGTCAGGAGCAGTGCCAACACCTCCTTGCCAACACCATCCACATCCACCACCAGCGCCAGCTTGTATCTCCTCACAGTGTTGGAACACAGGGTGACCTGTGGAAGAAAAGAGCATCACGTATTTCATCACTCCCCGAAGCCTCTGCGCACGTCTGGTGTCCTCCCGTTCCTGTTCCATGGAAAGGAAAGGGAGAATTTCCACATTTTGCCTTAATTCTTCTGCTGCTCCACACGTAGAGCACAGTCTCCAGGACTAACAAAAGCCTTCTGACAACATCAGCTTTGATAAATACCCCGGCAGTTATCAGAGCATGTATAAGCTAAATTAAAAGCACGGTTACACTAACGCTCTGCTCACCACTGTATTCAAATGAAGGGTTTAATTTTTAATCTCGACAACAAAAGCTGAAATCCAGAGGAAACCTGTCATCTACAACAGGATGAGTTCAGCTTTACAGCGAGCTGAGGGCAAAGTGTCACCCAGCAGAAGCCGTGCTGCTTGTGGCTGCCAGAGCTTTTTCTGTCGCCACTGGAGACGTCCACGGTGAATGCAGCTCCTTCTGCTCAACGGGAGAGAAGGAAGAGCAGGAGCAAAAGCAACAACAGCAGCTCTCACTTCCACAGCCACCTTCCGTCCTCATCCTTCCTTTGCCCACTTTAAATCACAGAAATCTAAGCAGCTCTCAAAAACACACGAATGGCTTTCTCCACTTGACCCTGCAGCACATGACCTTCAGCTTATGATTTTTTTTTGGTGCTCCTTCAGAAAAGGCCCAGAGTAACCCAGCTAACAAAGGCCTAGCACTGCTGAAGGTATCTCATGTCATGGTCCAAGCGAGCAGTGCTAAGGCCTCTCATACACCGGTGAAGCCTCAGCTCCACCTGGAAGCACATCTTGGCCAGACTCTTCCCCTACCTGGATATCCAGGAGTCCCTGGGGGCGGATGGTCCCTTTGCAGGGCTTTATGCTAAATTCAGTTGGCTTGATGGGACCTCGGGCGAGGCCCTTTCTCCAGGATGGGCGAGTGTTGTCCGACATCTGAACAAAACTGGTAACACTGGGCTCTCCCGAGCCGTCCCCAGGAATGCGGAGGTTGAAGGTCATGGGCACTAAGGAGGTGTTAGTGAGGCGACACGACAGGGTGTGAGGAAAGCCTAGGAAAAGAACACAACTATGAATTTATGCACCAATTATCTCGTGATTCCTGGTGTGAATACCCTGTTACCTTAAAACTGTGCTTGGAATTTAACTCTTAAGTCTGAATCACGGCTAATCGAGAAGCTAAGTGAGGAATTAATTGTCACTTAAGTTCCCTTTGGCACTGCTCACAGAGATTACTTCCTTGGCAATGTCTGCTCTTCACGATGTGTTCCCCGGGGACACATTCCCCAGGAGTCAGGACTGGGTCCAGCCTTGTTCAACATCTTCATCAATGACCTAGATGAAGGACAGAGTGGATCCTCATACAAAACTGGGAGGAGTGGCTGACAAAGAGCTGATCAGAGAGACCTGGACAGGCTGGAGAGTTGGGCAGAGAGGAACCTCGTGAAGTTCAACAAGGACAAATGCACCTGGGGAAGAATAACCCTCTGCAACAGTACAGGTGAGAAGTTGACCTGCTGGGAAACAGCTCTACAGGGAAGGACCTGAGAGTGCTAGCGGACAACAAGTTGCCCATGAGACAGCCCTATGGCCTTGTGGCCAAGAATGCCAGTGGTCTCCATGTACTTCAGCACGAAAGAGTGTGGGCAGCAGGTTGAGGAAGGTTCTTCTACCCCTCTACTCTGCCCTGGTGAGGCCACCTCTGGAGTGTTGTGTCCAGTGCTGGGCTCCACAGCTCCAGCAGGACAAGGAACTACTGGAGAGAGGCCAATGGAGGCTGCAAAGATGCTGAGGGGACTGGAGCATCTCTGTGCCCAGGAAAGGCTGAGAGCCCTGGGGCTGCTGAGCTGGAGAAGAGAAGCCTCAGAGGGGATCTGATCAATGCTGATCAAGAGCTAAAGGGCCCATGGGGGGCAAGAGGATGGGGCCAGACTCTTGTCAGTGGTGCCCAGAGACAGGACAAGGGGCAACGGGCACCAACTGGAACCCAGGAGGTTCCATCTGAACAGGAGGAGAAACTTGTTTGGTGTGAGGGTGTCGGAGCCTGGCCCAGGCTGCCCAGAGAGGTTGTGGAGTCTCCTTCTCTGGAGAGATTCCAAAGGTGCCTGGACACGATCCTGGGCCCCCTGCTCTGGGTGACCTGCTGGAGCAGGGGGTTGGACCAGATCATCTCCAGAGATCCCTTCCAACCCCCACCATGCTGGGATTCTGTGAGAAGCTACAGTAAGAGGAAGGAAGGGTGAAATTGGGAACTGCAGCATGACACAAAGCACTGTAATGCAGTTTTCTCCAGCCAAGTTTCTTCAAGCATCTCCTGTTTTGAGGCAACGAGACTGAGCGTGTGTCAACTCACAGCCCACATCACTGGAGACAAACCTGATGCTTGCTTAGAAATTAGCAGGAACCATGTCCCACCTAATATATGGGGACATCACATCCATGCTGCACACCAGCTCCGATTCCTGCCCACTAACACTTACACCACCTTAGCTTTGGGGATAGCTTCCCATAATGGAAAACCAGTGATACAACCACATCTGGTGGGGATGTTCTGCAGGGTCAGGACATGATCCCACAACCTGGAGTGGACATCTGGCTTGGTTGGCCAGCTCTGAGGGAAGGAGACATCTCCCACAGCCTGCTTACTGAGGGGTATTTGAATACGGATGGGGAGGAAAGCCAACTGCAGACATAGCAGGTAGTTTCTCCATGCCCACCTCCAGCAATTAGTCCAAAGAGGGAGGCAGAAGGTGCACAAAAAGGACAAACGGAGCCTTCACAATCCCGAACGAGACCAAAGTTGCCAGATGCAGACAACAGTCAGAAACAAAACCACAATAGGTGCCTCCAGCTGAAAAGGCCTTATTAATGAAATCAGATTAAGGAGGATAAATCTCCCGTTATGTAACCACATCTCTGCCTGGTGCGTTCCTTGTTGTTTTATTTATTCAAAAGGAAACAAAGAATTGGCAGAGGGGGGAGGCAGGGAGGGGAGGAGGAAGCAGCTCAGGAAAGGTAATGAGTTGTCTTAAGAAGTCCAGGAACAGCATGAAAACACAGAGGCATCCTGGGCGCAGAAAGATAATGGCCCTTCAATCAATCCACAATTGATTTCACATTGAAACTTTAGATCATCTCAGTAAAAAGCCTTTTGTGAGGCTGAGATGGAGAACCGGAATCTGCATTTCAATGGGGACGCTCTGGATGCTCAGCCAAGACTGCTGTCAGCAGAGCTGGGCTTTTGGCGGGGAAGAAGAAGGTGCCCACCTCTCTGAGGACATCAGTGCCTGATGGAGAGCTAGTGTCTGGGCGTATTACCTGGCAGGGGATGATAACGAGGTGCCCTCATGGCACTAACACCTCACACTAAAGGTCGGGTGGGTAAATGATGTCCTTGCCTTGCAACGGGAACACCTACTCAGAGCAGCTATGGGCTTAAACTCCCTTCTCCTGCAGCCCCACCCTCTCGGCCCTTCTGGGACAAGGATTTTCACCGTCATTCTGCTGCCAAGGACTGGGAGGTTGGGGCTGAACAGACTATGAGGAACAGCACGAAATGCTGACTTCTTGAGCAACCTGGTCTAGTGGGAGGTGTCCCTGCCCATGGCAGGGGGTTGGAACAAGATGGTCTTGAAGGCCCCTTCCAACCCAAACCATTCCACAATTGCATGATTCTATTCCTTTGGTCCTAATTTGATCTCCTGGTGGCACAATTCCAACCTAAGCAACCAGCAGTCCTGGTTTTAACTCCCTGAAGGCTGCTATGGAGGAACACAAGCAATGGATGCTCTCAAGTTGAAGTGCTCCATTTTGATTACACAAACTTCTCAACCTGTGATCCAAGCCCAAGGCACACTCACCAAAGGAGACATCACCGAAGCGGAGGGAAGGTACGTTGAAATGGAAAGTTGGTCCGATGACACAGCCCCTGTGAGGACAAAGAGAGGCAGAGGAGGTGCTGGTTTGGTTAGAGAGAACTGCAAAGTGTTCAGCTTCAAAGCTGGTCTCAGAACCACAGTGGGTTTCAAATCACCCCATCACCCTTGTGCTCAGCACAGCATTTGGTATTTCCTAGCTGGAAATGGTGTTTGCAGGGAGTGTAGGAACATCCTTCTCTGAAGATCTTGATCCACACAATCATTATGCATGTGAGACTTTGAAACATGAATCCAAATACCCATGGAGAAGAGCAGCGAGTGGACAGCTAAATCTTGGAGGAAAGTGTCAGCTTGTCACCAGTGCACCAGCTGGCACCTCCAGGAGCAACACACCTTAAATCCCTGAAGATGGGTGTCCTGACCCCTCCAAACCACCTCGCCCATCCTGAAATTCAGCAGACAGGCTCTAAACTTCAAAACTCACCAACACCCACCAAAATCAGCACAACATTAATTGATTTATTTCATGGTTGATGCCGAGCAGCGCCAGCTCAGCCTCTTGGTTAAAAACCAAGGACTCCAGTGAACGGTGTTGTCTAGTTTTAGTCATAGGGCTTGCAGGGTGTCTGTTCTGCACATGAACAGACCCCAGCACCCTGCAGAATGGCCTTGTGTTCATCATCCACAGTGTCCTGTTTCCAGCATCCCTTTCTAAACACCAAAAAACAAGCCTTCAGGACCTTGTAAGGTTGGTTCCCACGTGAATAATCACCTATGGTTTGGGTATCTTCTGATCGCACAGTCAAAAAACAACTTTCAGGAGTTTCAACCCAACGCTAATTCTCAATTCTTGGAGCTGAATCAGTTCCTCAGAGTGGCAGGCAGCAAATCTCTGCTGCTGCTGAAGTTCCCTCTCCAAGGACCTCCCCATAATCAGACTTAACCTCCCAAGCCCTACCAGCTTCCTCCGGATGGAGCAAAGGCACCAGTTGTGCTCTCCACCACAGCACTTGCCAGAAGATGATGGAAAACTACCTCCAACCCAACCACGGCCGGGGATCACGCTGGGAAAGCGCCAAGGCTGAGCCTTGCCAGGTGAGCAGGGAAGCGACTCCCGTTTCTGCTGAGAGCATCGAATCTGCGCTCAAGTGAGTTAAACCTGAAAGCCTGCCCAGAAGGCTCAGGCAAGGAGCCAACCTGAGAACAGTGCAGCCTGCAAGGAAACGGGGGGAAAAGCGGCGGTTTTGGCAACAATGCTGTTTTACAGTAGCGGTAAATAATGTGCTTATGAAAGGAGATCAGTGCCCTTGCAGAGCAGGAAGGATAACACAAGGTGGGAGATGAACCACTTGAACATTCATCCCTGTTCCTTCCTTTGCAACCCAGTGTCCCACCAGCCAGTCCACCTCCATCCCAAGTAACTCGGAGTTTTTCTCCATGGAGGACTAAATCCAGTTCTCAAAAGCTCCTGGAGAGGGGGGGCTCAGCTTGGTCTCATGGGTGGATATCTCAGAGGGATTTGAAAACAAACAGGTTGAGTTATGGGACTAGAAAATGAGAGAGAAGGGCTGGACAGGGATCCTTGAAAAAGGCAAGAAAAATCACAGAATCCCAGTATGGTGGGGGTTTGGAAGGGACCTCTGGAGATCACCTCATCCAACCCCCCTGCTCCAGCAGGTCACCCAGAGCAGGGGGCCCAGGATCGTGTCCAGGCACCTTTGGAATCCCTCCAGAGAAGGAGACTCCACAACCTCTCTAGGCAGCCTGGGCCAGGCTCCGACACCCTCACACCAAAGAACTTTCTCCTCCTGCTCCGATGGAACCTCCTGGGTTCCAGTTGGTGCCCTGTTGCCCCTTGTCCTGTCGCTGGGCACCACTGACAAGAGTCTGGCCCCATCCTCTTGCCCCCACCCTTTAGCTCTTGATCAGCATTGATCAGATCCTGAGGCTTCTCTTCTCCAGCTCAGCAGCCCCAGGGCTCTCAGCCTTGCCTTGGCACAGAGATGTTCCAGTCACCTCAGCATCTTTGGAGCCTCCACTGGCCTCTCTCTAGTTCAAGGAGGCAGATGCCATCTCAGGGAGGAGTTGACTGCACAGGGAATTACTGCTGAGGGACAGCTGTATAGGAGCAGGTGGGGATGCTGCGGGTCACATTAGATGGGCTGCTCAGGAGCCTCCATCCAAGCAGGAAAAGTACAGGGATGGGGAAGAAATAAAAAGGACCAGCAATCCTCCTTCACTGAGATCTCAGGTCTGTGCTGAGCTCAGGGTGGTGTTGGCCCTGAGACAGAGTGGCCACAGAGAAGGGGAGGATGTGCTGGGCGCTGGGAGCCAAGGCATCAGCGGTGGGAAAAGGACCACTTCATTTGGTTGGGGTGCGGCCAACAGACACCCATCCTGCTGGGAGCTCCTTCCTTCCCCAGGAGCAAGGCCGAGGCTGGGGCCCTGTCCAGGCAACGCTGGCTTCCACCTACGATAAGCCCATCTCCACAAGCAAAACCTGCCCTTGCTCAAGGAGAAAGCTGCTTATGCAAGAACATCCCGTGACCAGTCTGGGGGGAGGGACAGAGGAGAAGAAATTATTTGATTGTGAAATGTTCCCTCTTGATTTCCAAAAAAAGCAGCACTTTCCCTCCAAACACAAAGCCAACAGAACTGTTTTGGCTACTGAGGTCAACAGACCTACTCACCACTCTTCTCCTGCAAAGTAATCACCTTGTTGGTCTTTTTTTATCCACTTCCTTCATCTTGTTGGTACAATCGGCTGTGGATTCCTTTCATTCCATTACTACCTTGACCTAGTGCCTCGCAACAGCAGCAGCCCAGGAGGCTGCTGAGGGGGCACAGCCAGCCCCAAAGCTCCAGAGCACCCAACTTTTCTGCCTACACCACATTGTCCCACCAACTCATGGGAAAGACCAGCCAGGACAAGTCCTCAGAAGTGACCTTTGCCCATCCTACCATCAATCTTTCTTTTTTCCTCTCCCCTTTGCTTGGTGAGAATCATTTTTTGCAATGGCACCAGCCCATGGGGTGATGCCCAAGTCCTTGAGAGAATACTCGCTGAAGAGCTTCCCATCTCCCGTGTCAGCACTTCTGGCTGCAGAACAGAGGGACAGTGGCACTCGCTGCACTAAAGCCAGGACAGCTCATTCCAACACATCAGCATGAGAGATGACACTGAGGCTGCTGCTCTCCATTTTGTTGGGGATTATTAACAGAGGATTAAAAAAACCCCAAACTACTCCTAGCTGCGGAATCACCCCAAACTGGTCCATCTCTCAACCATCTCAAACCATGTCTGCTGGCCCTGCTGTGTGTATTCAGGTGGAACACCCTAGACCATCTACTGCCCAAAACTGATACTTTGGTATCAGCTGGTCATAGGTGGGCAGCAGGGCAGGGAGGGGATCCTGCCCCTCTGCTGCGCTCTGGGAGACCCCCCTGCAGTGCCGGGGCAGCTCTGGAGTCCTCAGCACAGCAGAGACATGGACCTGGTGGAGCGGGGCCACAGGAGGCCCCAGCAATGATGGGAGGGCTGGAAGCCCTCTGCTGGGAGGCCAGGCTGGGAGAGCCGGGCTTGTTCAGCCTGGAGAAGAGAAGGCTCTGGGAAGACCTTCTTGCAGCCTTCCAGTATCTAAAGGGGACCTACAAGAAAGATGGGGATGGACTTTTTAGCAGGGCCTGGTGGGACAAGACAAGGGGAGATGGTTTTAAACAAAAAGAGGCAGATTTAGACTGGATAAAAGAAAGAAATGTTTGATGCTGAGGGTGGTGAGCCCCTGGCCCAGGCTGCCCAGAGAGGTGGTGGCTGCCCCATCCCTGGCACCATTGCAGGTGAGGTTGGCCGGGGCTCTGAGCAACCTGCTCTAGCTGCAGATGTCCCTGCTCCCTGCAGGGGGGTTGGACTGGGTGACCTTGCAAGGTCCCTTCCCACCCAAACCTTTGTATGGATTTCCTCTGTTAGACAATTACACTTCATTTCTGCAGCAATTGCAAGGTTCAAACTGGAGTGAAGGTTAAAAAGTCCTGCCTCTCAGTGCGGGGATGCCAGGATCAGAGCCAAGACTGAGGCCTTTGACAACACCTTTTTTCTCTGCTCCACAACAAAACACGGTAAGTAGGAGGTGATTACCCAGAGATAGCTCCTATAACCCTCCTCACCTGATAGTCAAGGTCACAGGCTCAGGGGATCCTTTCACACTGAACCTGAATTCTTCCGTGAACTGCCCCAGGATGGCGGAATTGAAGGAGATCCGGATGACTTGGAGCCCATCTGGCAAAATGATGCCCTCTCGGGGAAGAAAGTCAAAGCAGGAACCCAGAGCTGTGGCTGGAGGTACCAACTTGAAGAGAGCATCGATGGCTCCTTTGTTAAACAGGATCACCTGCAGCAGCAAGAAAGCGAGATGGAAATATATGAGGAATCTTCCTTCCAAAAGGCTGATCTGTTTTCTAGTTAAACCGATTTTACCATTATTAGAACAAACTTAAATTTAGAGCCAAGCTCTACTTCGGTGAACATCTACTGCGTCAAGCGACCCAATCCAGCAGCGTTCGTTGAGATTCAGCTCTTTTCAAGCCCACACCTGCCTGTGAGGACCACCACGCTTGTCAGCCCCCCCAGCTTGAAGCAGAGAGATGCCCTGTATTTTTTTTTTTAATTTTGCAGCTGCTGTTCAAAATATTAGGACAAGGGGCAATGGATGCAAGCTAGAGCACAGGAAGTTCCACCTCAACATGAGGAGGAACTTCTTGACTGTGAGGGTTCCAGAGCACTGGAACGGGCTCCCCAGAGAGGTTGTGGAGTCTCCTTCTCTGGAGACTTTCAAGACCTGTCTGGATGCGTTCCTGTGTGACCTGCCCTAGATTCTCTGGTCCTGCTTGGCAGGGGGGTTGGACTCGATCTCCAGAGGTCCCTTCCAACCCCTCACATTCCATGATTCTATATTCACGTGTTCAAACTCCACCAAGGTAAATGGAAAACTACTCTCTCCCCTTATGTGTTTTACACCGTAGTTATAAAGTCAACTTAAGGATCCTACGCTGAGCTGCGCTTTACCTCCAGCCTAGCTGCTTAGGACAGCACTAAGAGCATCACCTACTTAGCTGCATTTTCTCAAGTAAAGAAAATAATAAATTGATAGAGAGAATAAATAAAGTATCAGCATTAAAAATGCATAGAGAGCACAATGTTTGGGTAAGAAAACACCTCCGTGTGTCCTTCCCTGCCACGGTCAAGCTTTTGAAAGTGTCTGGCATGATGTATTGCCTCATTTTCTAACCTCTTTCGGTTGCTCTAGGTTATTTTTTTTTTATGGAAAACTTGACACCAGTGGGGGAGGTAAATATATAGAAAGTTCCTTTGTTGTATCTCCAGAAATATTTGCTCTTCAGAGCCAGAGATGCACCGAGGCTGAGGTGTGGTGACAGACTGGTGGGCAAGGGCAAGAACTTCCAATTTCTTTGCAAGGGCCAACTTGGAGCCAGGAGGCTGGATGGTTTTCCTCCGGCTCCCAGGGATCAGCAAGAAACACTTAACTGAAAACTGTTTGCAACAGGCTTGAGTTTAAACAAGATAAATTTATTCCAGCTGCATTTTAACAGCCAAAGTCTGAAGGTGCTTTGCATCTAGAACTGGAACAAAAGCCTCTGAGCACTTGTCCTTTTGACCCAGTGTTTTTTTCATGAGTCAAGGGGTTTTTTTTCTGTGTGAAGCTTCCCAGCTGACCCCAAAGGGAGGTTTCACAAAATCATGGAATGGTTTGGGTGGGAAGGGACCTTCAAAGCTCATCTGGTCCAACCCCCCTGCAGGGAGCAGGGACATCTGCAGCTAGAGCAGGTTGCTCAGAGCCCCGGCCAACCTCACCTGCAATGGTGCCAGGGATGGGGCAGCCACCACCTCTCTGGGTGACCTGGGACACGGGCTCACCACTCTCAGCATTAAACATTTCTTTCTTTTATCCAGTCTAAATCTGCCTCTTTTCATTTCAAACTATCCCCCCTTGTCCTGTCCCAACAGGCCCTGCTCAAAAGTCTGTTCCCAGCTTTCTGACAGGCCCCTTGAAGTCCTGCAAGGCCACCAGAAGGTCTCCCTGGAGCCTTCTCTTCTCCAGGCTGAACAACCCCAAAAAACAGGGATTAGGGCTTCATGAACAACATAGACACCTCTCAGATCCCATCAAAAGTATCCAGGTTCTGTGAAACCCCCCCAGATTTGACTATTCTATCAAATTTTCCCTGCTCAGAAGTGTTTGAGCTGCCAAATGTTCCACCGGTCCCCAAGGTTCGTTGCTGCCCCGGGAACCACCAAGATGCATCCCAGCCCCTGCGAGCCCCCACTGCTCACCTCGTAGCTGTGGGCTGAGCCGACAAAAACCTTCCCGATGTCCAGCTGCTCAAAGCTGAAGCAGAGCCGGGGCCCTGTGCCTTCCCCTTTGATGCGCAGGGGCAGCCTGGTCTCACGGCCTGGGGAGAGATTTCCATTTTAATACAATAATTCCCATTTCCCTGAATTTTCCAAGTTGCCTCTGTGCTGGATGGGACCAGCTCTAGATGCTCCAGGAGAAGATACGGGATCCCTCTCTTCCCTCAAGAGATATCTTGGGGTTGGTTTCTAATTTAGCAATCGGTTTGCAACTTCACTTACAGAATCCCAGCATGGTGGGGGTTAGAAGGGACCTTTAGTGATCACCTCATCCAGCTCCCCTGCTCCAGCAGACCAGCTGCCCAGGGTCGCATCCAGGAGGATTTCTTCTCTCCAGAGAAGACAGCAGGACGCAAACCCAAGCGCTGCCTGGAGCAGGCCAAGCATCTGAGCCATGGCCGGTGCCCAGTTCATCTATTCCCACCATGATACCAAGAGCTCAGCTTGGGGAAGACCCTTTACCTGAAGCACGCCAAGCAGTTATGGAAAACCAGCCTCCTAACTGAGAAGAGATGTAAATGTTCTGCTAATACACACATCACTCACTGCAAAGGCCACTGAGAACGTGAGGCTTCCAGCTAAACCCTAAGATGCTGATTTTCATCCATAAGTCTGTTAAGATGACAGTGTCGGGTCTTCCAGTCTGAAGGCTGGGCTGGGTCACTAGAGCTGCCCAAAGTGCCTGAATCCTTGCTCAGGCTGCAGCTTGGGTCTCCTGCCATCCCATTCTACTCTGCATTGAAAGTGAGCAGCACAAGAAGAAGAAAGCCCCAAAAGCTGCCCAAAGGAAAAGGACCTAGGAATGTTGGTCACCAGCCAGCTGAGGATGAGCCAAGAAGGCCACCAGCATCCTGGCTTAGATCAGCACTAGTGTAGCCAGCAGAACTAGGGCGGGGATTGTCCCCCTGGACTGGGGGAGGGCTGCACCTCAAATCCTGGGGTCAGTTTTAGGCCCGTCTCTCCAAGAAGGACATTGAGGGGCTGGAGTGTGTCCAGAGAAGGGCAGCGAAGGTGGGGAGGGGTCTAGAGCACAAGTGTGGTGAGGAACAGCTGAGGGACCTGGGGGAGTTGAGCCTGGAGAAAAGGAGGCTCAGGGGAGACATTCTGGCTCTTGACAACTCCCTGAAAGGAGATTGGAGCCAGGTGGGGTCGGGCTCTTCTCCCAAGGAACAAGCAACAGGACAAGAGGAAACGGCCTCAAGTTGCACCAGGGGAGGTTCAGTTTAGAGCCCCGGCCAACCTCACCTGCAATGGTTCCAGGGATGGGGCAGCGACCACCTCTCTGGGCAACCTGCCCCAGGGGCTCACCACTCTCAAGCACTCACCTGGATGCACCTCAGGAGCATCCAGCCTTTGCCCAAGCGTGGGTACAGCTGGGCTGTGGCCCTGTAAGGCTCCCACCATAACATATCCCAGAGCACACAGACCAAGAGCACGGAGGGGCTACAGCCTCCTTGACCTCAATACCAAACCCCCAGGTGGTGGAACAAGAACTCAGATCTCGGTGGGAATAAAACTTTGCCGCATCAGTCAAATGGGGGTGTAGGTGGCCCAACAGCAGAGGACTTTGTTGCCAAAGTCCTTAACTTCTGCTGCTGTCTGACACTCAGTTTCTTTTTCACAGAACGTCCCCGTGTTTTACGGCTGGTTTTGAAAGTGATTCTCATCTTACCACATCGATAATAAGACCCACAGTTTTACACGACATAGGACAGCACAAGGAAAAGGAGTGATCATCATTTGGGATTCTGCTCCTCCTTGCAAGAGTAGCTTAGAAACAAGGTTTGGAAGAAATCAGATGGAACCCAACACATCTCCATATGCAGAAAAACCTGCAACACCCCAAGAATTTTAGGTGCCTGAGGGCGCCCACCACCACGTGCTTCCTTCCAGCACCCCAGAGCCACGGCTTCATTTGCACGAATAACGAAGAAAGTTCATTTTGAGCTTAAATATTTGCCAAGAGCAAATTTCAAAGCTCTTCTCCACCGCCAGCTTTGCAAGTCGGACAGTGCTGCTGGGTTCTGGAAATCACCTGATCCAGAAGCATCTGCTAATCAATTTATGGAGGCATCTGAAAAAAAAAGAAAAGCAGAGGCCACCAAGTTCCCTTTCGAGTGGGGTGTGAGCTCCAGCTGCATGGGGGCAGAGCTTCCAAATATTCCCCAGCAAGGGGCAAAACACTGCCTGCAATCATCCTTCAAAGGGATCTGTGACTGGCATGCAAATGCATGAGGAACTCAGCCACATTTCTTAGAGGAATCAAGAAGCAAAACCCATTGACTCCCTAGTTGAAGATCCTTGTTTTCTTCTCTGAACATTTTGCACCCAAAGACCTTGACTGTGGGACAGTTTCCACCCCGACACCACAGGGGATCAGCTCTGTTTTGAAAGGGATTGAGGGTAGGTGCATTGTTGCACCTCCTTGAGGTCCTCTTCCAAGGAGTCGGTGGAACAGTAAAGCTCTCCTGAGGGTTCATCAGGATCTTTCAGGAGCGGGCTCCTCTTCCTAAACACAGATCATTTGCCCAGCTCTATTTCCTAGAACTCCCAGACCAGCTCAAGGCTGGCATGCGGGAAGTCTTCTCATTTCTCTGCAATGAAAAACCTCTCTTTTGACTCGCCAGTGTTAGGTTAATGACTGGACTCAATGACCTTAAAAGGTCTTCTCCAATCTAGGCTATTCTGTGCATGCTCGAAGGTTGAACTTGATGATCTTAGACATCTTTTCCAACCTAAATGATTCTATGATTCTCTCCTGGCACAACCCCTGGAGATGCCCACAGCAAAGCAATGGGCACCCCCCTCATTAGAGCAAGAAATCCCAGAGCCAGGAGCACAGCACTGAGCAAAGAATCCCTCGGGAGCAACTTGGGAAATCAATCCTCTCCTTCCGCAGCTCCAACGACTGCAGCTGGTGGGCAGGCAGACAGTTTGTTAACACAAGCCCTGAGTAATTACCGTAGGTGTCATTTGCCAAGTAAACCCTGTGCAATTACTGTAGAAATAAAAAGCTGTTTCATGACATTTGTATCTGCCAGCGCGGAGCAGTAAAGCAACAAAGCAGCTGGGTTGGAGATTTCTGCACCCTCCAGAACCAGAGCCTGGCTGTTGGAGGACCTTAGATGGTGAAAACCATAACGTTCTCTGGCTGGAAGACTGACAGCCATCTCCCACTCCAGAAGAACACCTTAAGCAGCACCATGCCGAGACGCAGAGAAAGGACAAGGTAACCTGAACCTTGCCGCAAGCGTTCCCTGCCCCGTGCTAGCACAGCAAAGCCATCACCTCTGTAAGGGCGAAGATGGTGTGAATCAGGTGGGTCAATGATAACTGCTCCCAGAACAAGACTTTGCTAAGACAGGATGAGCATAAAGCTTGCCTAGCAGACTGCTCCGACTCCAGTTTCCAGGGAGGACCGTCATCCTGCTGAGTACAGCAAGCCCTGAGCAACCTGGAGGCACTCTGAGCCCCAAGGTGACAACTCCCACGTAGGTTGGTCAAAGATGGTCCTTTCACGGGCACCCCACGCTCAGCAGGACTCAGCCACCCAAGGTCTGGCAGTGTCTGGGCAGCAGGAGGTGATCCAGGGTCTGGGAGCAGGTTTGTAACTCACTTCCTACCGCCTCAGGAGTCTGATGATGCCTCCATGTAATAAAGACTCATCTTGGAGGTAAATGGTCTATAGGGGATTAGTGCTCGCCCTCTAAAGCTGTTATGCTCCGTAGCTCTTTGGCCTTGGCAGACACATCACAGCAGAGCAAATGCTGGCAAAGCCATGGCAGGAAAACTTCTCCCATCACTGCCTTGGGTGTTGTAGGATCAGTGATCCAGAGCCAGATGTCCTGAGCTCTGGCCTTGGATAGGAGACCACTTGGAAACCACAGGGACAGTGGGCATGTGCCAACACTGTCCTGCTGGCCACTGACCCTTCCTAGCAACCACACAAGGACCGAGCTGGGCTGGGAGACTATTTGTGCCTCACCTTCGCTGTGGAGAGCAGGAGACAAAGGAGCTGTACCTGAGATGTCGCAGTAGACCGTTTGTTGATAGACTCTGGCTTCCCGGGGTTTAAAGATCACATTAATTTCAGCCGAAGAATTTGGCCAGACGTCTCCCTCCTAAAACAAAAGGAGACAGCAAACCATTTATCTTCAAACCTTACATTTCTTGTTTTCAGCCGCAGCCCTGTAGCATTTATTTAGAGCATCAACAACGAGCAAGGAGCAAGCAACACTTATCAACAAAATTTATTAAGAGAGCGTTTGGAAGCAGCTGCAAAGAACTTTGAGTCCCTTACCTTTACTGGCACCTGGTAGAGGTTCTTGGTTAAATTAGGGCTATAACAAAGCAACCAAACTGGCTTACCCTGCAGTGGATCAAGCAGGATTTCTTCAGAGGTTCTGGCCCAAGGAAAAGTCACCTCTCTCCTTCAAACCTTTTGTGATATCCTTCCATCACCATGGCTACGCAAATGCTTTTACTCGGATCAAAAGAGATTTGGCAAATCAACTGGATTTTTCCACTCTGAGTTAGAGGTGCTGCCCCTGGCACCCTTCTCCTGTACGTGCACGGGCGTGTGAGGCACCCGGCGAGCTGGGGCACTCAGCACCTCCTACCTGGAGATCAGTGAAGGACCAGGCTCCTTCCCACCAACGGCTGCTTCCACCCCATGCCACGAGCAGGCAGCCAGGACACAGGCTCTTCCCTGAGCTGAGGGCTGGATGCCTCCTGGTTATCTCAGCAAGGTCCATACATTCCTGTTGCCCTGAACACCAGCTCGAACAAGAGGAGCTGGGACTTGCTTACAGCTCCACACCTCTTTCAGCCAACAAGCTCCTTTCCTTGCCATGCTCTCGCTTGGGGATTTAAGTCTGGGCCATGCTACCAATGCGTCTGCATCTGTCTGCTGCTTCCTCAGGGTCTTCTCCTTCCGCTTCTCTGCCAGACAGAGCCCTGACGTTGCTGTCCCGTCCCTCGTTGCACATTCTCAGAGCCACCCCTGGTTTTTGAAGGCTCTCCCTCGCTTCTTGCAACTGGTTAAACCATGGCACGACTTACAACCCCTACCACTACAAACATCTCTTCATGCGTTTGTTGACATGAATACAAGCACCTCTGACAACTGAAATAACACTCTACAAGGAAAATGTAGCTCATCGGAGGAGACAAAAAGAACAGAGTTATTTTTCTCTCAGCAAAGTGAGGCTTTGACTCTGCTTGCTGCTGGGTGTCCTCAGGACTTTGTCCAGAAGAGTCCTGAACTGACTGGAGCCTCCAGCATTCCTGCAGCATAAATATTAAATAACTGTAATACTTCCCATCAACTTAGCACTTAGAGCTCCAAGGACAGGTTCCACAACACTTAAAGAGCCATGACATGCTGAGTTAGTGGGTGGCAGCTGTGACTAACTCCCTAACGCACAACCTGCTCCGACTCACCAGAACAGTGGGAAGAACATGGAGGGAAAACTGTTTCAAACGTCAACAAGCCAATAACAAAAAAGGGGAGTCTGAAAGAATAAAATCGTTTGGATTCTCCTCAAAACCCAGAGCAAATATTTGCCAGATCACAAGTACTTCATGTTTCTATCCAGTAAGGAACTAGATGAAGATGAAGCCCTACCATGTGACAACGCTGGCCTGAGGAAGCAAACTGAGGACACCAGCCTGCAAGCCACAGTCAGCATGCTAGATATCAGACCACAGAATCCCAGCATGGTGAGATTTGGAAGGGACCTCTGGAGATCATCTCATCCAACCCCCTGCTCCAGCAGCTCACCCAGAGCAGGGGGCCCGGGATCGTGTCCAGGCACCTTTGGAATCTCTCCAGAGAAGGAGACTCCACAACCTCTCTGGGCAGCCTGGGCCAGGCTCCCACACCCTCACACCAAACAAGTTTCTCCTCCCGGTCAGACAGAACTTCTGGAACATAAGAAAAAGCTTCAGCTCCCTCAGGTCCCGTAGGGATGCTGCGTGGACTCGCAAGCATCCAGAGAGTTATCTCGGATTTACAGGAATAAAACTATTTAGGGTGCTCCAAACAACATAAGCTCTGCTACGACGCCTGGAGCTTGCCTAAGCTGAGCCACTGAGAAGAAACACTCAGATGACAGATTTCCCTGGCCTGACTAATTAGAGTCTAACAACTCACCAGCGCTCGTCAACCAGCTGCTCGCCGTGTTTAACAGCCTGAACACAGCGGTCTCACCCTGGGCAGATCATCCCTGGGGAGGCAGGAGGAGGCACTAGGCAGCTGCTTGCCTTAGCTGCAGGCCCGATAGCTGTAGCTGAACACACAGCTCAGCTCACCGAGGTTCTCCACTTCTCCTTCAAGGGGGCTGCATGGGCTGAGCTGCCCCGTGGTGCTGTTTGACTCCTCCAGCTGCTGTGGTCCAGCGTTACCAGCACCATCAGCCACACAAACACGCACTGCTCAGAGATCTGCCATCCCTGGAAACGTTCCAGCCAGGTTGGACAGGGCTCTGAGCAGCTTGATCTACTTAAAGAAGACCCTGCTCGCTGCAGGGCGGGTCAGACTAGATGACCTTTAAAGGTCCCTTCCAACCCAAGTGGTGATATGCCAAGGAAAGATATTAATGAAATGCTGAGAGCAGTGATGATGCTTGAGGTCTTCATCTTACAGAGAGGCATAAAGCAGGGGAAGAGAGCACATCCTGAGCCTTCAAACCAAAACACAGGGGTGCGGTAAAAGGGAGCAAAGCTCAGCAACAACCAGGAATGAAATGAGCCTAGTTTCACAACAGCCACCCAGATCCCTCCAAGGGCATCTCCATTTGCTCTGTAGAGCCAGAGAGCAAAGGGGGAGAAGGTAACCAGATGAGACAGGACAGGACCAGCGAGGCTGAGAACTGATGCAGGGATTTGACTGTAGCTCTGTCCTCAGGCTGACGAGGGCTGTGCACAGCTGGGTGACCAGGGACAGGCCGCTCAGGGTCTGCACTGGCTGCGGGACAGATGATGCCTACCATGAACTGAGCATCCGATTTGCTGGGACCATGTGATTTCTTGCAAGACTTCGGGATCTATCTGAAAAAGCAGAGTCAGATTTTATATCACATCACTGCTGAGTGTGACACTGGCTGCTCTAAGGCTGAGTTCACACGAACAAGAACAACGATCTTTGCTCCACCCCTGGAGATGTCAAGGCCAGGCTGGATGGGGCCTTGAGCAACCTGGTCTAGTGGGAGGTGTCCCTGCCATGGCAGGGGGTTGGAACTAGATGATCTTTGAGGTCCCTTCCAACCCAAACCACTCTACGATTCTATAATCTGAGCTGAGTCATTCTGGGAACCTCAGAGAACATCCCTCCTTCCACTAAGACCGGAAAACAAAGTCCTTTGAGCCTTAAACAGCAGTATCAGTCTTTCAGGTCATCTAACAAAGTGCTGTGCTGCTGCTGGACTGCAAGCTGATGGTCCTCACTGGTCTACTTTATGTGTCGCACTCAGATCTACTGGCCCTGTGGGCTGTTTGGTGATTACTCAGCGGCTGACAGAGGCCGTACATCTCCCGCTAACGGAGACAAGCATCACACAATTCATAAGCAAAACTGAAGCTAAGCAGGAAAGGAAGAAAATTAAAAAGAACCGTTGGCCTGATGAATATGTATCTGCCACCAGCAGCGCGCTTTTCTAGCTGAGCGAGTTTAGCTGAGTCTGGGATTCAGCAAACTCCAAGGCCAGCACATCAGTGACAGAAATATCACCCACACGGTGATCTTACCCCGCTGCTCTGGAGCACCACGACACTAATACATCATGGAGCAGGGATAGGGACAGACGTGGCAGGGCTGGGGACTGAGGAAGGTGGTGCACAAGAGTGGGAGGTCAAACATCTCGTGCTTGATGCTGGTGATGGTTCTGTCTTGCTATGAGATGTGCCCACCTCACCGGTCCTGCTCTGTGACCAGGCGGGTTTGGAATCTCTCCAAAGAAGCCTCCACAACCTCTCTGGGCAGCCTGGGCCAAGCTCTGCCACCCTAATCCAAAGCAGTATCAGGGCTTTGCAGTCTCCTCCAGCTGCCTGCTGATCTCCACATGGGATGTGAGACATGGCTCAAGACACACAGCCCTAGTTCTCCTGGCCTCCTCCCGCTCCTGCATCACCACTGCTGTCAGAAGAGGAACCAGAGCTGGGCCGGTGCCTGCACAGCATTTGTCTGACACAAAAATTTGATCTTGGCCCAAGATAACTCAAACTGAACGTGAAAATGGTGAACTTGTACTGCACCAAAAAACACCCAACCCAGCTTCAGCAGGAACCTGAGAGAACACTGCAAGCGTACATCTCCCAACAGCAGGAGTGGACACGAGTCCCTGCAGGCATTATTTGGAGCGGCTGAGTCCCGGGTGGGATGATTTGCTTGATACTGCTGAGATCAGGGACAGCTGCAATGCTGCCGTATGACAAACCAGCGCCTCTGGGAGGGAGCCTGGAGCTCTGGGCCAATGTCATTGCTTCTTTTAGAGCCTAAACAGATGAGAGTGCAGCCTACAACCCCCCCTCGCCACGCATGATGTCTTGCCATGCTCCAGGAAACCATTGAGTGATGCACCAAGATGCTGACGAGGGACCTATCTCCAAACATCTGAGGAGCTGCTGGATCCCGAGGTACAGTCAGATGAGTCTCCTCCAAGGCACCAGAGGAAACAAGCCTACGGACTAGCAATAAAACCCCTCCTTTCAGATGCCTCAGCACAGCTCTCTGGAACAATCCTAATGCTCGTTATCACGGGAGCCTTGCATTCATCTCCTCACCCCCAAGAAAACCTGCACCAGAAGTTAATCAGCTCAAGTCCCTTGAGCTCCTGGGATGAAACCCTCGTTCTGCAGGGTTCAATGTCTTTGGAGGGAAGCTCTCAGCATACGTCCACCGATGGCTCCCCTGCATTGCCAGGGAAGCTCTAAAGCCAGACCCCAAAGGAAGGCAAGAAATAATCAGTTACACTTTATTCTACTATTCTATGGCTAAAACAAATCCTTTAAAGACATAACTATTCTGGGAAACTTGGTCATTTCTCCCTTCATTACTGCTGTATGTCAGACTATAAAACTACGAAACATTGTGAGTTATTTCTCCTGGGAAATTAAAATGGGCTGTTGAAGAGGTTCCTCACATTCCTGCCACCCCACAGGGGGAAAAAGAGCTGCTGGTTAAAAGGATGTGCTTCATTACCCACCCTTGTAGGTGACAGCTCCATGCATCCAAGCCTGGGGACACCTCAGGAGCTAGTGGTCTGCCTGGGCTACCACGTTCTCCATAGGATGGCAGCTGAGTTAAAGCACGGAAAGCTACCCTGGATGCTAACCAGGATAGAAAGAAAACCAGTCAGGGCTGTGAACATGATCCTGCAACACTTCTGGCTTAACGTCAGCCTCACACAGGCTGCAACTGGCAGGTGGCATAAAGCACAGGCGGTGGATGGATGATGATACAGCAGAAAACCTCCCGCTGTTGGGCCCTGGCTCTGCTTTTGTAGCAGCGGGCCACAGGAGGGGCTGGCACACCATGACTCACGCAAGAACCCAACCAGAAATACACGAGGATCCCATCTCCCCTCCCTCAGCCCCTAGATAATGAGAACCTGCTAGATGTCCACCAGCCTGAGTAAGGAAACGCTGATCTTGAAAAGCTGGGCACCACCAACGGTTGGCCAAGTCACCTGCTTGGGAAGATGATCCATGGAAAGGAAACCGCTGCTCAAAGCGGACAAAAACCAAAGCCAGGGCTGGCAACAGAAGTACCGAAATGACAGCCAAAGTGCATCCTGTTAGTTCAGGGCACTCAGGAGAACAGCAGTGCCAGAGCTAACATCTGCCTCTTTCCATAAATAACCGAACCCCCAGCGAGCTGTGGGATGGACCGTAGCTCCCACTGGAGATGGGGCCTTCTGCCAAAAACTGAAGTGCTCTGCAGTAACCTCTCGTTTGGATGGGGACCAGCTTGGTTCCCCAGCTGAGGTGGAGATTTGCAAGAACAAACAACGCTGTTACTTCCCGGCCCAACCTCTGGATCAACAACAGGAACAATTTCTCAACCTGGACATCTTGAAGACCACCTCCATCACCTCAGAGTTAACACATGACACCATGGAGTCACCAGGTAACGACAGGGCAGCGATGGCTTGTCAAGGTCAGTGCAACGGTAGCAAATCCTTGTCTTCCCTGTCCTCTGGTTTCCATTTCCAAGGAGTCAGCTCCCACGTGTCTGCAATGTGACTTACAGCTAAGCTCTGGTGGGGAGGATGCAGCGAAAAGCAAGGACTTTGTCCTTTGGTAGCCACCTGGGCTTCTAGTGTGGCTGCTTCCGCTGGCATATCATGTGGACTTGTGAAAACAAATTAAATCAAATTTGAGATGCACTCGGGAAGCCAGCGTTGCATAACAGCTTGTTTCCCACAGGCTTGGATGGCTGCTCTGCGTGCTCGTGGTCACATGGTAATATCAAAATCACTGCTTCCTCTTTTTTGTTATTATTTTCCTCAGCAAGTTAACCCTCCGCAGACTGAAGTGACCTGCTGCAGCTCCTACAGACAGCACCACCTCAGAATACTGCCAGCTAACAGTCCACTTGGCCAGCCAAGCTTCTGCACAAACCCTGCCCAGAAAGCGTTTCCAAGGCTACCATCCCTCCACCAGCTTCCTAACCTCTGGAAGCAATTCTTTCCTCCAGGCACTTCTTCCAAAGGCTGGATGATTTCTGTGGGATGCTTCCAGACATCACGGGTGATGGGTGGGAAGAAGAGAGCAGCCGCTTTTTGGCCAGAAGGTCTGAGGCAATAAGGTCCCAGCTTTGTGGGGGCCTCCTCAGCAGATGGGTCTGTCCAAGCCAAAAGTTATGGGGCAGAAGATTGGGGAAGCTTTTTAGATTCTACATTCAATAAAGAGGAGAAAATACTTACTGCCATTTGGTGTAAAGACACCCAATGTGCTGGGGGAAGACAGACACAAGCAACACTCTGAACATGAAACTGACTGTTTCATAAATAATGGAATTCATGGAAATGCAAAGATTGACAAGGCTGGACAAGATGGAAGAGAGAGACTCATGTAGTCGCCCACTTATATTCAGTCCTAGAGCCAACTATGTAACGTTAACACAGCCTTTCAGGAAAGGTTTCCACTCAGGACTTGAGACCTGGCCACGTTTCATGTCCATACATCATCACATGGAATACCAGGACTCAGTATTGTGGGCAACCACACTTATCATAGAATCATAGAATGTGAGGGGTTGGAAGGGACCTCTGGAGATCAAGTCCAACCCCCCTGCCAGAGCAGGACCACAGAATCTAGGGCAAGTTACACAGGAACACATCCAGATGGGTCTTGAAAGTCTCCAGAGAAGGAGACTTATGGACATAACTGCAGGAGCTCAAAAGCAGGTAAAGCTTGTGGTGGAGACATAGTCCAACTGTGACAAAGGAGGAGCCCTGGGACACACGCCAAAACCAGCTCTTAATGCTCAGCTCCCTTGCTCTACAGTATTCCTACTGCTCAAACACAATCTCTTGGTCACATCATTCTGCTGCCAGCTACAGTGGTGTGAAACTGCAGCTGTGCTGACACCGGTGGCTTATATGGGCTATGAGAGTAGCCAAGAGGACATCATAGAACCACAGCATGGTTTGGGTTGGAAGGAACCTTAAAGATCATCTAGTTCCAACCCCCTGCCATGGCAGGGACACCTCCCACTAGACCAGGTTGCTCAAAGCCCCATCCAACCTGGTCTTGAACACATCCAGTGATGGGGCATCTACAACCTCCCTGGGCAACGTTTGCCAGGAGTGAAGAACTTCTTCCCAATTCCTAATCTAAATCTCCTCTCTTCCAGCTTGAAACATGACCCCCTTCCTTGAAAAAACAAAAACCATATCTTAGTTTCACCTACTTAAAAGGAAAGAAGAGGCTGGGGTTTTTCTAGGGGTTCCTCCAAGGTGAGAAGGGCTTTTGCACTGCTCAGCAGGCAATCTTCATCTCAGACCATGCAAACAGTCAAAACCAGGGCTCTGGCTGATTGAAGAACTTGGAGTTTTGGTCGCGTAAACAGAACAGCAAAACATTTTCTGTATCTAGGTGTAGTAGAACTCCAAAAGTCCATTTAAACCTGCCAATCTTGTGTCACAGATGACACTGGAAGACTCAGACGTGGTGTAAGTCCAGGTTATGGGAAGGAATCTGTATTTCTGTGATTAAACTTGGCCTGATTTTGGCCTTCTCTCCAGAGGATCACTTCATTCTGCAGGTCAACACAGATCTGCCAAGCGACCTCATTCAGGGAGGAGGAAGAGAAGGAAGAGAGGTCCTCAGCTATCACTTACCACCGGCTCAATGATGAAGATCTCATCAGAGAAAAGCATGGAGTCCCCTTGCACCTTTGCCCTCTGGTTCTGGAAGGTGCGGGAGAGAACAGAAAGACGTTCCTGGAGAGTGGGGTCCACCGCGCACTCCTTGAGAACATAATCCGCCTGGTCCTCCTCCTGCCTCTGCAGCTTGCGACAGAGCCTGCAGCCACAGGGAGAGACAAACCAAGCAGACAATCTAATCAGCAACTTATCTGCAGAGATGGTCACGTACGTGCAGGAGCAGGAACAGCGGCAGGAGCTCAGCAAGGAGCTGACCCTGAGCCACCGGGTCCCAAACGGATCAGATCATCACTTGTTTGCTGCCGTGGCAGGTAGTTTTACTCCACATTTACAAGCTAAGAGGAGGTTTATGAAAGCTATCAGCCCTCGAGAGAGCCTCCTGGCTCAAAGCTACTGTCACAACTGATGGAGAATCCACCAACCACCTCAACTGGCTTTTCCCACCATAGAACCGCTCGGGGGGAGGCAGGTAGAGATCAAGGAGCACCCATTGCATTGAGAAGGGGAAAAGCAGCTGGGTTTCAGCTGCGAGTTACTAGCATCAATCTTTTTTCCTTCCCTTTTGGACCTGTAGGGATAAGCCAACTATCTGCTCTCTGTTCCCTTCCCTGCCTTCCACCAGAGGATCCCAGAGCACTTCAAAAGCAAGCTAACGAATTCAGGCATCGCATCGCTTCGGTGAAATTCATGGGTTTGTGTGTATGAATCACAGACTCGTTTAAGTTGGAAAAGACCTTTGAGATCATCAAGTCCAACCGTTAACCCAGCACTGCCAGGTCACCACTAAACCACGTCCCTCAGCACCACATCTCCACGGCTTGGAAACCCCTCCAGGGATGGGGACTCCACCACTGCCCTGGGCAGCCTGGCACAGCCCTTCACAGTCCTGTCAGGGAAGAAATTCTTCCTCATGTCCAACCTAAACCTCCCCTGGCACAACTTGAGGCTGTTTCCTCTTGTCCTGTCACTTGTTCCTTGGGAGAAGAGCCCAACCCCACCTGGCTCCAACCTCCTTTCAGGGAGTTGTGCAGAGCCAGAAGGTCTCCCCTGAGCCTCCTTTTCTCCAGGCTCAACACCCCCAGTTCCCTCAGCTGCTCCTCACCACACTTGTGCTCTAGACCCTTCCCCAGCTCCTTTGCCCTTCTCTGGACACACTCCAGCCCTTCAAGGTCCTTCTGGGAGTGAGGGGCCCAAAACTGACCCCAGAATTCAAGGGGTGGCCTCCCCAGTGCCAAATACAGAAGGACAACCCCTCCCCTGAAAACAGATGCCCTGAGAGAGGAAGGGGCTTTGCCCAGCACCACTCCATGAAGAGGTCAAGCCCAGCATCTCTGAATCCAAACCCTTATCTCTAGCCTTGAACCACCTCATTTTTGTTCCTCTTTTTTGCCTTCTCCGCAGAGCTGTGACGCAGTTCATCTCTCCACTTCTTGGCAGTTGTGGCAGAAATCATTCTAGTGTTTAAAGATCACAGGCAAGAGACGAGAAGGGAGCAGTGCCACAGAGCAGTTGCTTCCTCGCTGGCATACTGCTGTCCCCCCTTCACACTCCAGTCCCCTGGCCATGAAGAACCAGCGAGCGACAACGCTGGGGGGACGAGTGGAAGGCTCCATATGTAGCAACGCAGTATAAAGAGGAGAGCGATCATCACCCAGCAAAATTCAAATACAATCAGAAAGGAAACACAGACATGGACATTTCTGGCTGCACAGACAGAGCCTCGGGCAAATGCTGTCACCAGCGCCAAAAATATTTGCTTTGGCTAGCTCCCCGTGGAGCACAAGCCGAAATGTTTCTCCATGGCTGACCTACAATGCTCTGCACGAGGACAGCCACTGAGATGAGCAACCCTCAAGCTAGCTCCATCAATGGGCAACAATTCCATCATGACATCCCAAAAGGTTCTGCAAGAGGGAGACAGTGAAGCCCTGGATAGACCTTCTAATGGTCTAGGTCTTTTTGGATCCCAGGTGACCACAGGGTCCTGCACTGCTTCCTCTCATTAAAGTCCTCTCTGCTCTGAGATCTCAAAAGCTCCTCTGACAGCAGGACATTAGCCTGAGACCTACAACCGTCCCTAAGTAAGGAAGAGAAAAACCATCCTGGTCAGAGTCTAGGACACAAACTGAAAAAAGATCAAACATAATAAAAAAAAAACAGGCTGAAGTTAACTGGGGGGAAACCTGGTTGCTTCTGAGGGGAAAGATGATCACCCAAGGTCCAGTCTGAGACAGGCAGATGGGAAGAGATGGCAAAGGAATGGTCCAGGGAAGTACCAAGAGAAGGTCATAAGATTTTCTTTTAACAAATGGAGCTTGTACGGAAGTCACACGCTGTGTAATTAAAAATAGAGAACAGTGGAAAACTAGTTTTGGCCTTCAAGGCATTTCTGACCTAATTATGTTTAGCTTCATTTGCTCAGAAGCCCTTAAAAAGTGCTCCAGTTTAAGGCAGTTTCCTGATCAGCTGTAGGTTCAGACTAACTCCTCCATACCTATGTCCATCCAAGTCTGAGAAGTCACACAAGGACTCCCTAAATCTCCTTTAAGTGTCATCTCCAACTTATCCCCCTTGGCCGTGTTTCTCTGCTGCCTGAAACAGGAGTTCCAAAGACACCCTTTGAAGAACCTGCCCCATCTTTCACCACCACAAAGGCACAAGGTGCTGAAGCCCAAATGCACTTCCAGATCCTGTGCTGCTCTACCTTCTCTGCAGAACCCTCCACCCCCAAACTCTCCCCAGCCTCTAAGGAAGAGGTGAAATACCTTGTGCTGGAAACCAGGACAGCACAAGGCAATTCATCACCCGTTTGCTCTGTCAGTCATTGCAATCCACCTTTGCTCCCCAAAATACCATCCTCAGCTGGAGGATGGATGGAACTGGAATGGGAAGTGCTGAGCTCCATGACCCTGAAGCCCCGGGACACATACGCTGATGCTGTGGAGGGTTTTACCTGTCCTAAACCATTCAAAACCACCAATACTCGCTGAGGCCACGTGTTAGTTTTACCCTTGGGCAATCTTATTGAAACGGATCTTTCCAACCAACCTCATCTTCTGCTGATCTTCCTCTTCCTGAGTAACAAAAGCCTTCCACTGGAAGTGGGCAATGATTTCACTCCGATTGTGGATGACCACGGTTCTGTGGCTTGACAGCGTGAGGTAAGTCTTCTCAACTGTCAGGGAGTTCCTGTCTAGCCTGATGTTGACATCTACGGCTGCTCCATAAAGGCTTGTGCGAGTATCTTCACCTGGAAGAAAGCAGAGGGGAGTCTTTGCTCATCTTACTTGCTGATGGAAGTACAAGGAACAGAGCAAACCACAGGTAACAGAAGAAAGTGTTCCAGCTCCTGGCTGTATTGGTTCCACAGATCAGCACGTTAATCACACCCTGTGCTGTGTGTGTACAGCATGAGGATGTCCAGGACACCACCTCAAGCACCTTATTTCTGGCTGTGCTTGTAGAGCTTGATCCCCAAGGTGACAGCATTTACAGTGAGATGTTGCGGATGTGCCCAGGTGGCCTTTGGGCCATCTCACTCAGCTCCCATCAAAGTCATTCAGGTGACTCCCACCTCCATCACAGCTTGCCCAGGGTCTCCTGCAGGCACCCCACCAGTGTTGTCTCTCCTGATGCCCTGCTGCTGACAAGCAAAGACGCCTGGGGGCATGCAGGCAGAAAAGGGAGGTTCACAGGAATAAGTGACAGCCCCCAGCAGGATGGGATACAGATGAGAACGTCACTGTGTTGTAGAAGCAGTATCCTCACTGTGAAGATATAGCAGAACAAGACTGGTGGGGCATGGCGGACACCAGCCTGCCCATGACACTCCTGCAGGCCCATTTCTTCAGCCTAGATCCCGTTGCTCATGCCCGAGTCTGAGGGTTTTCAGAGTATTCCCAAGCTATTCAACCACATCTTGGCTTCCCACCTCAGCCCGAGCTGAAGAGGAGGGAGCCCCTGACTGTGCACATCAACCGAGCGATGACTGGAGCCTTGCTGGAGAACCTGCCAGCACTTCCTCCTCCAGAACAGGCTCCCACCAAAGGCTCCCTCATTTCCAGAGCTTTCAAACCTTCATTCTTCCCAATTAAGTAACTCCTGGGAGTCAACTGACCTCATATCTCAGCACCAAGCCCACTCTTGCTGTTGTGGGTGAGTGTTTCCCAGATGAGATGCAAGGAGCGAACATCAGACAAGCTCTCTAGAAACAGCATTTCTATGGAGTGGTGCTTAAAGCCTCAGAGCCAGCCCCAAGTGACAAGAACAGCAACTCGATCATATCCTGGAGAGCGTCCCTCTGCAAAGGCAGAGCCTTCTCCTCGCTGCACAAGGCAGCCAGGGGATGGACCTGCCTTTAAAAGACTACCACACAACGACACAAGGAGCTGGATGTGTGCAGGATGGACTCCTTAAATCCTGAGCCTGACAGCACAGCAGAACCCTGTTTGTTCTGGGAGCAGGGCTGGGGAATGAAGCAGGACTCATCCTTAAAGCGGTCATCTCTACGGTCATTCATTCCTCTCCACAGATGGAGAATTCAGCCTTCACGCCTGTATAACCCCCCATCTCTCTGCTCTCAAGGGAGTCTGAGTGGCAGGGATTTGTGGCCAGAGGTGACTTACGATGCGAGAAAGCGTTTCCAAAGACTGGACAACCTGCTTTCTATAAGGGACAGCTTAGCATACAGAAATCCCTCAAGTTCTGAAGAGTTAGAGGCAGGGATGCTTTATAAGCAGCATTACCTTTCACCGAATCCTCAGCATACATCAGCAAGGAGAAGGACCAGGACCCAGGAAATGGAAGACATTCACGGCGCTCAGAGCCTGCCCAACTCATGGAAACTTGAGCTAATGCTCTACAACGGTCAAGATGACACCATCAAAACTATCCCTAAACCCGTGGCCATGTGGGTCTTGAAATATGGGGTATAGTTCTGGTCTCAGAAACCTAGCTTGAAGTATTTGAAATTCAATAGAGCAAGGCAGAAAGAACAATTAAAAGTATGTAGCAGCTTTTATATGAAGAGTGAAGAAGATGCTTAAGCCTAGAAATCATACAGGAGAGGTCTGTAAAAGCATGAATGGCCTGAGAAATGCAAACACAGAAAAAATCATCATGATCTGTCATAACACGGGAACCCACGGGCCTGAAATAAAGTTATTAGAAAGAAACTACACAAACGCAGCAGCGTTTTTCCCAGGACTATTCCTTCCTGTGGAACACACCGTCATGGGAGGCTGCGGAGTCTAACAGCTAGAGATGCAGAGAGCAACTGGGCACGTTCTCAGAAGATAAAACCATCAGAAGCTATTAAACAAAGATGAGAAGAAAGCCTGCAGCGCAGGAAACCGCTAACTCCCAAGCCCGTGAGGCAGAAAGCATATGCACTGCTTGTCTCAAGATGCTTGCTAAGCACCCACCCCTCTGCTGCTCTCCTGGAGCCACCCTTCCCCTCCTGGCTGCAGGCACTCTTTGGAAGGCTGGAGAGCTGGCCGGAGAACCTTCTACCCCACGGAGAAGTATCTGCCATCGTGCTGAAGATACAAACCCACAAATTGCTTGGTACGGCAGAGTGGGCACAGCTGCCAGGGAGTCAGGAGGAAGCCCCAGATCTGTCTGCCAGGCAGATGAAGTGACACAGAGAGCGGAGCTGTCAGGGTTGGCCAAGGACAGCTGCAGACTTCATGTCCTGGGTGCCAAATCAGATGTGACGTTTCATTTAAGGCTCTCGGTCGGATATTAGGAAGAAGTTTTTTACCGAACGAGTTGGTTAGGCATTGGAACAGGCTGCCCAGGGAAGCGGTGGAGTCACCATCCCTGGAGGTGTTCAAAAAATGAGATGTGGAGCTTCAGGACATGGTCTGGGGGTCAGGGAGATGTTGGGATGAAGGTTGGACTTGATGATCCTAGAGGTCTTTTCCAACCTAAGTGATTCTATGAATAGCTAAGTTAAAAAAAAACAACCACCACCACAAAACCAAAACCCAACAACCCCTGTCCTGCAAGAGCAATGGAGCACTGGGTACACCACTGGGCAGGGTAACGTCCATGGTGAGTGGTTTTGGGATGCTCTGCTGCCAGGAAAGCACGTTTACTCCATCCAGAGCTATCTGCCCCATCATTATTTACACAACGTGATCCGTGCTTCTGATCCATTTCCTACAGACAGCAGGAGGCAGCTCTCACTCCACAACCCAAACCAAGCAACGCCTGAGCCTGAGATTAAAAGCCAGACATTTTATGCAGCAGCAGAGCAGATGCTCTGGGTCGTGCGCTCCTGACGCAGCAGAAACACCGCAGTGTTTCATCCCAGCAGCCATCTGTGTGGCTGTGGACACCGGTGTCTTAGTACATCACGGTGACTTCTCACTCCCTTCAAGTAAGAAATGACTGGGCTCTCTGTGGGGTTTGTTGAGCTGGAGAGAAAAAAAAAAGAGGAGGAATTTACAGGAGAGCTAAAACATCCTTCTGAATTCTTCTAATACGACGTGATCATCCTGGTGGAAGAGGGAATAGTTTTCAGAGCTGAACAAGTTGCTCTTGAATAGAAAGACAAATTTTGTTTAACCTTAAAGTAAAGCTCAATGAATGGATGACAAACCCTTGAACAAGGCTTCAGAACAAATCTGGGGGTTTATGAAGAATGCTTTCCTAGTATTCAACAGCTTGTATCGTCCTTCATCGACTTCTGCTTGAAACAGGAGGAAGCTGGTAACCAGATCGATCAGACCAAATAGAAACCAACGGGCAGCCCACTGCATTTCATCTTCACCAGCACACATTCCTCCTCTACCCCTGTCTCTCCCTCTTTGCTGAATTTGGATTTTAACGTCTTTTTAAGCTCGCGTGACGGTCGCATTCAGAATATCTGGGTAGCACGCAAAGCAAGTTCCCTTCCACTTGCCCGGCTTGTCAGCAGGCCGTGCCTTGCTCTCCTCTCTCCTCTGAACGCAGCAAAGAGACAGGCCCTGCTGCTTTTCCAAGCAAGCCGCAAAATCAGAGCTCTTCACTCCAAAGGGTGTCCTGGCACCTCCAGATCTATCAGCGTTCAGTAATTCTCTTGCTCCTGCGACTATCACACCCAACTGCCTCCCCGCTGCCGGCATGGTCTTGTTTCCAAGCCACACGCAAAGTTCTGCTGTTACTTCACCGCCCGAGAAGCGAGTCCCTTCGCCAGGCTCAGGGGTCTCTGCACAGCTAGAGAAGTCACTCACAGCCGGACCCAGCCCTCTCCACCAGATGGTTTTTGCTGCATCTCCCGCAGAGCTACCACGACATCAGAGTCCTGAGCGTTGCTCGGAGCTGTTTTGCTGCTGGGAAGCTAATGGCATCACCTTCGAGGTGCGCTGGGTCTCCACCAGCCTGAGAGAGGCCATCTGGCAGCCCCCGTACTTCTAGAGCAAAACCCAGAGCACTGATAGTCATTTTTAAGTGTTCCTCCAAGGCAGTGTTCATAAGGACCTCTGGACATCGTTAAACCATCCCATTATTTACTCCAGCCCGAAGAGCAGCTTGTTTATAAACCCCAGGGCTAAATAACTGTGGCTAACGTGGGTGTTTCTAAAGAATCATTCCCAGGCCACAACAAAGCTCAGAGCATCCTCATCATCACTGTTGCCACAGTTATTGGCCAGAAGCACGGCCCTGGCCTCAGCAAAGCACCCACTGAGCCCATTGCAAAAAGGTCTCCAACCTAAAGGCACTGTGAGGAACCACAAGACAACAGATGGGGCTGAAAAGGGAGATGGAAGGCAACGACCAGCCAGCAGTGGTCCACAGGATGGGCTGCAGGCTCTTCAGACAGCTCTCTCGCACAGTAAAACTCATCCCATTTCCAATCAGGCTCCTTGTTGTGCATCCCATGATGGAGCACCCAATATATTTCCCATTACCTCCTCCGCACCCTGCTTAGGAAGATCCATTTGCCTCGTTACAGAACAAAATACTCGAGCCTGGGAAGTGCCAGCGCAGAGGTTTTGTTCTGCCCGGCGTGAAGGAGCCTCGCAGGACGCATTGCAAGGGACAATGAAACCACTGGATGATGAAAGACAGCTCTGCCGCTTCGCCAGGACGCCGCGAGCTATTTTTAATCATTATTGCTACTCCAAGTAACGATACGCTGGGGTACCTGGCCGGCTGAGATGGTTTTGGCCCACAGGGGAAAAACAGCAGAGGAACCTTTGTTCTGATCGCCTCGCAAAGACATGCCCAATGTACCACTCAATAAATCAATCCCCCTTCAAGCTGCTCTCCTGCTTCTCCGCAGACGCTGATTGATCCGCGAAGAAAGGAGGCTAATGAATGGCCAGGTCTGCCCTGAAACGCAGCCACAGTTAATGATGCTTAAGAACATATTAGTGATTTCCAGTGACGAGAGAGGAGACAAGGATGACCCGCAAAGAGATGAACCATAGAATCATTATGGTTGGAAAGGCTCATCAGGATCATCAAGTCCAACCTTCATCTCTCTAAACACTAGACCATCCCCTCAAGTGCTACATCCGCTTGTTTTTTTACCCCCTCCAGGGATGGCGCCTCTACCATCCCCCTGGGCAGCCTGTTCCAGTGCCCAACCACTCTCTCAGTCAAGAATTTCTTCCTAATATCTAATATAAACCTCCCCTGACACAGCTTGAGGCCATTTCCTCTCACTCTATCATTAGTAATTTGGGAGAAGAGACCAACACCAGCCTCGCTACAACCTCCTTTTAGGTAGTTGTAGAGGGCAATAAGGTCTCCTCTCAGTCTCCTCCAGACTAAAGAGCCCCAGTTCGTTGAGCTGCTCTTCATAAGGCATGAAAACCACGATCTTTTGCGTGCGAAAGATGGGATATGTGGTATGACACGAAGCCTGTTTCTGTGCATGCCTGGGGCTGAACAAAACAGCCCAACAGAGATTTGTCTGGAGATTTTTGACTTGCAAACAACCCTCCCAATACACACCCCCCTAGTCTGCGCAGCCAACACCACGGGTTGCTCGAGCAGGGTTTTGTCAGGAGGGGGGTTATGTAGTTGCGGAGCTATAAAGCTGAATTAAAAAAAAAGCCCTCAAGTGAATGAAACACAAACTTAGGTGCCCTTTCATCTACCCTCAAAGTGACAGGCCTGTCTTGAAACACCAGGGCCTGGAGAGGGGACAAAGGCCCTCCTCTGCTCGCAAGGAGCCAGAACCACCTCCGGGGAAACAGGATAACAACATCATCATTATAAATAGTTCTAGAGAAGGGGAACGGAGACAGGAAGCGGTTGTTACCTATCAGCTGCTTTGACACGACCCAACACTTTGGAGACCAATTAGACTCAGCCATCAAAGTGATTTGAGCTATAGAAGCCTACAACCAACCCGCTGCACCAAGTATTAGCAACCACTCCTCGGTCTGCTGCAGCGCTGCTACTATTGAGACACAAAGTCTACATATAATTGCAAGAACTTCTATTTACACCATTTTTTTTGCCTCCCTCTGCTCGCTTTGAAGCGGACAGACAAGAACACAGAATCCCGACAGAATCCAGGCACGCTGCTGGGAATTCTCACAAGCAAAGAAAAAGGCACAACCTGCGCTCGCTACCTGCAACAAGCACAACGAAAAATCTCTTTGCGGAGTTTTTCAATGCCTCATAGTCCAAGGGAAAGCTGGAGAAGCTTCTTGTAATAACTACAGCATCAGAACCTTCAGATAACACGGGAAATAAGCTCTCTGGGGCCTACAAGAACGCTTTTTACAAGGGCTTGCAGTGCTAGGATGAGGGGTGATGGCTTCAAACTGGAAGAGGGGAGATTGAGATGAGAAATTAGGGAGAAGCTCTTCACTGTGAGGGTGGTGAGACCCTGGCCCAGCTTGCCCAGGGAAGCTGTGGATGCTCCATCCCTGGAGGTGTTCAAGGCCAGGTTGGACGGGGCTTTGGGCAACCTGGTCTAGTGGGAGGTGTCCCTGCCATGGCAGGGGGTTGGAACTCCATGGTCTTTAAGGATCCTTCCAAATCAAACCGTTCAATGATTCTTTTAAAAACTCAAAGTTTCTAACCATCTGCCAGCGCTAAACACAAATCAATCTCCACCAGTTAATGCACTACAGCAAAGCTTTGGAGTCAAAAGAGGCTGCTGCTTAGGAAGCGGAGGGTTTGCCCTCCTCTTAGCACTTGTAAGAAGCTACTGTAAGTCCACGTGGTGTTGATGGAATGGAGAATTGCATGAGGACGAACAACTACAGGCTCTAAGTGGCTCACAGCAGTGGCCATCAGAAACTTGGGGTCTGTTGCCATGAATTTAGCTCCATAACAACTTAACACTGCTCATGGCTACATCAGAGCCTCTGTAAACACTCGCACAAGACTCGGATTAAAACCAGCCTAATGGTTTTGGTATTCCCACCCTGGTATCCTGCACAACGCAGGGACGACTCGGATAAACACCCCACGAGGTAACGAGCTTACTCAGAGAGGTACTGAGCTTCCTCAGAGAGGTACTGAGCTTCCTCCACTCTGGCTGAAGTCAGTCCGAGTTGAGAACGCCCAACAACTTGTCTGAGTGATCTCAGGAATGTAAAATGCAGCAACAACAAGGGCTAAGCCTCAGTTAAACCCCGCTGCCTATTCGCATCCATCAGCAGCTTTACAAAGAAGAAGAAAGAGAAAGGAAAAGGCTTGATCTAGAGACTCAATCAATAGGATTTTCATTTCATTTTCACACAAGTTCCTGGAAGCCATTGATTGTGACGCCGGCCTTGCAAGACAGATGACAAGGCCATCAGTAGAAAGGGGGTTCTTGAAAGAAAGAACAGAGCTACATCCAGGTGCCTGTTCCCTCCAAAGCCTGCACGACCGCAGCTGAATACCGCAGCAAGGCAGCGCTTTCCTCAGATGCTTTTCCCTTAGGGGCAGCTGAGGTGGTCAGAGGTGCTGGCACACCCACGTTACACTTATTTGTTCAGCCTCAAACAGCAATAGACAGCCAGAGCCGGGATTTACGAGCTTCCTGCACACGTACGGGGGTCACTAACACGCTGCCAGGCTCCTGCATGGGTGGCCTCATTGTCCAAGGCGAGGAGATGCAGCTAAACCCAGCATCAATTGGACCCGATGGAAGGGACTCGCATCTCGATAGGTTTCCGTGTCCAGCTGGCAACCTCGTGCTGATCCAGGCAGGAGCTGAGCAGCGACAGTCCACCTTGGCCCATCTGTAGCCTCTTCTAGAGCTGACCACAGACTCACAGGCTTTGCCTCCCTTGTTGCCAGCCAAGCACACCCAGTTCAGCAGCTCCCATCATCTCCAGCAAGCCCACATGGCTCTAATACATCACATCAGGCTCACCATGGCTCCACAGGTGACTAACCAGCTCCACATCAGTTCCCTAATCAGTCTTTTTTAAATACGTCTTCATTTCTCCTGTGATCTCACACCTCATTTTCCCCAGGGGAGATGAATGTCAGTGTCTCCTCAAGCTGACAGCCACCTCCAGAGGCTGCTGCGCAGAAAAGCTGTCTATGGTTAGGCCAAGAAGGGCAGAGACACCTCAGGGCAGTGGGTCAGGGCATCCTGTGTCAAGCAGAAGACCTAGATCCACCTCCAAGACTCCCTGTAACCCTGAGCCACACTAAGTACAGCCATTCCCAGCCAGTACGTTGAGATCGACCCAAGAAATTTTCATTTTTCTTCTTGCCCTACGGAAACCATATCTACCGTACGAGTGTTTGTGCTGGCTTAGAGGAGGATCACAGACCTGCTAACCACACTTGCTCTAGACACCGAGAGGGCCAGCAGCTGTAGAGACAGGCATGGAATCTTGGAAGGGTTTTGGCTGGATCTTCTCCAGCACTGAAGAAACATTTAGCTGCTCTTCTCCCATGTAGGAATAACCTGAGCAACTTTTGCTCCCCAGGGCTGAGGAGGGGGGATGTTACTTCATCCACTTCCTACAGGGACAGGAACTAGCCCAGTGCAGGAAAACTCAACCTGATTGACAGCTGCAGAGCCTGAGGCAGATGCTGCCCACATCTTCTACCTGCCCTTGAAGTAACTAATCAAGGAGCTGAGGTTGAGCTCTCCCTTCCTCGCCCTGGGTGTGCGGAGCCAAAGGATAAGCCTGGGTCTGTGATCCACAGCAAACAAGCTGCGATTTGCTTTAGGAGAGCTCCCGCTCCGCAACGATCAGCCCTCCTGGAAGCTGTGTAGGAAGAAGAGGGAAAACAGGGTATTAATCTGCCAAACACCCAGATGGCTCCTCAGCATGCTTTCAACACGAGGCTGGAGGCTTCCAGCAGGACCAAAACCACCGAGAACTACTCCTGAGCCACACGTTACCTCTCTTCTGGGGAAGCTGCTTCCTGGGGCTCTGCACTAAGGGGAGACAGGACAGTGATGGAGCAGACATCGCCGCTGGAGGGCTGGCTGCTCTTGGATAGACCATTTCCTTCATCTCTGAGAAGACTTCTGGCTCTGATCTCTCCCTTCAAAGGGGGTGAGATCCTGCCTCGAGGCTTTTGCTTCTGCATTAGTCTCACAGAGCCACCGAAGGAAAATGATCTGCATAATTACTCTTATTACTGACAGCAATAAAAGCATCTCAATATATAGTGTCTGTCAGCCACGCACCAGCTCAGTGGGGCTCTGCTAATTACCAGAGTTTCCTGTGCTGACAAAGAAATCCCAAGGGATGCGGCGACTGATGGGGAAAAAACTGTAAGGAGGAACTTCAGCACCGCACAACAGATCTCCTGGACCAGAAGCACGTTGTAGCATCTTCCCACAAGGTCCTGTGGGCACTGCAGGCACCCACATACAAGCACAGAATCTGGTCCTACACCTTGACGACCACCCATGGTACCATAGTAGGTACTTTTTGGAGACAGGAGTCTGATAGGAATCAGGATTTAGGGAGCTCTGAGCAGAGAAGTGATCCTTCTTCCACAATTCCCAGCATTTCTCCTGACTTCGGTAGCCTCCAATACTTGCATGGACCATCTGCTGTAGATGTTACCACTTCTGGGAGCTACAGGACTGGTGGGCTGGTTTTGCACCCAAAGCACACCTCTGGGGACCTGTCACACATCTCCTTAGCCAAGCGTTCCTGAGCAGAGCTCACCCTCCCACACCAAGCTCATGCTATACTCTCAGGTTACAACAAACGTTGTGACTGCAACAAACCGCTCTTGATGTACAAACAGCAGGGCTTGGGGCAACCAGCTTGGGCATCTGACTTGAGCACCACCCAAGAGCTGAAAAAATAGCTAAGCTTCATGAATAATGACCTAGTTGGGAAGAGACTTCACTCCATAAACTTATTTTCCCATGGGATGGGCCAAAAGTCACCTGGGAAGGGCCAAGCCACCAACCAGACCAGTGGTCCTGAGCACAGAAGCCTTTCTGAAACAATACGTACCTGGTGTGTAGGCTTCAGGAACCCTTTCTGATACCATCACCTGATGTTAAGGTGATTAATACGGATGCGCTGTAGCCTGGAGCACCCCAAGTCACCTTCATTTCAGTATGGGAAGGGATTTTTCACCCCCAGACACATGTACATGGAGGAGTTTGGACATGTAATGGCCCGAAGGTCAAATTTTCCTGGTAAATCATGACACTTAACAACAAAGACACTTTCTTCACGGTCATCTGTCAAGTTTGTAGCGAGAGGACCAGCACCGCATCTACAGCCTGTATTCCTAACCAGGACACCCTAAAGGACGCACAACTTAAATCAACCCAACAATAGGAAAAGGGAAAACTGTGACTTCTTCACACTGCAGAGCTCCACGCTGGAAAGACATCTGACCCAGCTTCAGCAACAACCAAAGCAACATGACGACGCACCTGATCCTGCATAAATCACACCAGCAACAGTGTGATTCATTCAGAACTCCTGCCACCGCTACGTCAATGCAGACACAGGAAAGCAAGGAGAACACCTCCCAGGGCCTTAAGCTGCTATTTTGCTCTTCTGTTCCCTAATAACCAGCTCGTTGGTGGCTCCGAAAGAGCAACGCAGCAGCTTTTTGTATGCGAGTCACAGGGTAGACTTGCCAGGAGAGGTGGGTAATGCTGTCTGGTGCTCTGCCCTGCGCTGGCAACAAGCAGCTTTTAAGGCTGATGGATTAAATGTTTTGGTTGCACTTCAGCAATTCATCTCAGCAGCCTTTCAACTTATTCGTAGGCTTCAAAGATAGAGAGATAATCCCTTAATTATTCCCTTGCTCGCCTCAATCTGCGGTTCATTTAAGAACGGCCGCAGCGTTGTATCGACAGCAGGAATGAATCCTGGATTCATCTCCCAGGTCCCTGGGAGGTTGCCCAGCAGATTGTTTGATGCCTGGGGCCCACCCATGCAGATGGCTTCGGGGAAGATGAACCATGGAGGAACCGGATGTCTCGGTGAGAACAAGACTCAGGTTTTCAAAGAAAGCCATGAAGAACCTGCCCTTGATTTTTCATTTCTTTTTGTTCACATGGTAAAAACCCCACTCTAACCTCTAGTGGAGTCAGCCCTGATTCAACCCAGGGAAAGATCCGTCCCTCTGCTCCTGCAGGTTCTCTATACACGTGGAAATGAGGCTTTTTTTTGTACTTCTCTATCTGAAATTTCAGTAGCTTTCAAGAAAGTCTCATCCAAACCCATGAGTTCCGAGTGAGCACGAACCATTCGCTGCAAACACTGACAAATACTAACAAAGCTGTGACAATTCCTAAGGCTACAGAGAACATCTGGAAGATAAAAGAGCATTTTTATAAGTTCTACAGACTCAAGACGACTAAAATGCTCATTGCTGGGCTAAAGCATCACAGGAACATCTACATCAGGACATCTCACTTCCTGAAGTTCAGGAATAAGGACCGAGCAGGCAGAGAAAATGCACAAATCCAAGTGTCTCGTTCAGCATCACAAGACACCTCTGTTGAACCAAGGCTGACAGGAGTTTTTTCTACAAATCACACTTTTTTCCTGAGTTTTCCCCACTTTTAAAGTGGCTTATAAAGCCAATAATATTTCTGTGGCCTCATCTTGGCTTCTCGTAGGCTAGTATAAATTTTACACCTATCTTGGGAGGCAGTGAGCTCTTCCGGCCAAATCCCAAGAGTCCTGATGTTGTCAAGTGTGGGATGGAGATGGGGAGAAGACAACGCAGAAAAAGGGTCTGTGGCAAGACGCCAGAGAAGCAGCATGTGGGACACAGACATGCAAGAGACTGTAGGCACCGGAGAAGGTCTGATAGAGACGTGTGTTCCCCGTGTTACACCTCAAACAGCAGTATCTAGGAACAAAACTTCAAGGACACTGTAATAGAGAATCAAAGTTCCTCCTTCTTCCATCTCACTCCTGTTTGAGGGATCCACTTGAACAAGCCCCTAAACAGCAGCTTTTTTTCTGCTGTTCTTTGAGATAAAGCTGGGACAGAGGAGGTATATCTGGAGAGGGAACTGAGAGGGCTGGGACAACAGGGAGTGACAGGAGACCCCTGTCATAGGGATGTTGGGTGGAGAACACCATGCTGGCACCAGGGTCCAGCAGGACACAGCGACACAGAACAGAGATACAAGAACAGGGGGATGGTGGGACGGTCAGGGAGGATGGGATGAAGGTTGGTCTTGATGATCCTAGAGTTCTTTTCCAACCTTAACGATTCTAAGAACAGACTCAGCTTTTATCCCTTATCTGCTCACTTCTAAGCACTGAAACATGCCGAAGTTTTGAAAGAATCAGTTTTAGAAGTAGCTTGTAAAGCAAGTTTAATGTTTTTCTGCTTAGAAAAGACTCCGTTTGGAAGGACACCATGCAGTGCTCAGCACTTACCTGTGTCATAGTGAACTATCAGGGACCCGGAATGATCCCCAGTCTTCAGCGGGTGAAACTCCACCGTCACTTGCATGGCGTCACCGATTCCAAGAGTCCCAATGGAGGGATCAACAGAGAAGGGGCTGCAACAGAGAAAGAGACACCTCAGGGCTGTCGTGGGAGATCTGGGGACTAGATTTTTTGCAGTCCGGTTCACTTCAGCTCACTCCTGCAAGCAAGGAGCAAACCAACCGCAGTCAGCAGAATAAAAACAGAACATACATGGTCAGAAACAGAGCTACTGACCCTCACTTTGAAAGAGATCAGGCCCGTGGTATAAAATGACCTTGTCTCCTCCATACCCTGCGTGCAGTTGTCTGCAGTGAGGCTCAAGGCTCCCATCAAAACAATCAGAGAACGGTTTTGAAGAGCAGAGGGATGGGAAGAGCTATCTGCATGCACAACTTGATGCTGGCTTCCTCAGGAATCTGCCTTTTCCTGCCACCTCTAAACCTCCCTTCAAGAGATGCAAATGCCAAGGTGATACCTGTCCCAGCGAGGTGACAGCTGAGGAATCCAACAGGGAGAATGAAAGGCTTTCTTGAAGGCCAGAAAATAATTACGGTTTAATTTCCAGAATTCTTTTTTTTCACCTGGTTTTGCCTGAGAAAGGGCATGTTTTATCTGCAATTCAATGAAAGCTGCTCTAAGAAAAGGAACAATCAGAAAAACCAGAGCGAGCAGATCAGGGCGATACAATGACACGGAAACCAGAAGTTATTGGGTTTAGTGCTTTGCTCGTGGCCAATTTATCGCCTTAAAAACATGTTCTGGGGAGTTTTAGACACTGCACCACACAAAAATAACGAGAACAACCGGAGTCATGCGGAAGCTGAATTTTGTTCGCATTAAGTAGTGACAGCTGATGAAATTGCTGGAGTTACAGCCCATTAAGGAGAAACTGCTGCAATTAGGGGCCTGACCTGTTCCCACCACACCTAGCAAGAACATCTCTGGCGACTAACGGGGAAGCACCAGGCCTGCAACGCCTATGTGGAGGACCTGAGAGTTTTGAGAGAGGAGACAAGACACCACCAGCTCCAGAGGTGGATTGCTCTACTTGGTCCTGTGTCTGCACTGATGGTCATGCCAGGACTGCTGCAGATACCTGCTGGAGCTTGGGTTGGGTGATCATTGCCTGCTGTGGGGAAGGCACAGAAGGGTTTTTTTTCTTTCCTTCTGCTAGAAAGAGCTGCCAGGCAAGGGGAATCCCTGCAACACTTCAGCACTACCTCCCATCCCACCACCTTCCTGTTCCTAACTCCTTCCCCATGTCTACATACTCCTGTCCTCAAATGGCTGGGATGGAAGTAACACTCCTGGGGGTGACTTCAAGGGATCCCTGAGAAAAAATAACTTAATTTCAAATTATCAAAAGAAGATCCAACCAAGTTCAGGACTTGGTTCTCAGCACTGAGAAAGCACATACAAATCAGACACGGCTTCTCCTACATCCCACCCCATGTTGTGCCCACAAGACAACTCTTCCTGCTGTAGCAGGAGCTCCTTATCCCTCACAAAGACCTGGTTCTCCAAGACCCAAAGATGCAAGCTCCACAGTTTAACTAAAGTCCTCTGAACTTCAGCCAATGTCACTAAGCTGTTGCCTGCAGCCTACAGATAAGAAAAGATGCTAAGGAGACATCCCTGACACGGTCAAAGGAAAACCACTGCCAAGAGACAAAGCTGGCAGGCTAAACTTTGGCCTTTTAGCCATTAATTGTGAGCTGTTCTTTAAGATAATTCTTGTCCCATTAGATCTCCCCTTTTAATGAATCACTACCGCTTCTGAAAGGCAGAAGAGATCAGGCTCAAAGGGGTTTTTTTTAAAAGGTTGTTTTCTTCTGATGTGCTTTTTAGCCATATCCATTTGTTTGCTTTGTTGTACAACATCTAAACTTACAGAGGTCCAGATCTTCCAATGGTACCTTGCACTCCCCAGCTTGTATAAAGTCATCTAGCCACACCAATTTGGAAGAGACCTTCCCACCAGTACCTGCTGAGATCTTGCTTACTGCTCTTCAGAAAGGGATCAGTGCTAGAGTTGTAAGTGATTTCATAGAACGGTTTGGGTTGGAAGAGAGCTCAAAGATCATCCAGTTCCAGCCCCCTCTGCCATGTGCAGGGACACCTCCCACTAGACCAGGTTGCTCCAAGCCCCGTCCAGCCTGGCCTTGAACACCTCCAGGGATGGAGCATCCACAGCTTCCCTGGGCAACCTGGGCCAGGGTCTCACCACCCTCAGAGTAAAGAACTTCCTAATTTCTCATCTAAATCTCCCCTCTTCCCATTTGAACCTACTACCCCTCACCCTGTCAACTACAAGCCCTCATGAAAAGTCCCTCCCCAGCTTTCTTGCAGGCCCCGTCATTTCATAACAATACGCTTTGGCATTTCTGTCATGCTTACTTTCACCAGGCAACAGCTTCTCATCTTGACAGAGGTGGGCAAAAGTTACGTCCCATGGGGACACCAAGGGCCAAGTCCTCCTGACCGAACTTAGAAACACAACTGACAAGTGAACAATGCCAGAAAGAGCCAGACTCAGGCTCTTCAACCACCACACCACCTTTTCTCCTGAGACCTCATATCTGGTAAATACAGCGTGCAAGGAGGCTGGAGCACACTTGAAGTCCTGTGGTAGGTTTATCTTCTACAACCAAACTTTCTTTGGTCTACTAGTTCCTTAATGGGCATTATAAAGTCATTTCGTTTGGGAGAACCCATTTCATTAAGAGCTGCCTCCAGTCCCAAGGAATCATAGAATCATTGGGGTTGGAAGAAACCCCTAGGATCATCTAGTCCAACCTTCTTTGAACATCTTCCTAACCCCTAGACCATGTCTCGAAGCGCCACATCTACCTGTTTTTTGAACACAATTTTCCTGAAGACAGTAAAATTACTGGCAGCTGAATTGCCTCATCTATCTACTAATACTTATTGCAGGAAAAAAACCCAAAGATCATTTACTCTTAGCATATATTACTCTAGTAATGGTGTAACGGCCAAAGTCAAGCAGTGGGACTACTCCAGAAAACCCAGTCCGTTAGGTCAAAGCATCCAAGCATCCAAGACTCATTTCTGTGCTGAGAAACCCTGTGTAGAGTCAGCACCTCACAAGCTCTGTCCTTCTCTTTCACTGCACCTTGGCTCTATTTCCACATCCCTGGATGGTCTTAGGAGGTCCTGTGGTAACCCTCCAACCCATGGTGCCTCCACGTAGTATATGGGTGCTACAGGGAGGGATGTAAGGGGGCTTGTAGGAGAATTCTGAGCCTTCAGAACTAGGTGAGGATGTTTCTAAATGGATCTTCTGTCAGACTGATCCTCTCTGGCCCCACAGCATGGCACAGCACAACGTCTGTAACACCAGGAAAGGGCAGCGCTGCACCGAGCTCTGCTCCCAGACACCATCTGCAACTCCAGCGTACTGGAATGACATTTATCTCCGTGAATGTCACAGAGAAGAAACTCATTATCCCACCTTCACAATGAGAACAACAGAAAGACTTTTTATATTGACGCTGTTATTATTTTTTATTACCAAGCTATGCCGTTCGGAGCTGGGTGTGGGCACGCAGGAGGAGAACAGACACAAAGCTCAGCTGCGTGATGGGAAGTGCTTTGGTGGGGGTTTTTTCCCCCCCCTTTATAAAAAAAGGGGTCAAAACGTGGCTGTGTTTTCTGGTGGGTAGCACGGCAAGGAGAGCTCTGAACAGGGAGCAGCAGAAGGACGCTGAATCTGCCCCATGGATTCACTTAAGAGCTCTTCCCTGGAGTGAAGCAGGCAACAGAAAACATCAAAGTCCTTCGATAAATGAGTAACAGGCTGGGAACGTCATCATGACGTGAGAGCTGAGATCTCAGTACTGGCTGAGAGGAAAGGTTAGGACTGGAGATGGGCTGAAAAATGCAGGGGGTGAAAGCGGACAGGTTACGCTTGATGCGACAGACAAGGGAATCCAGAGAAAGGAGGCAAAGAGAAGTGCTGTGAGCAGCACAGAGGACTAGGCAATGGTGGCATCTGCAGCTGGCTTGGGAATTGTCAAGAGTCCAGATTTGCTCAGGCCAGGAAACAGAAGTTGCATCAACTTAAGCCAAAGTTTAAGTTGTATAGACAGAAAATAAAGGATACAGAGGGCAGCTCAACACCCCCAGGTCCCTCAGCCACTCCTCACCACACTCCTGCTCTAGACCCTTCCCCAGCTTCACTGCCCTTCTCTGGACACACTCCAGCCCCTCAAGGTCCTTCTGGGAGTGAGGGGCCAAAAACTGACCCCAGGATTCGAGGTTGGGCCTCCCCAGTGCCCAGTCCAGGAGAACAATCCCTGCCCTGGTCCTGCTGGCCACACTAGTGCTGACACAAGCCAGGATGCTGGTGGCCTTCTTGGCCACCTGGGCACACACTGGCTCATCTCCAGCCACCTGTCAACCAACACCCCCAGGTCCTTTTCCACCGGACACTTTCCAGCCACTCTTCCCCCAGCCTGGAGCATTGCAGGGGGTTGTTGTGACCCAAGTGCAGGACCCAGCCCTTGGCCTTGTTGAACCTCAGCCCATTGGCCTCTGCCCATGGATCCAGCCTGGCCAGACCTCTCTGTAGAGCCTCTCACCCTCCAGGAGATCCACACACCTGCCTAGCTTGGTGTCATCTGCAAACTGAGGGCACCTGGATCTCCTCAACTAGATCTTGATAAGGACATTAGAGAACACATCCCAGTACCGAGCCCTGAGGACACCACTTGTGACCAGCCACATCCTTACTCAGAAGTTAAGCCGCTCAAATTCTCCACTAAAGAACAGTCTAAACTAGGTCTGAATTATGCCTGCAAGGCCAGTATTCCTTTCCCCCAGCACCTACACCATGACTCTTGATTACTGCATCTCATAATTACACTCCAGGCTCTCCAGGACAGGGAACATAACTCATTCATTTCCCAAGCACAGTTTAAAGTGTTCTGTGAGAAAAATTAATCATCAAGTTATTATGGGAATCATTCAAAAGAATTAGTGACATTAAAGTAAAGCTTCACTACCTCTGTAAATAACGATGCAGCTTTTGTTACAGCCTCTAACAGGAAAACCAATCACCTAACATCAGTAGGGGAACGGCCTCTCTTCTGAAAGCCTCTCTAGATGTATTTGTTCAAAGACAATTGCCAGCTAATGATCTCCCAGGCCTGGGGAGCAGTGTATTGCTCTGATTCTCAAGCCAACTTGTCATGTCAGCTTGGAGGCCAGCTCTTCTCTGCTGGGGTTTCTAGAACCATGGGGCTCACCTGGGAGCTCAGTGGTAGGTAGCAGAGCAACTTCTCACAGCGCATCAAGCAAGGAACCCACCGCTGATCACTGCTATCAAGAGACTCAGTCGTTAACATGAAAGTTTGCAGATATGGTAGAGGGTCCAGAGGAACTCAGAGAGCAAGAAAAAAGTTGGTGCAGGACAATGAGATGTCACACGATGCGGTCCCCAGCACCAGCTGGAATAACCACTCCTGGCACACCAGGGCCTCATCACATAGGGAGAGCATAGTTGTTCTGGTCTTGAGCTGCGAGAAGACATCCTGACCTGGTCACAAGGAAGAGAAGACACTCAAAATCTGGTGGAGGATACCAAACTGGGGGGAGCAGTTGACACATTGAAGGGCTGGGCTGTTATTTTGAAGGATCTCAACAGGCTGGAGAAATAGGCTGACGTGAACTTCACATGGTTCACGGACAGAAAATGTGAAATCCAGTATTTGAGATGGAATAACAGGCTGGGCACTGGACAGACAGAAAGCATTCCTACAGAAGAGGGCCTCAGGGGCTGGAGAACAGGACGTACATGAAGATGCTGAGATAAATGGGTTTGTACAGCCCTGAGAAGGAAAGATGAAGGGCTGATCTTACTCGTATTGCAAACTTGATCCAACTCTGACAATGGTCTTGCTTTGAGCTTTGCTCAGGTGATCTCCAGAGGTCCCTTCCAACCAAAGTTATTCTATGACTTTCTAGCAGCCCAATTCCACTTCATATATTCCCCAAATTTCTCCTGTTCCCTATACATCCGTGCGTATCCGTATAGGCAGATGGGAGATGGACAGGCATTAGAGAAAGTCAACCTTTAAGAAAGCCCCGGTGAAAAATTCATTATAACATTTTGCTGAACACTTGAATCAATAAGAGAGTGGAAACACAAGAACTTCAGAGCCTTTAAAAAGAAATCCAAATGAAAGTGGGGAAGACTTAATTAGAATAAAATGCTGCTTATATTCAAAGATCTAAATCATCCTTTTGAAATTTCAGAAGTTCATCATGAAATGGAAGAGATGACAGATGCCCTCAGCTGACAAGGGGAGTCAAATCAGCTTTTGATCTCTGTACACACAATCCGGTTATTCAGAATTCTACTTTTTTTTTTGCTGTCGTTTGAAATAAAACTTTTGTGATGCTTCCCGTTTCTTTAGTGCAAATCAGGACTGAAATATTTAATTGCTGAAGTAGAAGCCCCGTCAAGCAGGATTCAACACATGCTGCATCACTCAGCAGATTAGTTGGCAAGCATGTCACAAGAAGACTTTAGACTTTACTGGGTATTTATTTTGGTGGTAACAACTAGATCTGGAAATCCCAGAGGAAAACTGTGCAGTGATTTACAAGTTCCTGCCTATGTACTGAAGTGAAGAGAGGCAGGTTGCTCCGGTAGCATCCTAGAAGCCTGCTTAAATAGCCTTGCCAGGCTTTGGTGGAAGCTCCTCTTGGACCCTCACGTTTCCCAGGAGAAAAGTAAAAAGTCTTTGAGCCCTGTCTTCCTGGGGAAGGACCAGAAGAAGCTCAAGCCCCCCAAGTAAAACAGTGGGTCTTTGCTACACTCTTGACCTCAGCTTCTACACCAAGACTGGGATCAAACAACCCTCAACTAACTTCCAGCCAACTGAACCAGTTTCCTTGCACATGAGGTGTCAAAAGGTACTGCCCTCTCCAGGACAAACTGGAAAACCAGTGACTGTCTTCTGGGACCAACAGGAGCAGTAGAGGCTGTCCACAAGAGTCCACATCAAGCATTTGATGAGGTGACCACTATGAGCTTGTGGCTCCCCAGAGTACAGCTGTATTTGGCTGATGCTGGTGTGTAACTATTTCAGAAGGTACCTCTAATCCGGAGGTTTCAAGTTACTAACATAGTCTAGCATTCTCCAGGAAATCTGGGAGATAAAGCTCTAGAAGACAAGGCCCCCAACCCACGCACCAGAGATTTGCTGCATCTTTCACCTGTGCCCTCATCATCATTCCAGCGTGGGGCTGGAGCACGGTTTTGAAGCCAGTGTCTGCTCACCTCCACTGAAGAGCTCATTTTACAGGAATATTTGGTCCCAGGGACCAGATGAAACCTACTGGAAAATAAAGCTCCTGGACCACACAGTGATGTTGTCAGAGCCTCGATACCACTTGCTTTGATCCACAATCTCCAATTGCACTTGGTAATATAGACACAGCTGCTGATCACTTCTTCAACGTCCCTTCCAGCAGCTCATAACTGGCCCATTCCTTAACGCTGTGTTTGGTCTACATGAACCAAGCTCCTAGAGCTGTCATCTGCCATGGAGCATCTCAGACAGCCCAAGGGCAACCAAGTTGCCTTCTGGCTTGCTCTTCGAATCCAACAGAATCAGTCTCACAAGATGCTGTGTTGGAGACACCACTGAGGTACCAAACTTCACTGCAGCTTGCAGAGTTGGATCAGAGGTGGCATCATGCTTACACCACCACAAGCAACGGCAAAACCCACGTGTCCTGCCCATTTCCAGCTACGGCCACAACACAGCAGCTCTGGTTGCTTTTTGTTAGTGTTCACCACCAGCGTTTTGCACCAACAAGGTGTTGAGCTCCTTTACCTCTGAGTGCTGACGCAGTAGCGGGCCTCCCGATTGCCGACGTTGCGGACCAGCAGAGTCTTCTGGCTGCTGTGTTTGACTGGACAGACGGAGAAGTTCAGCTGGTCGGGGAAGTCCAGGATCGCTCGGGCACCTATAGCTCGGATGGGCACAAGAAACTTCTCCCTTTCGGTGATGCAGACGAGCTGGTGGAAATAATCCTGCAGGGAAGAGAACAATCTCAGCACAGTGCCTTTAGAGCCATCTCCACAGCAGGAGAAAAACTGTTTGCTATGGCTCTAACAGCAGCGTTCAATAACGTAATAGTACTTCTTACCTTAATGACCTTTCATTCCGGCAGCACGACTTGAAAAGGGCTGTTAACGCGCAAAGAAGAAACCCCACTGATTCACCTGCTTTCGCAGCAAGCACCAGCCAAAATTACCTGATACTTGGGTTCTGAGGCACCAAAATAGAAGTAATTTCACCTAAGGGATTACAGCAGTAACAGGAACCTGCGTCCATCACCGCTCAGCTGATGAAAGCACCGCTAAGAACCAGTTGTGCCACAGCACTAAGTGCCGTCCCAGCAGTGCAGGGACCTCCTGGAAGCTTGGTAGGGCATGCTCAGGTACAGTCAGGAGGACTTCACGTACACGATCAACTGCCAGTCTCTGGTGAAAGGCTGGACATCATGATTGTTCTCATGTTGGGTACATGTGTGCTTCCCAGCCCTCCCCATGGCATTATAGGGACAAGGCTGGGGACACACACCCTGATCCATCTCCCCAACCCAGAACCAGCTCAGCTCTATACCCAAACTATTCTCCTGAGATGTTTGCAAGTACTTAAAAGCACGAACAACTCCAGCCCTGCCCTCAGCAGCCTATTCCAGCTTTACCCTACGTGTCCACGGAGTTCCTTCTGGGTCTCAGTGTCCCTTCACATCTAACCTAGCCTCAGGGACACAGCAGATGACAGCTTTGCTTCCTCTTAGCTGCCTGGTTGATACCTTCATCCCTACAAGGTCTCTAGAAGTGACTCGGTGCCTTGTTTTTCATGCCTACCCAAAGCAGGAGCAGCAAATGGGAGACACCCAGACATTCCTCCGAGAGCAAACTCCACTGTGCTCTTCCCAGCCATTGGCTTGCTCAGAAGAGAGCCAGCCAGTCCCCCCCACCCCTTCAAGCTGTCTGGCATTTAGCAGGAGGGCAAATCCAACCCCCCACATCATTTCACTGCAGGGATGAGCAGATCAGTCTCCAGATGTCCCGTGCTGGGGGGAATCGCCTTGTCCCCGACAAAGCAGCGGGGACAAGTGGCTGTGGCAGAGCCAGGAGCCGTTACCTCCAGCAGCTCTCCTATGGATGAGTTGATAAAAGCTCTGCTTCTTATCACTCCCTCGCTGTCCTCATCCTTTTTCCTTGGTGCTTTTAATTCATTGGCTATTTTTTTTTTTTCTAACTGTTGAAGCAGCAAGCAGACAATTTGATTTAGGGATTGCACACAGCGGCAGCCTCCCTTCCCCAGAACAGACGCAGATCCCTCTGCGTTTAGGTTTTCCTGCTCACATACTCATCTTCTCCAAGCCTGGAAGGGACCAAAGGCAGCCAGACAAGGCACAGACACACAGCTCCAGCACCAGTACCCACCAGCTCAGCTGGGATTCGTGGCTGCCATGATAGATGCTGTCATATCCAGGATGCAAAAAAAATAAAGACAAATCTTTCTCTTTTTTTTGCCAGACATCTCAAATATCTACACTGGAAATGGCAGGAGGGCTTTTGCTTCTCGTATTTAGAAGGTAAAATACACGAACTGCAGCAAATGACCTACAGAATTGAGTATCACATTGCAGGAGAGCGTTTCATCTTCAGCAAGTCTTTCTGAATTAGCAATTTTGTACTCAATCTTGCAGCCTAAGCCCTCTAAAATAAAAGCTATGGGCAGCCCATGTGAATTTAAAGCACCTATTGTCTCAGAACTTCACGTCCTGGACTGTTTAGATCCTCAGAACCTGCATTAGCAAATGAAGAATGCTATTTTTTTTTTTTTTTTGGTTCATTTGGCCACACTACTGTAACAAAGGCATTGTAAATCCGACTGAAAGCCGCGTGCCTTATTAAGTCTTGGCAGGCCATATTTACTTATCTCTCCCTTCCAGATGCCAGGTAGACAGAGGAGGATGCAAGGAGCTCAGATCAGCAGGAGGATAACAGGAAAAAAAAAGAAACTTTAACAATTGAAGGTATTTGAGGGAAGTAAAAGGAAGTAATTTTCAAGTTGTTGTCGCTGCTAAAGATGAGGGGATCAACAGAAATATAAATAAGAGCCCAGGGAATAAATCCTCCCCACAGCAAGCACAGGCAGCTTCCCAGCCCCGTGCTGGGTGAGGGGCACGGGCACTCCGCACACTCGGGCAAGGGAGCTCTCCAGGTACGTGAAGACAAAGCTAAAGCAACGAGGACTTGGCCTCACAAACAACCAGGACTTTGAGAAAGCTGCCTCTTGCCATTCGTGCCTTCTCCAGGGACACCCTGGGATGTTGCTTCCCATGTAAGGCTTGACTCAGACTCACTGGGCAGTTGGGATTGGAAGGGACCTCTGGAGATCATCTCATCCAAGCCCCTGCTCCAGCAGGTCACCCAGAGCAGGGGGCCCAGGATCGTGTCCAGGCAGGTTTGGAATCCCTCCAGAGAAGGAGATTCCACAACCTCTCTGGGCAGCCTGGGCCAGGCTCCAACACCCTCACACCAAACAAGTTTCTCCTCCTGGTCAGATGGAACCTCCTGGGTTCCAGTTGGTGCCCGTTGCCCCTTGTCCTGTCACTGGGCACCACTGACAAGAGTCTGGCCCCATCCTCTTGCCCCCCACCCTTTAGCTCTTGATCAGCATTGATCAAATCCCCTCTGAGGCTTCTCTTCTCCAGCTCAGCAGCCCCAGGGCTCTCAGCCTTTCCTCATCAGAAAGATGCTCCAGGCCCCTCAGCATCCTCACAGCCTCTGCTGGCCTCTCTCCAGTAGTTCCTTGTCTCTCTGGAACTGCGGAGCCCAACACTGGACACAACACTCCAGAAGTGGGCATAGTAAAGGGTGAGGAGAACCTCCTCCACCTGCTGGCTCCACTCTTCTGAACACACCCCATACCCAAAGCACTTCAGCATGCGCCAACCCTTCAATAACCCTCTATGAACCCACCAAAGCAGGACCTTGCACCAGGTTGAATGTAACATCAGTCAACCAGGAGAGAAGCCCATTTTCCCCCCTTTCAGATTATGAAGGAGGTGCTAGGCAGGGGCTGGCTGTTCATGCTGCTGTGAACCCATGGTCTCAAAGCTTCTGAAAGCTCAATTGACCTCCCTTGGGAGAAAGGGGCTGCAATTCCCATCTGCACTTACTTACAACCTAGGGGTACAGTCAAAACCTGTTTAAAACCTTGTTTGACTTTGCAAACCCTCAGCAGACTGTTTAAAACCAGGTCTCTAGATAAACACGTCTGGGTGAGAGTGGGCTGCATCACTCCTATGCTTTACAGGTTGTGTTTAGACAGCTCCGGGCTTGAGATTTTCATGAAAACACAATCTCATCCTTCATGCAACTCCTCTCAATTTCAAGGAAAATACACATGATGGTGTGATAGTTCCTCTTCTTAGTTCCCTTTGAGAAGCAAGAAGTTACAAGCTCTGCCTGCAACGTATCACCCCCGGCATTTAAATTTGCACCCACTAAAACTGAAGCAACTGCTTGTCTCAGATGTCGTTTCAGGCTCTGTGGAAACTCAGGCTAATATCAGTAATTGCCATGGTGACCTCAACCTGAACTGCCCAGTCCAGCCAACTCAGATGGGAGTTTTGCTGTGTAACCAACTCAACTCTTCTCCAGATCCCTTGCAGCACCCAACCTGGGATGAAAAGATCCTTGTAGCATGAGGCAACGCAGTAAAAGTCAAGCAGGGAAAGGTCCCTGCTGAAACCACAACACTATAGAGGTTGGAAATAAGAGTCACTGAAGGAGGAAGGCTGGAGGATGAAGATGCTCCATGTGAGCAGGGATGTCCCTTCCGCAGCTTCCCTCAGCCACGAGTCACAGGAAGCTTTGGAATCAGTCACTTCACTCCAGGTTCATTTTGCACAGAGCCATTTGCCTTGATCTCCTGCCCCTTCCCTCCCCTGAAAGTCATCTTAGAAGTATCCTTAGAAGAGCTTCCTGTGTGCTACAAAACATCTAATCTTCACGGCGCTAATTTGAGTAACGCAATAACTCACGGCCCTGTCGTATTTCATCTTAATCAATGACCATTAATTCAGTCTCTGCAAAATTCATCACTGATGCTCAGCGAAGCTGATGGACTGAACTTTTGCTGTCTGGAAATATTGTATTGCTACAGCAAGAAGAGCAAGAGGACACAGCAGTGAGCTGTGCGATGGTTTTATATGCTCCCGGCTTCCTTCATCCCTTAAGATAACCTATTGATAAGCCTGAAGGACACAAACCTACAAATTCCTGCCTGGTGATTATTTACCAGTCAGGTCCACAACGGTTTCCAGTTAGGCAGAGCCTGCCAGACCATAATACAACCCAGGACCAGGGGGTGGCACGAGAACACCCACACTCTGCAACCACAGCCATAAAACACGAGCATGTAAATCAAGCAGCAGCAAGAAGAACTAATTGGAAACGCAGCCCAACATGAAAATGAGCATTTCCTATTTAGAACGCAAGCGCTGCGAAGCAGAGAGACGCACCAGCCATTTCTTCACTGTCTGACAGTCCAACCATGTGGCATGTTCCCAAACAGCTGCGAGACAGTAGGAAGCTGCACATTTTTCAAGAGAGGGCTACGTGGCCGTGGCTTTTCTGCCACCACCAGCTCACGTGGTGCTTTTAACTAGCGCTTAGCTGCAATGTGACTCCCTTGAATCGGGGGTGACTTTGTTGGAGTCAGATTTACCCTGGAAGAACAGATTCAAAGCAAGAGAATTAAAGGAGTGATCGTCCCCTGCTCGCTCAGCATTGAGGAGGCTGCCCCTCAAAGCCTGGGGTCAGTTTTGGGCCCCTCACACCCAGAAGGACCTTGAGGGGCTGGAGTGTGTCCAGAGAAGGGCAACGGAGCTGGGGAAGGGTCTAGAGCACAAGTGTGGTGAGGAGCAGCTGAGGGACCTGGGGGTGTTGAGCCTGGAGAAAAGGAGGCTCAGAAGAGACCTTCTTGCTCTCACCAACTCCCTGAAAGGAGGTTGGAGCCAGATGGGGTCGGGCTCTTCTCCCAAAGAACAAGCGACAGGACAAGAGAAAATGGCCTCAAGTTGCACCAGAGGAGGTTTAGGCTGGACATTAGGAGTGACTTCTTCCCTGGAAGGGCTGTCAAGGGCTGTCCAGGCTGCCCAGGGCAGTGGTGGAGTCCCCATCCCTGGAGGGGTTTCCAAGCCGTGGAGATGTGGTGCTGAGGGACACGGTTTAGTGGTGACCTGGCAGTGCTGGGTTAATGGTTGGACTCAATGACCTTAAAGGTCTTCTCCAACCAAAAAAATTCTATGATTCTACTCTATGGCATGAAGGAAGGAAGTCCTGCAGGGAAACCAAGACAAGGAGGCTGGCTCTTTCCACCAGCATCCTGCTACCTCCTGGCATGACTTTGTGAGAAAGACAAGGTTAGGGGATAGCTCTGAGCCAGCAGATGTTTCTGCACCAGGCCGGAGGTGCAAGATCTTTGAGCATACCTGTTTTCTCATCTTTCACTTGCTGCTTAGATTTAGTTTAACACTTTGTCCTGTCCTCAAGCAGCATGGATATAAAAAACTAAAAGAAAAAAAGTCCCATGGTCTCTACCTCCCAATGCTTGGGAAATAATCTGTTCCTTTGGAAGGACTGAGAAATTATTTAACATCATTAATATTTAGGGTGAAAATTATTTTGGCCTAGGGCAGTCCTCCAAACCACCCAAGTGACACAAAAGCTTAATCTCACTGAGGTGGGCTTTGCGAAGTACACTGGGGCCTTTAAAATGTGATTTATTGGTATTAATTAGCATTCTTTTTGGAGGTGGAAGAGGTAAATTGGTGCCCATGAAGGGCAAAGTGACGCTCTTCAAGTTGAGAGAAGCAGCAAAACACCACATGAACAGCACCACAAATAGAAGTAGGGTGAGATAAGCCTGGAGAGCACTTATGTCCAAATACTTTGTCCGTTGTCTTGCCCCTGAACTGGGGAGCGTGTGGCGTGGGGAGCTCTGCCAGCAAGAGGTCCTCTGCAGAGCTTCAGGGACAGCCCAGTGGTTTCTGCTGAACTGGGTTTTGTGCTCCTTGCAAGGGTTGCGCAGGGCATCGGGACAGGGACGGGGATTTACAGAGCGGAAGCAGAATTTTGTACAAATCGAACGTTTTGTCTCGTACTTGCTGGAGTGTGAGTCAGCGAAGTACCCGAGTGCTGTAGCTCAGCTAGGAAAGCATCGGTAGCATGGTCAGGAGGTGCTGAGCACCTTGAAAACCCCTTAGCAAAGACAGGCTCTGTAAGGTCACCTGCGCTGGGCTTGCAGGTGCTTGCACGCAGAGGATGTGTGGTTCAGTCGTGGAAGGCTCATGAGCACTGCCTTTGAAAAACCTCTACATCTCTGCTGCTCCACCATCCAACAGAGACTGGGGATAACCCAGTGAACTGGGCTGCAGGTACAAAGCCGCGTCTCAGGGTTGGAGGCTCTTCCAGTTACGGAGTGGGTTTCTGTATTGTTTAAGTTGGAAAAGACCTTTAAGATCAAGTCCAGCTCTTAACCCACTAAACCATGTCCCTCAGCACCACATCTCCATGGCCTGGAAATCACTCCAGGGATGGGGACTCCACCACTGCCCTGGGCAGCCTGGGACAGCCCTTCCCAACCCTTTCAGAGAAGACATTCTTCCTCACATCCAACCTAAACCTCCCTCAGCACAACTTGAGGCCATTCCCTATTGTCCTATCACCTGTTTTTTGAAAGAAGAGACCAACCCCACCCAGCTCCAACCTCCTTTCAGGGACTTTTCAAGAGCAAAACAGTCTGAAACTTGTAAGAACCTCCAGCCCATGAAAGCGTAATCTTCACTGTGGGAAAAGTTTCCCCCCAGTTCTAGATCCAGCACAACCGCACTGGAACCAAGACAGGTTCCTCAAAAGCCACACCAGATGCCCTGTTCTGAATCCAGCCCTGCAGGCACACCTCCCGCTGAAGGCATTGGCCTCTCAAGACCTCTGGTCTCACCTTGTTCTCCTCAGGGGTGAAAAGGATGCGGAAAGTTGAAGGCATGCCAGGTGCTACCTTCCGGCACACATCATTGGGGCTGATCAACTTGAAATAAGGCGAGTTCTCCAAGACGACCTTCACCAGCCGAGGAACCTGCAGGAAAAAAAAACCACAGAACTAATTCTGCTACTTGTGGAAACATGAGGAGAAGAGACCTGGTGACATCCTTCCTTCACCATCTTTACACAGCACTTGAGGCACATGCACACAGTGCACAAGGGTGGACTTGAACCCCTTCTGCCTGGGCAAAATAGGTCGAAGCTAGAGGCAGCAGAGCAATGCCCTACTGTGAAGGAATCACCAGGTAGGTAAGGCACCAGCAGTGTGGAGATGGAAAAACCTGAATCAAGACATCTCCATACTCAACAAGCCCAAAGGACCTGCTTGCTTCTGCCTGCACACATCCATGGGGTCATGCCTCTAGAAGGTAAAAGTGTGTGTTGTACTGGGGGAAGGAAGAAATTTGCTTCTGAGATACTGGTTTGAGTGGGGCAGTCAAGCTGTGGTGCCAGTCATGTGGGCAGACCACCAAGAGAAGGAGACCACAGACACCGTGGCCTTACTGGGAATAAAAGCAAACCTGAAGAGTAAAAGGAGGAACATTGAAAGACAAAGAGACAACCTCAGGAACAAGGAGATGGCTAAGAGAATTTACAGGGGCCCGTAAAGAAGCAAGGTACTCTGCAAAAGCAGATGAGATCAGTCAACTTGCCAAAACGATGGAAAGCCAGACAGCCCCCAGGCTGTGCCTATCAATTAATGGGCTTCAAAGGCATTTTCTGCCCTGGGATCCACGGCCAGCACTGACTCACAGTGTGGTTTCATCATTGAAAGCCAGTCTCAGCTCTCCAGAGGCTCCTGCTGCCTGGTGATTGTAGCCAGGCAGCTGCCAGTGCAGGCAAGGCAGGTTTCTGGGTGTTCCTCCCCACACCCAGGAGACCCAGCAGACACTCCACTGCAAGCTTCTGCCCTCTGGGATGCTACAAGCACCGAGACAGCAAACAGACATTTCTAGCACACAGGTATCAACCCCTGAGCACCAAATCTCACCTCCCAAATCCAAAACAGGCTGTTTTGACTGAGGGGCAGCTTCACTGATAAATAATGAACCCACTTGAGCTGTGGTAAAAATGGAGGTTCACCCTGCAGCACCCACCCCAGGCTGACAACCCATGGCCAAGGCAGTCCTGAGCTCTCCAAACACCCTTTGCTTCCAGCAGTGTGCTGAGGCTGCGAGTTCCAGGAGCCAGTTTCATTCTACGGACCAACACTTTGGCCACCAAATCCCCTGGGAGATGAGTACTCACGCCTGAGACCTTCAGCAAGAGCCACCCAGAACATGAGGGCAGTGAGGAGCAGCTTGAAGATGGAAAAGCCATCTTACAACACAAGTAAGAGCAGTAAGTATCTAGAGAAGCATTTCTGTACTTGAATTTGATTACAGAGCCTCTGCTTGGGAGCAGACTTTGCTGTTAGATGGATTTAAGGAGCAGAACCTCAGGCTGCTGTGCAGTAGAATTCAGAGGAATCTGGGAAAACGGGTGACAAAACTTTGAGACCAAACACGATGTTGCTTTTCTCCAGGACATTACCAAAAGCCAACAAAATTAGAACATAATAACCTCCCTTGGGATTATCACCTTTATCTCTGCGTACTTAAAAAGACCCAAAAAGATTTTCCTTAGAGCTGATCTTCCCTTTACACCGGTGCTGTCCAAGGGTTGAGGTCTCACTAGCTTCAAAATTGATTTATTTGGGGAGAGAAAAAAAAAAGACAGTTTGTACGCTGTCCCCCCCCTTTGCAGGGCATACAAATCCCAAGGTGCAGCTGTACGAGTTTAGGATTTTTTATCAGGAGCAGCAGAAATGTTGATGCAGATGTTCTTTTCCACTTGAGGAAGCACGAATCGAGCCAATGAACTGTTTGCCTGTTGGCTGGTACTTGGCAAAGACCAACATTTTCAAGTGCCGCACGGATATCGGAGCAGCTGAAGCCAAAGGGCTTCGTGGGGACAAAGCAGAGCCATAGGGAAAGAGAAACTGAGGCACAGTTGACTGAGGAAAGAGGATATCTACAGCAAAAACCACGTGTGGACTACATGAATGGTATCCCTCAGGTGTGAGCATCCATGCTGCATCTTTCCAACGTTCCCAAGCTAAATGGGAGGACCAGGGAGGATGCATCCCTCCCCAGGAGTAACTGAGGGACCACACCTGCATCCTTCCTTGCCAAAGGATCTTCCATTTTCAACCACGTCTTGTCAAATCCTGTTCTCTCCGAACACACTTGGACTTCTCCTGCTGTTCCTCCACCTGCAGTGTGCCCCAACAGCTTTTTTTGGTCCACTTCATTGTTTCCCCCAACAGGTAGACTTGGAGAAGGGGTTAATTCACCTGCTCTCATGGACATTTCCACCTTCTCATCCCACCCTCCTCTCACATATCCATCTCACTCTTCCTTCCAGAGCAGTATCTTTCATTACACCTTTTTCTGACCTTCCTCTGCTTCCAGGACACTCCCTGATACGTGTCAAGAGAAGCTCTTGTGTGTACAATGTTCTCTCCCAGGGCACCTTCTATCTCAGCTCCTTTCTTCCCTCTTCTTTGCCCACCAGCTTGCTCTTGGCACACGCCTCATGCGAGTAAATGTTTCCCCAGCTGACGTTTAAAAGGTTTCAATTTTCCTCTTCACAGTGGAACAAAATTGCTGACATTTTTCAACTTTTCCCTTCTCGGCTTCCTTGGGAAATCTCAAAATTATCACCACTTTTTCAAGTAAAGGTGGAGACCTTCAAAAGCACAACTCTGGCTGTGCCGTGGTTCTCCAAAGGGAAAGCAAAGAGCCATGTTGTCTCAAAAACCTGAGCAGGACTGAAATAAGCTTAGCAGGAGCCTAAAGTGGCACCTAAAGACCTCCCACTGCTTCTGCTAAATCAGTCTGCTTCCACTGCTGTTTCAAAACACCTTTCCTGGAGTGCTAATGCCACCAATAACCTATTCCAGCATGAAGAGAACTGGAGGGCTGGAACATCTCTCCTGCAAGGCCAGGCTAAGAGGGATGGGATTGTTCGGCCTGGAGAAGAGAAGGCTCCAGGGAGACCTTCTGGTGGCCTTCTAGTATCTGAAGGGGGCCTACAAGAAAGCTGGGGAGGGACATTTTACAAGGGCTTGTAGCAGCAGGATGAGAGGTAATGGCTTCAAACCAGAAGAGGGAAGATTTAGATAGATGAAAGTAGTTCTTTGCTCTGAGGATGGTGAGACACTGGCCCAGCTTGCCCAGGGAAGCTGTGGATGCTCCATCCCTGGAGGTGTTCAAGGCCAGGTTGGACGGAGCTTTGAGCAACCTGGTCTAGTGGGAGGTGTCCCTGCCATGGCAGGGGGTTGGAACTGGATGATCTTTAAGGTCCCCTCCAACCCAAACCATTCCATGATTTTATAATTCTCTGATAAAGTGGAGAAGACTCAGCCTCTGTGCTTTAACAGTGAGCTGCAAGAGGCTGCTAAACAGGCTGTAAGAAGTAGAAATGCTCTGCTAGAAGCCAAGGAGCCAACAGGACATGGTGCACACTCAAGGTGAAGCATAAGAGCAGGTAATAACTGTACAGCCCTCAACATTCCCATTAATCCAGGGCTTTCAAGGGAAACGGGAAAAGCTCCTTTAGGCTAGATACCACGAACGCATAGCCAACATCAGGGGGAGAATGCCCAACATGGAAAGACTTCCACCATCTCGCAAAATAAAGGTGGTGAGACTATTTTGGATGAGCTGCGCTGTAGCAGAGAACGCACTAAGCTGTATCCCAGGTGAATTCCACCGCTCTCCTCCAGCACGCTGTTAAACCTCGGCAGCCCTGCACTTACCTTGTCGTTGTTCCTCAGAACCAGCGGCACTTCGTAGACCTCGCAGGGGACGTAGCTCTGAAATACCACCTCTGATGGGAACGGCTGAAACAAGCTCTGCTCCAGGTCAACTGCTGAGAACTGGAGATGCAAGAAAGCAGGGAGAAGTTCAGTTGCTGGGAGAAAGATTCATGAATGAGAATCCTACACTGACCTTCAGTAAAGAACAATCTCTGGGTGACTATGTCCACCTAGCTCATACTACAGGAACAGTAGCTCACCCATCTGTGTTCTGAGGTGATCAAAAATTTCTAGGCCATGTTGAGCAGGCTCAAGCTAAGAAGGTCTTTTAGCCAGTTTCTCCAGGTTTCCTTCTCCACAATGCAAGGCAGAGCTCTGTGCTAACGTGGTCACAGCTCCAGAGCATTTAATGAAAGAACAAAGAGCACTCCAGGAGCAAGTAACACCCAAGAATTCACAGGATACTCCATGGGAAACAATTTTGGGATGATCTTTACCCTGGGACAGAAAGATCAAGTGTGACATCCTCAAATATCTGTTTTGATAGAGAGCCTAGAAACCAGTAAGAAGAACAGCACCAGATGAGGCAAGGCCAAAAAGAACATTAGGAAAAAGAAAACTGAGGTGGCTAGAGATAAGGTTCAGCTCTTTTCCCAGCATTACTGGGAAACTTGAGTAAGACTGGACTTGGCATCTCCTTCACCCACAAGCTTTTAATAGTTCCTTGATCTATTATTGCTGCTTTATTTAATACCACCACAGAAGCACGTCTGAAAACAGCAGATGCTGACAGAGCAGTGGCATTACTCGGAGAAAATTCCCTCCTGCTTTGTCTCCCCTCTCCCAGCTGCACTGTCCCCATTCAACAGGTCTCCTGCTTCCCCACAGGAGTCACGGTCACGCTGAAGCTCGCAGCTGCAGCACGCTGCCGGTTATCTGTGCACGCGTCCGAGGCCTTCCCAACCTCGCGGGCTGCCTAGAGCAATCCTCAACCAATTTATGAGAGGTCTCCTGCTGGTAGTTTTCCACTTCACAGCTTACCTCAGTAACCTCAGTGTTATACTGAGCAGTCCGGTAGGAACAGCAGCTTTAAACGTTGATTTAATTCCACACTGTTCCGGATGAAGCACATCTGCTACACTCCCCACAGGACAATTCCCAGGCATATCTGGCAGCCTGTAGATCTAACGCCCTGGAAGGGTCCCACAAGTTGTTCCACCCCAAAGCATTAACGCAATTGGGCTTGTTAAATCTTGACTGATTACCACAGGCCTTCAGCCTTCAAAGGCCAACGCTGCCACCATTGAGGGAGTCATGGCCCCAGGCGTTTGACAATGACTACACCAAAGTCAGAGGTGGCTATTCCAGCAGGAGGATGGAAAATGCAAGCTCATGCCCTTGTGTCCTGCCCCAGCCTTCCCTCAGTATCATGCTTCAGTTGGACCTTCAAGGTCTTTTCCAACCAAAATGATTCTATGATGGCAGCTAAACTCCAGCAAAATCCAACTTCAGCAGAAGTTAGGTAGATTTAGCACAGATCAGGACTTCAACATCTCATCAAGGAAAAATGCTTTACCTTTCCCCCAGCAGAAGGAACTCCACCACTGCCAGCAGCTGGAAAGGACAGCAGGGCCTGGCCACCAAGGTATTTAGATAAGCTGGAGCCAAGCCTGTCACAAGCACGAACCCTCTTCAAATGTCACATCAAACCACAAGGAAAAGGGCAGGAAAATGCTACCTTCTGATGGGAGGTTTCACTCATGTCTAGAAGCTGGGTGATCCGGGGCCGCCTCATCTCCCGAGTGCTGGCCAGCCTCTGCTGGGTGGTAAGAGACATCTCCTTCAGGAAGGCAGAGGGAGTCAGCTGAAACGCAAAACACCAGCAAGAGCTACAGAAATGCCTCTGCCGAGAAAGGCTTTTCTTGTTCAAGTGCCACTGATGAATAATTTGTGGCCACAGGCACTAGGATAGTCCTGGAAGTCCCGTATGTTACCTGCTGAAATATTTAACATCAGTAAATTAATGATCTAGAGCGGAACGCACGTGTTCTAACCGAGCAGCTCGGTCCCGTTAGCTGCTTCATGATTTGATGTGACATGTTTGGGGATTTCTGCTCTTCGGGCATTTGTTTCCTCTTTAGTTTTGCTGGACTGAGCCAGTGACCTTTGAAGAGCGGGGAGGAGTTATCAGAAATCCCCTCACTCCGTCCTCGCACAATGCTCACAACCAACACACATGTGGAGATGTCACTGCTGGGTGAGTCAGAGGAAAGGAGGACAGCAGCGTTGTGCCAAGACTGAGGTGGAGAGGAACAAGTCCAAGTTTGACTTATCTCTTTTTAACTAGCACTTGTTTTCTCTGTTCTGGCCTCACAGATCCCTCCACAGAAGCATACAGAGATATCTCCTTGGCAGAGCCTCAGCAATAGGTCATCTCCAGCCAAAGGTGACATTTGCTGATGGGAAGGAGGAACTGCCCTGACTCCACTGCTGTTTGCAGGGCTGGATCCGTGCTCCGCACAGGATGAGATAACAACTGTCTGAAACCTGTTCTACCTGGGACCAGCCACATCTCAAGTCTTCAGGTGGAGTCTGAGCAGTCCACCACATGCTCGGCTGCTGGAAGGGAGGTATGGTCAGAGCAGTAGTGGCTTCACAGTGCTGCTAGACAACAGGAGGGGCAGAGGAAGGACACGGGCAGTTTCCAGCCTTCACACAGCTCCTACCTGGCCACAGCAGGTACTTACAGGTACAGACTCCTCTGCCTCCATGACTAGCTTTAGATTACGAGGTGTTACCACTTTGCTCTGGAATCCATCAGATGTTCTGGAGGACATCACAGACCAATTGATCTTGCCTGTGGCCATGTCTCAGCTCACCTGGAAGGAGCAAAAACAGGACTTGGAAAACCCAGAATCCCGTTTGCGGCAGGCCTGAAGGATTCACCTGTGTCTCCAGGCTGTGGCACCCTTCCGAAGTGCACCTCTTGCAAGGAGCCTGGTGATGCTTCTAACTAACGGACCATGGAGTTCAATACTCTGATTAAGAACTATAGTTTCTCAAGGCTAATTGGGCTGGTTTAAGTTACAAAAATTACCCAGCAAATGTGACTCCTTCCAGGCATGAAATTACCACAGTGCCCAAGAGCATTTCTCCAGGGAGAATGGGGGCCCTAATTTTCATTTATTAACACCCAAACCCAAGGCTTCCTACAGGCATTATAGAGGCTGTAACAGCAGAAATAAGCATGAAATCATTAAGGGAACATGAGCAATTAGCTTAAAAATGTGAAAGGAGGGCCACTTTAGAATTTATCCTAATGGCAGCTCCCCAGCTTCCTTATCCTACAAGTAGCAGGGGTCAACAGGTCCATGGGCCATCCTTCTTCCAACACCAGCCTGCTGACCACCTCTCATCTGGGTCACATGAAGTGGGTGTGCAAGAGAGGGCAAGAGGAGAAGACAACCCTGGAAAGCAGGTCTCAAGCACCGACAAAAGCCAAAGATGAGCATGGACAGCATTTACTAAGCGCTACTTTGGACTAGAAATAATTTCCCTCTCTCCTTCTGGCTGCAGAACAAATGGATTCACCCACTTCTTATCTTCTGTGACCTGAAAGACCGGTGCTCTCAAGCCCAGCACCACTCTAAACTGGGTCACATCTTGACACATAGTAAAATGACAGCTCCTACTCCTTCTTACTTCCATTCACTCCACGTCATCTTTGTGTGGACTTGACGCATACCGCAAGACATCATCTATACCAAGACAACCATCCCTTCCCCTCGAGTTCGACCCACATGCTGCAAGCAAGGCAATAACTTCATTCCTTCACTCCCCAAGCACCCACAGTGTTTAACGTGTTGGTGGTACCGGGCCCTTTGTAGCTGTTCTTGCAAGAAACACCAGAGCACAGCACTGTCCCGTGGGCACGAGGACATGCTGCAACAAGAGCTTGGATTTATAGCTGGAAATTATTATTCAAGAGAAATCTAACGGGGATGACGCAACATTAATCTGGATTTCAATGTTTCACTGCTGGGTCTTGAGAATAACTGGATTATTTGTTCCAATTTTCTAACTGTAATTTCACTTTGCTTGAAATCCATCCTGTCCATCATGCCCACAAAGCTTATTTCCAGAGGGTTGCCAACCTCCACACTCCCCCCAGCCCAGCCTCAGAGTTTCCCCTACCCTCTAGCCCTGGCGTGAGGCATTCCCATGGCTCTGCTGCCTGAAATCCCACAGGGATCAGCCTCCCAGGTGATGGAGAAGAGGAGCAGAACTAAGCCATCAGCCACATCTCCCTGCAGAGGCAGGACAAGACAGCAACCAGGACACAGCACACCTCCAGCCCACCACCCGTCTCCTGGGGGGAAATCTCCATTTTCCCAGGACTTGTCAGAAAACCCAGGTGGATCAGAGCAGGGTGCCAAGCTGAAGGTCACCACAGACACCCAAGCTTCATCTTGCTCACCCCAGGGCTCCCTTTCCTCCACTATCTACAGCTAAGCTAGAAGTCTGCATCACCACAAATGGCACAGTGGTTTTCAAACCCATTAAAACCCCTTCCACCTCCCCAGGCTTCCTCTTAGACCAGGTCTATAGTTAAATCCTGCTGAGTATCACGGCTGCTGCTGCAGCCCTGCTGTTGGCCCTCCTGCCAAAGCTGTCTCCTTCCTCCCCCATGGCCAGACACTACCTTAGGACAGGTAATCCACGCTTCTCTGGGAGGATTCACTTTGAGCAGTGCTCACTCTTGCTTCCTGAATCACCACGGGCTCCTTGGTGGCTGCGGTCAGCCTGGAAGGACAGGAGCCAGCCAGGGAACCGTTGGTGCAACCGTTCTCCCACCAGCTCAACAGTAACTGTCACTGGGGCAGTGCCCTCCACTGGAACCTGGAAGGCAACAGACAAGACTTAGGCTGCCCAGTGTCCCTTCTCCTCAAGTGTTACAGCCTCACCAGGCAGAGCAGGAGGATTTTACCAGGATCTCAAGGGAGGAGAGAGTTCAGAGCTTGACACCAGCTACAGTCTGCTCATTTCTCTGCTGCTGAGCTCCTATTGCTCCAACACAGGACATCCTGCACTGCGCAGAGAATCATGGCATGGTTTAGGCTGGAAACGACCTTAAAGATCATCTTGTTCCAACCCCCTGCCATGGCAGGGACACCTCCCACTAGACCAGCTCACTCCAACCCCCACCCAACCTGGTCTTGAACACCTCCCAAGGACAGAGCATCCACAGCTTCCCTGGGCAAGCATCTCCAAGCACTTGTGGCTTTGGGATTTCTTCACCTCTAGGCTGGAGTGGAGACGATGCTTTCTGCCTTGGACTTCCTCAGCCCCATAACGGGCCAGGTTGATCTCCGGTGGTTTACAACACTGCTGAGATGCCTTCATTAAGTTACAGCCTCGCAAACCCCCACAGCCCATCTATTTCTTAAACCTCTCCCTCTGCGGTGAATGACTGCGGCAGGTTCAGAAACTACGCCCCAGAGTAGCATTTGTTAGCGTTCTGCGAGCTGCAGATAAATTAATTTAGACACTGCAGACAAGCCAATCATTCCTTTGTTGAACGAGTAGAGAAAAAAGTTGCCACGCCAACTTAGAAAGCAAGAATTTTAATTTCTATTCTGCTTGCCCAGAGAGGACCCCAATCACGTCGATGCGACAGAACAAGCACATGGCCACATCGCTGCAGCTCTGACAATGCCTTTGGGGGTGTCCTCTCTTGTTGCACCTGGTGAATGCCCATCTGATGAGCTTGTTCCAATTAACCGTGCACATGTATACACGTGCCCACCAAGGACACCCAGCTCACAGGAGCTTCTCAGCTGCCAGGGAGCTTCACGCATTTTCAGCACCGCATATGCTATAAACAGAAGTTTCGCAAGTTCTCTTGGCCACATGAAAACCAAATCACCACATCTGCTCGGCTAGGAACAGGGAACCTCCAGTTTGAAAACCAATATTTGTTATTTGTACTGCGTTCAGTTCTGGGCTCCCCAGTTCAGGAGGGACACAGACCCACTGGAGAGAGTCTGGAGAGGGGACTGGAACATCTGCCTGATGAGGGAAGGTTGAGAGACCTGGGGCTGGTTAGTCTGGAGAAGAGAAGACTGAGAGGGGATCTAATGAATGTGGATCAACAGATGAGGGCTGGGTGTCCAGAAGAAAGGGGCAACCTCCTTTCACTTGTGCCCTGCGATAGGACAAGGGGCAATGGATGCAAGCGAGAGCACAGCAAGTTCCACCTCAACATGAGGAGGAACTTCTTGACTGTGAGGGTTCCAGAGCACTGGAACGGGCTCCCCAGAGAGGTTGTGGAGTCTCCTCTGGAGACTTTCAAGACCCATCTGGATGCCTTCCTATGCAACCCACCCTAGATTCTATGGTCCTGCTTGGCAGAGGGGTTGGACTCAACGATCTCCAGAAGTCCCTTCCAACCCCTAACATTCTACGATTTAGCAGTTTACAACCCCGGTGGGAAGGAGTGCTGGAAACTACCTGGCTCTCCAGCCAGCTAACCTGGGGAAACTCATTCCAAAACATCACCGGCATGGTGTCCAGCCACAAATCTGAGTGGAAACTGAAGAGATCGGACAAAGAAACCTCAGATGGGACACCCCTGTGCACTCAAGGCACCAAGACAGAAGCACTGTAAGCAAACTGGGTGCTGGGTGATGCTTCTCCACCTCAGAACTTGCAGACAGACATCAAGGTGAGACCCATCAAGGCTCTCCTGCTTGGTCTGAGATGCACCCACAGGGCTGCCAGCTTGGGCTCCTTCCCACAGCTCCAGCACCTTTGAAGCAATGGTAGGGCCTCTCCTGCTCAGCACAGAAGGGACTCCTGCCTGCTGCAGACAAATAGCACAGCTGAAGCTAAGTCTCATGCTCAGAGGACTTGCTAGATAAGCCTCAGGCACTTCACAAAGGAAGCTCCCAGCTGCAAATTATCTTCACGGAGCTGCACAGCAGAAGCAACATGAAACCCAGACTAGGCTCACAAGCACCTCAGCACCCGATACCGTACCCTGATGCTGTTATCTCAGCCTGCTCCCAGCCTCAACAACCCTGCTCCCACGCTTGGCTGTGTTCCTGCTGTTGACCCACCATCCATTTCTCCAACCCAAACCCTCCTGCCCTCCGAGGTAGACGGAGGGAGCAAAAGCCAGTCTTTAGTCCTGCTTGTCAGCCCAGACGAGGTCACTTCCACATCTCCTCACACAACATGGAGAAAGCAAGTGAGAAAAAGCTTGATCTGCAGGCTGGCCGAGAGCTAAGGAAGAGCCGTGGCTGGGAGGCTCTGCTCCCTAGATTACAAAGTCTTTTAGCTAACAAATATTTAATGTGCAATGCATAAGCAGTCTCTAAGGGGGTAAAAAAAGACCAGGATCATCTTTAAAGTGAAGGCAGAAGATTTGTTTCATGCTGTGGGCTCACAGCTACTACAGAGACTCCTCACTTCATGCCAGGCAGGAAAGAAGGGGTCTCAACAGGGTCACCCCGCTCCGAGGCAAGTGTTTGTGGCCAAGAGTTAAAGGTAAATAAAAGCACCTTCATCATCTCGAGGGCAGCAATATTAAGCTCTGAAGACCACCCTGCTCATGACATGGGCTAGGGCCATACAGCCAGAGTACGTGAGCATGAGGCAGGGCTTCACGTGAGCCTGCAAAATTCAGGAGGCTCAACAGACGCAGAAGGGCCCTTCTGGGCCCACGAGCTTGCCAAAAGCTGCACCAAGGAAGAGGCTGATGTGAGCACTTGGCTGTGGCCCTAAAGCATCCAAATCCCTTTGTGCCTATGTCCAACAGCTTCCCTCTGTAAAATAAAACTGAATGGCTCTCTGATGATACCGTGCTGGAAAAAGACAGGAAATTAAGAATAAACAGTAAATCCCTAATGGACATAAAGAAAAAAAAATAGGGAAGTTTGATGTAAAGGCACAGCCTGATGTCTATGCAGCCCATGGCTGTCACCGTGCCACGGGCCAGGGCTCTTCTTTCAAGGGACTCCACATCCCTTGTGCTGAAGCAGCAGCACCAGCCTTGGAGCTGGTCTGACACCAACCGATTGTCCTCCAGACTTAGAAGCTGGGCATTTATCAGCATGTCCTGCACTACAACACACTATACCCAGCTTCTCCTGGAGGAGCACAGGCTGGTGGCTGGATGGTCCTTCACTATACACAATAAATCCTCATCCTTCCTTCTGCAAAGATAAACCATCTCTCTCTGGAGTAATTGGTTAATTTGCCTTCCTATTATACCTGGCGGGAAGAGTAAGACAGGAGATCTGTTAGCAGTGAGAACCAGGATGCTACTGAAGTATTTCCTTCAGTTTAATCATCTTTCCCTGTACAGGCTTAAGCAGCAGGACCACATTTCTTGCCTAGAAATCACCTGCTTAGCTATAATTACTATATAAACAGCCTCTCAAGGAAGCTGGGAAGGAGAAGCCCAATTTCCAGAACTAATCTCTTGCCCCTCCAGCCCACTGCTAAGTGGCTGAGTGCTTTCTAAATCAAGTCTTGCCACCCAGGAAGCCTCACCTGTCACCATTATATTCCAGTCCCTCTGTATTTCATCACTTGGGTACTGTCATCCCACAATTGATTACAAAAGCTCTGCTATAGCTGAGATAATTAGTAACAACCTAGTGTTATACTTTCCTGTCAGCTCTTTTAACAAACTTCAGCTGACAGTGAGACAGATCAAGCTCCCTTCCAAAGGTCTGCTGGAGATTCTCCAGCTCCACATACTGTAATTTACAACCGTGGCTCCTACCTTAAGTACTTAAAGCACTATCTTCTCACTCCCAACCGTCCCCCTCAGCATCTCACCTCTGCTATCCTGCCTTTGCAACCCCCTTTTCAAGGGGCAAGGCTGGACAACCTGTTATGAGGAACCCACAGCCTCCCAGATCAGTCCAACCTCTATTTTCCCTAGATAGCAACAGGAATTGCTGCTTCTCAGAAAAATATCACCTATGGGTTTAAAATGCAAGGACAGGATAGTCCGGGCAAGTTAGCTTTGCAGTCACTTCTACCAGACCATCTGTTGTGTTTTCATCATAAGCCTTCGCAGCATTTTAAAGACAGAGCGAGAATAAATAATCGCACTTCTCATTTACAGACAGGGCAACGGATAAAAATGTAAGGCCAAACCATCCCAAAGCCCAGGTGGCAGGTGAGGAGGGCACGACCAGCAGCTGAGGCAGACAGCCTCCATCACCTCCACATTTAACCCCCAGCCTGGATGCAGTCACACCTGCATCCCACGGGAAGAAAAGAAACCATTTAGGAAGTTTCTCTCAGGGAACAAAGCTTGCTCCTTGGCCAGCTCTGGTGGGGCAGGGAGAAGGGGCTCCAGCTCTCAGTCCTCGATATGGAAAGTTCTGCAGCCTCCAGGTGCCTCTCACCCAACACAAGACACCCCCAACTTCGCTCCACAGGCAACCTCACTCCTAAAATCCCCCCCAAAAAACAGCAGCTTCATTGCAGGGAAGCAGATCTGGCAGAAGGACAAGCACAACACACTGCCAGGAGATGTTTGGGAGGACCAAGGTCACCCTGCCCCAAGCAGACCCCTGCCTCGCACAAGAGATGACCCCAACACCGCCATGTGGGACAGGGGGTGTCACCCCACTCTGAGCCCCCATCTCAACTCAGCCCCGCGCCCAAGCCACCAAAAGGCACCCTCCATGCTTCAGCCGTGGAGGGGATGCAGCCAGCGTCACCCCAGCATGGGGGTGGTCACCAGTACCCCCCCACCCTCCCCGCTCCACAGGGACACACTCACATACTGGCTCCTGCAGGCAGCTGGGCTGTTGCCCTGGTTCCCAAAGCAACAAGGCCTCCAGGCCAGCCCCAACACCACCATGGCAACAGCAGGGACACAGAGGGGAGGAGGCAGCGGTGGCTTCTGGACAAGATGGTGGACACCAGGCAGAGAGGACAGGGATGTTCGGAGTCTGGTCCTCGCAGTGGTCCCCCTGCTCCAGCTCAGTGAAAGGGAGACCCCAAAGGCACCCCAGGAGCCCAGACCTGCCAAACTGCTTCAGCAGGGAGCTCCCACCCGCTTTCTGGTGCCCCAGGATCACAGAAACTGGCCACACTCCCCTCATTTTGTGAGGCATGGACACTGGAGGTGCCTGGATAGCAACTCAAAGCAGTAACAGCAGCTCAGGGAAAGCCTATGTGACCACAGCAAGCCTGCAGCGATACTGCTTCCAACAGACCCTCCCAGCTTCAGCACAGCCACGGTCCTGGGTGTTACCCTCAGACAGAGCAGAGGTTAGAGAACTTCAGAGCAGGACCCAAAGTGCTCTCCCTGGTCCAGGAAAGCAAGCTAACATGCAGGACTGGTCACGAGGAGAGCCACACACCACCTGGGGACTCTCTGTATGTCCATGTATCCCAAAAAACAAGTCACACACAAGCCCCATAGGTGCCAGCACTGCCCTCAAAAGGGACGATCTGCTCTTCTCTCCCACATGCTTTGACAGAACCAGGATTCCAGTTCCACCAGCCTACCTGCCTTGGTGGCATCGTGCACCTCCCAGCCTGTCCACAGCACAAACCAGCAAAACCAACCATGTCCTTGTCAGGGAAGCACAGCCCAACAGACACAGCTCTCAACTCTTTATCAACCCCAGGCTTCCCCTTCCCCCTTTCCTGAGGAGCTCTGAGCTCCATCCACCTGTGGTCTGCTCAAACAGATGCAGTTCACCTGAGTGTCTCCACCCAGTGCCCTTGTGCAGGGTCTGACAGAGGGTTAAAAGGAGGTCAGTGCTTGCTGAGGTTTCCTCAAATCCCTCATGTTCATCTCAAGGCCAGAGTTGCTTCTCCTATTAAGAAATGGCACTGGTTGGTTGGCTGAGGAGACCACAGTGGAAAACTAAACTTGTCTAAGACAGCAAACAGGAGTGCTTACTTCCAAACTGGAGATCTGGAGACTAAGCCCTGCTTCTAGTGAGCACCACCAGTACTTCATTAAGAACCAGTCCAGAACACCTCAAACTCCAAGCCTTACGCAAAAGCCATGGGACTGTAGAGTGAAATAATTACCTGAAGGTACATGTTGTTCATACATCTTCCCCACGCTTCCCCTTGCACAAAAAGGCTCCTGCCTAACGAACCAGACCTGAGAAGACCCGCAGTCATTAAGGCACTTCACCCTGAAGCATGTGCCTTGTGTCCTGGGTAACAGCAGAGCTCCAGGCAAGGCTCACCCTGCGCCACAGCCAAAGTACACCGTGGAACGTCTGAGGGCACAGACGGTCCAAGGACCGAGCAACAAAATACAAATGCACACAATAAAGGCACCCTGGTAGGCAGCACATCACCCTCTGGTGCCTTCAGCATGAGCACGACCTGGGCTCATCCTCCTCCCACCACACTTAGACCTTGCAGTTACGTGCTACCTCCAGGCTGATTTATTTGCTCCTCGGTCCCTAAGCTGCTCCAGAGATGAGGCAGTCATTAACTGCGAGGGAAATGCAGGCCTCCGAGGTCAGGCAAGCAGGGCGAGATGTGACCTGCAGCTCTTTCAGCCACCGCTTCCCTTCATCAGCCTTGGGTCAAGCAAAGCTCACTTTGATCACCCACTTTACCAAGTGGACATCATCATATGGTTATTTCACTCTACTTTCTCACACAGATGAAGACACAAGGTCTTATACATGTCACACAAAGTCTAGGCAGGTTTTTTTTTACTCCTAGACGGGTTCATTCTAAAGTAAAGCAGAGTTCACAGTACTGGAGAACCTGGGCCAGGGGAGCTCCAACATGCTGGACAGGAAGAAACAGGTGCTGAAGGGTTTTTTGTGCACAGGCTTTGACTCCAAATCCTTTTTCCCTTGGCTTCTCTTCCCACATCCCAGCTCCTGTAACATAACTCCCTTATTTCACCTCCATCTGCTATTGCCAGACCCCAGGCTGGACATACCCAAGCCCACCAGCTGGAGCCCTGCAACACCAGCATAAACAGCAACATGGTTTAACACCATCAAAATTCCAGATGACACCAAGAGGTCACCGCATGGTAAGAGCGCTCCAAGACAACCCACAGGAACCAATTCCAGCTACCCAGGCTCAAGAAGCAGAGCACTCAAAGGGCCCCAGCTCTATATCCAGCTCAGCCAGGATCTTCAGCCTCACTGCAGCACCCATCGCTGGAAGCAGAGCCTGGGGACATCTCCAGGAACCTCTGCCAGGGCCTTAAACACCCAGCCAAAACGCTGGCAGGCAGCAGGGACTAGCAGATGCAGGTTTGGGAAAGGGGAGCTGCAGAGACCCTGGTGAGCAAGCAGAAGAGGACCACGCTCTCTGCAGAAGGTGGCTTGATTTGATTCTCTCGGCTTGTGCACACAAAGCCCTTGGGGGCCTCCAGCGTTTTGCAAAACACACACGTTCTGCCAAAGCTGCTTAATTTCTGATGGCAGAGAAGGTGAGCACTGCAGATTATTACTTTTCCTAGCCAATGGGGACTTGGTGTCGAGGTTTAGGATTCTCTGCATTCCCAGAGGACACGGTGGGGAGATGTCACTGCAGGTGTACTACCAGCCAAGCCACTGGCACCTGAAGAGAGGCCATGGCCAGCTTGTCCTGTAGCTTCTTCACCATGACCACATCTCTTGATGCCTACAGACATCAGGCAGCCCTACCAAGCTGCCCTTCTTGAGATGGGCCTGAAACTAAAATCAGTAAGGGTGTACATATTCTGCAAGGCTATACGCATGGTTCAGGACACCATGCATGACGTAGAAGACAGCAGCCACCGCTTTCTGACCCAGTCCTGGGCTTCACCATGCTCTGAGATGGTAAAGTCATGACAGAGCATCCCTCTCACAGAGCTTGCTGCCCAAATCCACAAGTGTAGCTGAGACTGGGAAGGGGAAGGAAGACCAAGTCTCTTCCAGGCTTTTTCCTAAGGACAGGGTTTATCAGTTCAAAGGAGGCTCAGAAACAAGCCACAATATGAAGCACAAGCCACCTCCTCCCCAGGGGAGACCCACACTTCCAAGAGGAGCTCAGACGCTGAAATTCACACCATGGATGCTCAGACCATGGACTCAGCAGAGGTAACATGGTTTACATCACTGGTCCCTCTCCATTTCTGGGGCCATACATACCCACCTCTGCTCCCGACAAGCCCCACATCCCTTGCCAATACCCTCTCTGCCCCATGAGCTCACCTGTTGTCCTTCACAACATCCAGCTGTCACCATTTAGTTCGGCTTGGAGCCATCATTCCTGATTCCTACCTGGCTTCCTGCATTTCTGCCTCAAAGAAGGACCCATTTCCAGCAGCACAGACCACAGCTAGTCCCAGGAAAGCTCAGAGGGGATCACACTTGCACACAGCCCAGCACAGAGGCAAGCCAGCCCTCCAGACAAGCCACCCTTCTCCATCCTAGCAGGCTCTGACCACACCAAGCCGTTGGCCCTGCTCTTCAAAGGCACAGATAACTTTGTGCATGCGGGGAGCTGAAAATCCTTCCCTCCACCCCCTGGGAAACACTGTTTACATAGTTGTTCTCCTCCTGCAGAAACAAATGAGCCTACAGCCAAGGGCAACAGGCAGGCACGTTGCATTATTAACCTCTCTTGCTGCAGTGCTAGAAGGACATGGAGCCAGCGTCCCCCCAAAACCCTGCTGTAGGATCTGAGAGGAGATCTGATGGCACATGCACTGCCTGGCTTCTGAACACCCAAACCAGAGGCCCTGGTGGGGTCTGAAACAGGCACATCAGAAACAGCTTCCCTGCCATCATTGCTGCCGGATCAAACCCATCGAATAATTGGACTTGTTGGGCATCTTGCAGAGGACACGGAGCTGCAGCAAAGCCAAGGGCTGCGATGAGGAGGCAGGGAGGAAGAGCGCTGGGCACGGACACCTTACACAGTCAGCTGGGAGCACTCACCACCCCCACGAACCCACGGAGGAAGAAACTCCAGCGCTCAAAGGACCGACTGCAACACTCAAATCATTCTGGATGCTATCAAACCGCTTCCTACCAAATCACTGCAGTGAGATCACTTACCCAACTGCAACCTCATGGAGTCCCAATCAGGCAGCCCATAATCCTCTTTAACCCAAGCAGCATTTATATTTGTGTTCTTCTACGAAAGAAGGCAGCTGGCTCCTTTCAGCCATGCTTCCCTTGCCTTTCCCCGAGCAAATCAATCCCACATCGCAGGGAAGAACACTGATAGCACAGACCTCACCGCACAGCCCTGCCTTTGCCTTCTCCCTTTTCATTCCCACATTCAGAATCAATTTTCCTTCCTCACTTTTTGCTTTTTCCCCCCCCTCATCTCACTTCCAAACCTCAAACTGCTTCTCTACTTTTCTAAATCAAGACCATATTGCCAATGTCTGTTTTGGAGACTTTTGGAGCTAATTGTTCTTTCCCCACTGCTTTTTACAACACAGCAAAGTCCTTGGCCCCAACAAGCGTACTGTCTCCCAGGTGGTTTTTTTAGCTCCATACTCCAAAACCATTGAATCCAGCCAGCTGTCCCTGTGTAAATGCCAACGAAAATTTACAAGCCTCAAACAATTAATCACAGTTCAAGGGGAAGCTCTGACATGGAGATCAGCAAGGCAGTAACAGGCTGTGATGGCCAGGAGAGTGTCACAGGAAGACGGGTAGATTCTGGATGAAGGTTTAGGCCTGACAAGGTACTGCCACAGCAGCTCAGCCTACACGAGAAAGTGGGTAGTTGTCAAGGGCACCGATCACCTACGGTTACAAGAGGGTGTGGGAGACCAACCCACAGTTGTTCCTAGGGTTAACACAACCTTAACCCCACCTGTCTTGGCCTCCTGTTTCCTCTGGCGTCTAAAAACCATCTAAGTCCCCATGATGCTGGGGACAGAAACATGCTGCAGTCCCACCACACTGTAGGACCAGGGCTTAGCAGACTTCTACAGTCAGAGGAAGAGCAAGGGTCAGTCCCCTCTTTCACACTCAGCTCTTCTCAGCTGGCAGCATCTTGCCAGGGCATTTTCCATCGCACCCAGTGCCATGGGGCAACCATATGCTGGGGAACACCAAGCCCTCCTCTCCTCCACCCAAGATACAGAACCTCCTTCAGAGCTTATGCACATGGCAGCTCTCTACTTGGCACCACACTTAAAACCATGGCAATACCTGGAGCCCCTAGCCCACAAGCGTTCCTTTCCTACAGCTTCTCCAGGCCAAGAAAGACACCCTCATGGGCTTAACCTGGCCTGCAACAGCTTGGTTGATGTTTGCAGCTTCTGGCATCACTTGGCAGCTCCATCCGCAGTAGGACTGGTCTCCTTGGCTCCTGGCTTCACAGCAAGTCAGTCAACAGCCCCAGCAGCTCTAGCACCTCTCCTGTAGGACACTTTCAACACCAACATCTGGTTCTGCGATTTGAAGCACAGTAGAGGAAGATTAGAAAGAACAGTTGTAAGTGGGACACAGGGAAGGGACAAACCCATCCCTGTGACATGTTTCAACCTGAGCCCAGGGCAGTACCTGGCACAATCGCAGCAGCTACCAAGCACTCTGGGGTGTTCAGAAGCAGAGCTGTGAAAGAGCAGCTTCTTTTATTTATCACTTGTGAAGCAAGGAAAGGACAAACTGGTCTCCTTGCTGCTGCCAGGCCAGCTGGTGCAGCTCCCTGCAGCACGCAGAGATGCTGGGGCCGTCTGCAAGGGGACAGAGTGAGGCAGGCACCAAGAAAAAAAACATATCCAAGTTGAATGTGGCTTGACCAGCTCTGGGCAGTTGCCTTCACAGAGCAAACACAACCACGCAACAGCCACAATCCCCGAGTTTGAACTCAGGCAAAATGTCAATGAAATGGCTGGTTTGCTCAAGGAAGACGACTGGGTTGCCTTTGGCTTCATCAATTACTCGACTGTGTTTGTATCCGAGAGTCTTCTGCCCAAAAGATGGGGAGTTTCGTTAGAGAACAGCTATGGAGAGGTCATCCCGGGCTGGACCTGAGTCAGGGCTGATTTTTCAACAGTGCACCCCTTAAAAGAGCCTCTGCTCTCTGCTACAGAGGCACTGCCAGACTCCGCAGCTTTTACGATCGAGGTGTCCATGCCAACTCCCAGCACATCACACCTAGGCAGTGGGAACAGAGGCCAGATTTTCATTTTCCACATAGAGATTGTCCAAGCTGAACTGCTAAACGAGCTCCTTTGGTCCTTCCTTGGAACTTCTTCCCACCCTTCACATGTCCCATGAATCAGACAGCCAGCAAGAAAACCAGCCTCAAACATCTCCTGCAGATTCTCCTTGCGAGAATCCTTCCTGCTCATGAAAGACCGGCTTTGTAATGAACGTATGGCCTCAGAAGCAGAAAGGAAAACCCTTCAAAACACAAAGAAGTGGAGCCACTCGTGAAATTAGAGTGGTTGATCTGGTTGGTGTCAAGAGCACCAAAGGTCTGGATGAACGAACCTGTCAAGCCACTGACATCATTTATAACAACCGCGATTTTAGAAGACAAAAATGAGGATAAAAGAGATAAGCACTCCAGTGGGTCCAGGAACTGCATCTCTGACCATCAGCACAAGCACCTCAGTTTCAAGACTCAGCTGCGGGACAGATCCACCCGATCTGGAGCTGTCAGCCTCACTGCAGAGTTCGTTCCCCATTATCAGATGCGTGGTAGGAGCAGCTCGAGAGGGTGCAGGTTTGGTTTGAGCAGCCTCTCTCTGCCACGGATGAAAGCAAGGACCTGAGTGCTCCATTTGCGACTTCCTCTCACATTGAAAAGTCTTCCTAGAGCACTCGGGCACCTGATCTCATTAAAAGGGAAGAGAGGGAACAGATGGAAACATAAAAAGAAGCTGTCAGCTGCCAACCAATGACCCCATCTGACTCCAGCCCTCTCCCCACTGCGGCAGGAGCACAACTGGCTGCTCTTGGAAGGACAACGAGGCCAGCGGAAGACAAGGAGGATTTCAGGTGGGCGATAAACAGTAAGAGCAGAGGAACTCTTTGTAAACAAGAGCTCCTTTTGCCAGGCACAAGTTCATCCACAACCAGGAAAGACAACACAAGGACTTTGCCATGTCCAGGAACTCTCCTGTCCCTGCAAACAGCGAGGAGTGGTGGGCTGGCTCAAACAGGCACCACGTCTCTGCCTCCAGGCACCAGCAAACCCAGCAGAGAAGTCCCAGTACAGGAGCTGGGATCCCCAGCAGCAATCTCACAGCCTGCAGTTCAGGTATTCAAGCATTCTAGGAAGCCTCAGCAGACCCAGGTGATGTCCTACAACCAAGAGTATCATACCCACCCCCCTTGCTTTCAAGGGGTTTGCTTCATTCCCGTCCCCAGAGCATCCCCCTTGGGTTCCACCACAGAGACTGCACCACAAACATCCCTGCAGCAGCTCTGAAAGGCAAAGAAAAAAAAAAAGCAGCATCTCATTGCTATGGATAGAACCACGATGCAGATGATACAGCACAGGAAAATTAAGGTAGAAATTTATTACACATCATTTTTTCTCCAGCAGCTGCCTACAAGCAGGGTCTTGTCAGTTGTAAGGCAGCAAGTATCACAGTCCACATTGGCTGGGGACACCCAGCACATCCACTGCCAGGTTAGAGCTCCCTGCCTCAGGCACCTACCTAAGGACCTTGAAGAGGGAGATGGAAGGGTGCTGAGCATCCAGCTGGTGCCCTCAGCATCCTGTATCTCTAAAAAAAACCAGAACAGGGCAAGGAAAATTATACCCAGGCACCAGGACCTTCTAGAGGCATCCATCAGCTGAATTTCTGAGAAACAAACATCTACAGTTTCTCTGTAGCACAGCCTCAAGGCAGACACCTTCTTCTAACCCTCCCTGGCTGCTGCTCACACCTTTTTAATCAGGAGCTGGATGCTAATTTCTCCCCACCAGGTTCGCAGTAACTTGCTGGGCTGAACACAAAATGGCTTTGGTTTAATCTTCCTATGACTAGAAGACAGAAGTTTCCAAACCTGTTTGGAAACAATTTTTTTGTTGTTTCCTGGCTGGTCTCACCAGCACCGAGAACTCCTTTTACAAATGATCTCATTAAAGACACATCTGGGATTAACCACACTAGCTAAATCAAACCTTCCCAAGGAATAGCTGGCCTGCAAGGGGAACCGATGAGTCTCCTCACGGAGCAGATCTGGGTAACGAGCCCAGCAATGAGACAGTTCAGGAAGCCAGCTCGTGAAGAATGCTTCTTCTCCACAAGCAAAACCAGCTTTGCAGGCCGACTCTGGAAGGCTCCAGCTGCTAAGAGGACACAGCCCCCACCACCCCAGGCAGAGGCAGATTAGACAGCAAACCTCCCTTCAAACAGGACATCTGAGCCTACAACGGCAGCTCCAGTCCCTGGGCTTAGTTTTGCTCCTCTCCACAGCTCAGAAAACTCTTCTGCCTTGTTGGACAGGCTGGTCCCTCCCTGCTCTGAACTCGAGAGAGGACCCTGGGGAGGTGAGACCAGCCCCTCCACGCTTCCCAGCTTGCTGGGCTGCACCTCTGTGCAATGCACAGTCCCTGCACAGAAGGGCAGCCCTTTTTTTAGGCTGGCTGGCAAAAGGGAGCTGAAAAGCAGCTGGGGGAGGAGCATTCACTTGGGAGAGGAGGATTTCTCCTTCCCAGCGAGCAGCATTTGCAGGGCAGCAGACAAACCGGCTGACATTTGCCGAGAGCTCTGGAGGCACATAACCCTCTAGAAATGCCCATCATTAGTCCTGCTATTCCTGGCCCACAAAGCTTGTTTGTCTCCCACAAAAGCTACGGGAGCAGCACAACTCTGGCACACATCCTGTCTCCCTGGGAACTAATCCTACGCTCGTCCTCCTTAACTGTCCATTTGAGCCCACAGCAAACCTGCGAGGCCTGGAAACACCTGGCATGAAATGAAAACAGAGGTTGGCTACCAAGCACCACCTCTCCCGGGGATCTGTGCCCAACCAGAAACCCTCTCTCATTGTGGTCATAATCCAGGTAAGGTTGAAACAGCTGCTCTGGAAGGGAGAGACAACACAAGGAACTTGCCAGCACCATCCCTTCCAAAGCCCTGCTCGGTCCCCTGGTAGAGCAGGGGCTGCTGCCAACACGGGCTCCCTGCCTGCCCAAATTCCCCCCTCGACATTCCTGCTTGCCCCAAGTCTAGATACGGGTCCATCTGGCAGTTTCACAGCAACAGCAGTTGTCTTTCCAGTAAAATAAATTCATCTAGAAGAGAAGGCAGCTAACATCTGCTCCCCGGCGGAGCCTGCAGCCAACGGGAATACTGCTGCATTCCTGCATGTTTTATCCTGGTTTTTTTCCTCTCCCTTTCACTCCTCAAAGCAGACTGCATGGTGCATCAGCAGGCACAGAACCACGGAAAAAAAATGAGGTGGAAGAGACGCTGGGTATCTCTAGTCCAACCCTTCCACACAAAACAATTTCAAAGTTAGACCAGACTGTGCAGGGATGCATCCAGCAGTGTATGTATCTCCCAGGATGGAGATTCCCCATCCCTCTGGATCCCATCAGCCTTTACCTGCCTTTAGAGATGTTTGTCCTCAACTACAGCACAAGCTCCAAGAGATATTGTGTGCTGTGATCCTACAGCCCTGTTCCGGAACCTCAGCACGCACCTTCCGAGTCCCTGACTCCTTGAAAAGAAGAAGAAATCTTGTTTTGGGTAGTTTGTTTTTAAGCAGCCATCTGTTGAACTATTGTCTGCGACCAAAATGCCAGCTGCTTCATACCAAAGAGGAAAACCAGAGTGAAGCAGAAAGGCATTGACGTTCTCTGCCTCGTACAGTGCCAGAAGACGTGCAATGGACCAACAATCCCAGGGAAATAAAACCCACCTTTTTTAGCAGCCTTTATCTTTGGTCCTGCACATGTAATCACATACCAACCTCTTCTTCATGGTCTCTTGCAGTCCAACAGCACCAGGAAATCCAGTCCTCAAGGCCACGGCATCAACAGCAGTGTATTCCTGGGTACACAAGGTGCTGCCAGGGAATGGTGGGCAGAGAAGCCCCTGGTTACACACCTCTCAGAGAAGCTGAAGTTCAAGATGGAACAACCACCAAGGCTCTTAAAACTAAAAGCAACATATAGTTGGCAGAAGAATAGTAGGTTCCACTGCTAAATGTTTAACTAGCAGTTAATAGGTCTCCAACACACTCCCCATGACAAGTCTCTGCATCTTGCTCTGAAAAAGCAGGCGGACAAGGTACTCTAAAGGACTAACATCTGCCCTGGGACCTTTTCAATAAGCAGTACATGAAGACACAGGCTTCCAGATTCATGCCAGCGGAGAAGTCAGCATGTCAGTGACTCCTGCTGAGCTGGCTCTTGTAATGAAGTCAGGAGGAAGGTTGGGTTTTTGGTGTGTTGAGCCGCATCTTTGTGCTTCTTTCCTGGAAAAACTAGAGGTGCTCGTTGGAGCAGTAAGACAGACAGGGAACATCCTAGTCTCAGTTGTGGTTACCTACGTGATAGGAATGTCTGGTCTCTCACAACCACCAGGAGCTCCCTGCAGTGGTAGGAGGGGGTTAATCGAAGCACTGATGGCTGATCCCCTTCCTGGGATGTAGTGACAATAAAGAGCAAGTCAGAGATGGACATCCGGGCAGACAGTGCCTACACAAACCAAAACACTTCAGCCAGAGAACAGTAAAGAGAGGCCAGACTCCGTAACAACCTGAGAGAAAGAACACCATAAAGGGGCTGATGAAAAGGCAAGAAGGAAATGGGTTCCCAAAGCACCCAAGCCACACAAGGGAGGAAAAGCAGGAAGCAGGTAACATTCCTGAGAGTCAGGCCAGCTGTAAGTGAGCCCAGCACACACAGCTCTGCTTTTCTGAGCCTAACACATCCTGAGCGCTAGGATTCGCTCAGCTAATATATGCCAAACACTCAATAAAACAGCAGCTCTTTTTTTTTTCCCCGCTGAATAAATAATCTTTCCTACCAGATGCAATCAGGAGCCTGACTCCAATTTGGCTGGGGCAGCCTTTCCTCTGATTAGGAACCTGGAAACCTCAGCTCAGCCACTCGCAAGTTTCTTGTTTGCAGGGAGATTGCTTCTAACAGCCGGGGAGATTAAATAAAACAAGCGTTCACTGCAAAAATCAAGGCCAAGCCAGAGCTGCTGCTTGCCTGTTCATACAGCTGCAGAGCAGTCTAGTCAGGGAACAGAGCAAGAGATCATCCTTCCACTGACCCCTTAAGATCAGACCTATGCAATCACTTCCCATCTCTCACTTCCACCCAGATTTAAAAGATTGAAGGTGCTCATTTCTTTGCCCAGACTTGACGCCTCTACGCATCTGCACTTAGGACTCGTCCACACGTGACTGACACCAGCACTGCAGTAACGGTGCAAACCCAAAGGTCTCTCCCAACACTTGATAGCCAAGCCCAGGAGGGTGCAGCTCATGAGCAGCAGGGCCAGAACCTGAAACAAAGATCTGCCCAGGATTAGGGAAGAATGGGGAGAAAGATGCAATGCTGAAAGCACTGGGCTCCTGAAGCTAATAGCAGCATGGATGCAAATACAGACAAAAAGTAATTAGCAAGAGGTTTAGCTTTCTGTATTGTTAAGGTTGCCCTGTACCTTGTAAGAGGTGTATGTCTCCTACAGATGTGCAGTAGAGGGAGGATGTCTTCATTCACTCAGCCTTGGCTAAATAAAGCTGTAGCCTAGTGACAAAAAGCAGACCCAGGTTGAAAGATGGAATCACTGTGAAAGCCACTGGCTCAAGTCCAGGATGGAAAAGCAGAGGTCTCCAGTCTCCATCAAAAGGGGCCATTTCTACAGTGCCTCCTACCTTCTCATCAGTGAAGCAGTAACTTGCAGACCAACCATGTCTTTGAGAGTCTGAAGCCTTCCCCAGACAAGCCCCAGATGTCTTCAACACAGGGTTGGCTGAATTATCCACAGGGAATCAGCTAAATGCAGTTTAACTTATTTGCCTGCTTAATCTAGAGCACTTTTAAATCCTTGTACATTGAGTTAAGTTGCCAGAGGTATTTTAGCCCTTGAGACCTCAAGATCATGAAATGCTTTGGGTTGGAAGGGACCTTTAAAGCTCACCACCCTCAGCATCAAACATTTCTTCCTTCTCTCTAGTCTAAATCTCCCTCTTCTAGTTCCAAACCATCTCCCCTTGTCCTGTCCCAACAAGCCCTGCTCAAAAGTCTGTCCCCATCTTTCTTGTAGGTCCCCTGCTAAACAACGGTTAAGAAAAACTTTAGATATACAAATTTAGTTTCCTTCAGTGTTTAAGTGACTGTGAATGAGCTGCTCACCCATCCTTGCTGCCAGCTCTTGCTAGGAGGAGGATTCCTTCAGCTCTACCTTGCATGCGATGCCTGCTTAAAACACTGTGCTGAGTCAGCAGATCCTGTCCTGCAGGAACAGGTAACCCTGCCCTGAACCTCTCTGCATCACGCAGCCTTCATTTGTCTCTGCAAATTAAGGGCCAGAAGCAGGAGAGAAAAAGAACAATTAATAAGCTGGCATCAAGAGCTGGACTTTGAGCCTGGTATCCCCCTCCTAAAAGACACATCCAAGGATACCCGGGCTAAAGGATCGTTCCTTCAAGTACATGAAGTAATGGAGTAAAAACCCGTTGTTTTTCTCCTGATTTGGTCACCAGAGAGCTGTCCGTCAGCCCCTGTGCCACAAAAACACACATCCTAATTAAAGGCAACACGTACAAGCCTGAAGCAACAAAAGCAGAGATTCATTGGCGGCATTTGGCAAGCGATAAAAATACAGAAGCTTTTGGTAACAAGGCTTTGAAGGGAGAACTGAAGTTTCTAAGCATCACTGCTGGAAGGCTCTTAGAGAGGAGGGTGCTAAATATCGTCAATCAGCAGATTTAAGCATTGTCTGGGAAATGTCAAACACTGCCTAGATATCATACAGCTCTCTGCAGTGAGGCCCCCAGCAAGAGACTCCTGTGGGCTCTGAGAACACGGACTGATGGGCCACCAGCCCTGCCAGCACAACACAGCTCATTAGCTGTTGGTGCAGAGAGTACAGAGCCCTCAAAAAAAAAAGTCAGCGCCCCAGGACATCCAGCAGCTCCCTCCAGTACCTGCAGCCCAGCCCCGCTGGCAGGAGTCCTCTCAGACTGGCCCGGTCAGTGCTCCCAGGCTTCCAGATTCCAGCCTTCTGGGAGCTGCACTCGGCCCATTTCAGGGTAAAAGAAGAAAATGTTCCTTAACTCCATCAGGAGACTTCCAGGGAACCTCAGGGAACAGGAAATGAAATGAATGGATTTTGTTCAGTTGTTCCAAAAGCAAAACAAAACCAACCACTGCAGCAGCGAGACAGTCCATCACTGGAAGAGATCTTCAAGTAACTACCTTCCAGCTGGATGGCATCACTTTACACCACCCTTCACAAAACCCCTGATAAAAGACCTCCTACAAGTTAGCAAAGAACCAGCATTAATGTTGTCTACAGGATCAGCCACCGACTTTAAACCCCCAAGTCCTTTGGTACCTACAGCAAACATCCAGGTCTGATTCAACCCTAGATTGAGTTCATCTTCTGGAACGGTAACAAAAGCAGCTCCAGCAAGATCAGTTAGACCACAAAATCTTCCTTCCATATCGGACCAAGACCTGGTGTTTCTGACCAGCTTGATTCTCACAGCAGCCACTTGGCCTGCGGCAACTGAACAGCTCCTGAGCCTGACCAGGGGATGAGGCAAAGCCTGGGAAAGGAGGACAGCTGTGAAACAGATTGACAAAGCTAGGACAGGACCAAGGGTTGGCAGCACTGGGATCTGAAAGCTACCTCACCCCTTCAGAAGATGTGTCCCCCACAGCACTACAGCTATAGGGGCTAATGCTCCAAGAAAAAGACACTTATTTCCTCTGCCCTTGCCTGACAACATCGATATTTAAGTGACAGATCACAGAACGGAATCACAGAATTGCTTTGGTGGAAGAGACCTTTAAGATCATCGAGTCCAACCATTCCCCCAGCCCTGCCAGGGCACCACTAACCCATGGCCCTCAGCACCACATCTCCACGGCTTGGAAACCCCTCCAGGGATGGGGACTCCACCACTGCCCTGCCCAGCCTGGCACAGCCCTTCACAACCCTCGCAGGGAAGCAACGCCTTGACATCACCTCTGAGACAGGCAGTTAAGATGACAGTGATCCTTTGATGGGAAAGAAGGAAGAGAAAAAATATGGAGGAACATGCCTTCCGAAGAAGATTAAAAGAATGAAGGCTTCATGAAACCAGCCCATGATCTAGACATTTTTGTATCTGTACCGATGTTACTGTACTTGGAATGGCATAACATTAAAATCCCTTGCCCAGGGAGAACAGCAAAGCTTTGGAGATGAGCACAGAGCGCTGCAGAGCCTTTCAAAGCCAGCGGAGCACACCTCCTCCTGGGGGTGGCCAGCTCTAATTGCCACGTTGCTTCCCAGTAATGATAGGGGGGAGATAGGCAGGACAGCTGCAGAAAGTAAATGAGACTTCTCAAAAGGGGAAAAAAAGGAAAGAGAAAATAACCAAGATCTTTTTTACCGTGCTATTTGTGACAAGAGCCGTCAAAACAGGAGAGCCGGTGATGGACAGCTGGGGAGAAGAGTCGAAATGTGACAAAACAGCTCAGACAGCGTGAAGTCAGAATGAAAATTAACATTCATCCAGAAAATTAGTGTTTTGCTTTGCCTTCGAGGTACCTCTGTGTTACACGGTAAATACCTGACTCTGCTGCCCAAATGCAGACCAAGACCACTCCTTCCCTGATGGCAACCATCACAGCTCCGAGGCAGGGTGAGGACGGGACATCAGCTCTTTCCCACCGGTGATCCTGGGGGAAAGGAGCTCCCTCCCGATCCCACATGCTCGCTTGGAGAGGTGTTAGAAGGGGCTGTGCTGCTCACAGTCAGATATGGTAGGATGGGAATTGCTCACGGGCTTGTCAGGGCCATGGTGGAAGCTAACTCCAAAGCTCAGTCACCCTAACCATCCTCTTCAGCTCTGGTTCCAGAGAATCACCCGAACTTTGAAAATAACTCCACAGGACTCGCCTTTTTGTGCCAGTGATCATTAGGGTTTGCCCTCTCTCCTTCTGAAAGAGAGGAGACTGAGCAAGTTGTTTCGCTTCCATAGGCAGCATTTGCTCAGCCCTCCAGCGCTGGGAAGCAAATTATCCTTTGGTCTAAGGGCACGGAGTTCACCAGAGTTCTGCTCGCAAACAGCGTGACTCGGGTCTCTCCTTGATTCCTGCTTTCTAACAAGCATCCCAGTGCCGAGCCAGGACTAAAAACAGGGGCACCCACATAGCTGAGGAGACCCAAGCTCCCACTGCCTCCTCCTGCCTTCCACAGCAGCCCTAACACCCCGGAAAAATAAGATCCGGGAGTCAGCAGACATAACATCTCATTTATTCTTAACAGCAGCCCCTGTTCTTTCCCCCGTATCATTATGGTCAGAATACACGGCAATTACAGTCCCCCCTGCGGGTACATTCTCCAGGAGGTTGTGAAGCGCAGCTCTGAAGCACAGCTCCATCTCAGAGCCAGCTTTGAGAGCTGCATCCCAAAGCCCAGCGGGAAGCGGGCAAGTCGAGACCTTCACAAAATGTCAGTCTTCCCTGACAAGCCACCCAGGACACGGATTTCCGCGCCCTCTCCCTGTGCTCCGGCCATCCCCTTCGCCACATCAAAGGTCTCCCATGTCTGACAGCGTAATTCAACCAATTGCTCCCTCTTGTTGCTTTGCAGCACTCCTGTTGTGACAGTATTGTCTCCAGAGCTTCCCGTTTCCCCCGCCGAGCAAGGTCACCCCAGCATTCAAACAGACAGCTCTGCCTGACGCTTTCCACTCAGCTAAGGTACAGCCCAAGCCCTGCACAGTTCATGGTGGCTCCATCTCAGGTAGCTGTGCATTCACACAAACCCCTTCTCCAGGCACAGCCTTGTCCCACCTGCCACAACTCCCCCGCACTCACTCCACGAAGCCTGAAAGCACATTTCCATTGTCCCCTGACTCTCAAACTCCAGATGTTCCCATTCTCCCCTCTCTCCAGACCTCCACGTGCTCAGACACTTCGCAGCTCCAAGTGCCCGCTCAAATCCCCGCAGAGCTGCCCGGGCTGATGCAGGTGGACACATCCCTCCCCTCCTTTCGCTGCCCAAGCACCCCTCAGTAACTGGGCTCACATCTGCTTTAGGGCCCTCTCCTTCTCCCCAGCTTGCTGTAGTCACCTCTCAGGCTCCCCTGGAGAAGACAGTTCAGCCAGAAGCATGCAGCTTTGCCTGTCTTCTTCTGGACTGGAAAGAAGTTGTGTCCCGGCCCCAGGGGTGATCCCACACCTTTCACAGGACCAGCTGCGCTGTGACAGTGCAGAACTAGGTGTCTGTACCACACTAACACGGTATCTAGTCCCCAACTCATCCCCCCAGTGACAATTCTGACACGAGCAGAGATTTCCCATTTCCCCTTAGCAAGGAGAAGGGTGTTTTTAATCCAGTGCCACAGATCAGTGGCCTACCCTTAACTGATTTCCCAGTGCTTGCTGCCAGATCATACTGGGAACAGGCTTCCTGGGTCAGAAACAGAGCCAGGGAAGGTTCTTATTGAGTCCGGCCTCAATACTCCTTGGGCAAGGACTGTGTGGTTAAAACTGACCCTGAGTTTATGGTACAGGAGGTCCCAGCTGGCTCAGAGATGGGTATCACCCATTGTGTGGTTGCCTTGACCAAGCGCCAGACCCCACAACAAGCACCACGATAGCCTCAGAGACAATCCCTGCCCCAGAAGAATCGTGAGCTATGTTATCAGCATGAAGACTAGTTTTTGCCATGAGCTACTTTGTCACGAAGGAGCACACAAATTGAGGGGAGCCACCTCAGACAAGGCCCAGACCAGACAGGAACACCCTGAACGGGATAGAGAGGAACACGTGCAGGCTCTTCAGAAGCACCCACAAATCTAAACACAAGGATGGAAGATGGAGAGGCAGAATCAAGTCCACCAGGGTTGTCAGCTGCCAATTGAGCACCTGGCAATGGCAAGAGCAGTAAAGGAGATAACTGCTTTTAAAACACCAAGAAATAACTGCTTACTTGCCCAGAGTTCAGAGTGGAAAATCCCTTTATAATAGAGAATTCAGCTCCGTGATGTCCTGGTGACCCTGCCTGACCCATCTGCAGGCAGATCACCACTCCGAAAGATCTCAGCTACTTCACCTGCAACATCAAACATCTGACAAATCTTCTACTGCCGGTGGAAGAGTCCTGCTGCCTCTTGTGAGCCACTACATTTTCATCATCACCTTCGGATGCCTGCTGCTCACCAAGGTCAGTGAAGGATGAAGGCCAACAGGGCCATGACAACAGTAACCAGAGTAGGGTGTTAAATAACTGACAGCAGAGCTCTGAAACAAGTGACAGGTAGCAAGGCATTATTCCATACAAGCTTACACAACGCAAACGCCGTATGGACAGGGTAGTCCTCTGCTCCCCAGGATCTGGAAAAGCCAATCCCTGCAGCAGCAGCACAACTCACACCTGAAAGCATCCTTCTGTAACTGTTAAGGACAGAGGAGCTTCCCCTCAATCCAGATGCAGCCCACCTCTGAGCTGTGCTGATGTTCAGAGGTGTTCCCTCTGCTATGAAGCATTCTTAGCATCAAGGCACAAACCTGAGTCCTTCATGTAAGGTTCAGCACAGGCTGGGGGTGAAGGGCTGGAGAGCAGCCCTGGGAGAAGGACTTGGGGGTGCTGGGGGGAGAAGCTGGAGCTGAGCTGGCCCCGTGCGCTCGCAGCCCAGAGACAACGTCCTCCTGGGCTGCATCCCCAGCAGCGTGGGCAGCAGGGCAGGGAGGGGATCCTGCCCCTCTGCTGCGCTCTGGGAGACCCCCCTGCAGTGCTGGGGCAGCTCTGGAGTCCTCAGCACAGCAGAGACATGGACCTGGGGGAGCGGGGCCACAGGAGGCCCCAGCAATGATGGGAGGGCTGGAAGCCCTCTGCTGGGAGAGTTGGGCTTGTTCAGCCTGGAGAAGAGAAGGCTCCAGGGAGACCTTCTGGTGGCCTTGCAGGACTTCAAGGGGCCTGTCAGAAAGCTGGGGACAGACTTTTGAGCAGGGTCTGTGGGACAGGACAAGGGGAGATGGTTTGAAACTACAAGAGGCAGATTTAGACTAGAGAGAAGGAAGAAATCTGTTACACTGAGAGTGGTGAGCCCCTGGCCCAGGTTGCCCAGAGAGGTGGTCACTGCCCCATCCCTGGAACCATTGCAGGTGAGGTTGGCCGGGGCTCTGAGCAACCTGCTCTAGCTGCAGATGTCCCTGCTCCCTGCAGGGGGGTTGGAATAGATGACCTTTAAAGGTCCCTACCAATCCAAAACATTCCTTGATAAGGTTGGGTGCAAGGCATCCAGATGTACTATTCCAAACAAGGCTGCAAAGCAAAGTGTCTTCCCTTCAGAGAGCTTGCAATAAGCATTAGCAATACTTGCACTACCATTTCTCCTACTTAAGAGGAATCCTTCTCATCCACACTGTTGGTTCACTAAGTAGAAAATACCTGCTCTGGATCAACTCATTTATCTTCCTTCTCCAGCACTGCCTGCTCCAGGTTGGACATCACTGCCCTCCTGTCATGACTTGGTTTAAAAGTGTTTTGTTTTGCTTTTTACATTCCACATTTGCTGTCATACGTTGTGCCTTGTTTTCAAATTCTTGCTAGCAGTTACAGGCACTAACCAAAAAAAACAAGCAAGAACAAAAAGCTCTCCTAATCCTAACAAACAGCCAGAGACATCATGAGAAGTCCAATACCGAAAGAGAGGACCATTTGAAAGACTGTTCTTCTGCAGTTCAAGCACAGTTCTCAAAAATAACACAGATCTGTGGAGAGTTCCATGAAAAAAAGCCTTAATTCATGCCTTTTTGCTCCCTCAGCTTCCCCTGAAGATCAGAGTCCATATCCACGCCTGCCACATGTCCTCCACAGCAGCTTTTCAGAACCTCTTCCCCTTGGTTTGCCAGTAAGGCCCTAATGAACTAACATCACTGCACCCTGCTCTGCTCTAGTGGATCAAAAATGATCATGTCAGCTGGACAAATGATGACATCACTCATCAGCAAGTTTGCTGATGATACAAAATTGGGAGGAGTGGCTGACACCAGAGCTGTGCTGCCATTCAGCAAGACCCAGACAGACTAGAGAGTTGGGCAGAGGGGAAGCTCATGAAGTTCAACAGGGGCAAGTGTAGGGTTCTGCACCTGGGGAGGAATAACTCCATGGAGCAGTACAGGTCAGGAGCTGACCTGCTGGAAAGCAGCGCTGCAGAGAAGGACCTGGGAGTGCTGGTGGACAAGTGCACCATGAGCCAGCAATGGGCCCTGGTGGCCAAGAAGGCCAATGGTCTCCTGGGGTGCATCCAGAAGAGTGTGGCCAGTAGGTCAAGGGAGGTTCTCCTCCCCCTGTACTCTGCCCTCGTGAGGCCACCTCTGAAATATTGTGACCAGTGCTGGACTTCCCCATTCACAGAGAACAAGGAACCCCTGGAGGCTACAAAGATGCTGAGGGGCCTGGAGCATCTCT
>VZZY01015038.1:250788-290612 GCA_013400335.1 Eurystomus gularis
CAAACCCCACCATTCTGTCATTCTGTGGTAACCCAAAGACATACTGCAGAGACCTGGGAAGGCTCCACGGTGTAGAGACATGCTCTGAAACTCATGCATCTTGCACCAACAGAGGCTAGGCCTTAATATTTCAGGAACCAGGAACCAAGATTTCTTGTGCTGGCCCTATTCCAAAAACTTATGCTTCTTACATCACATGCACCAGAATCAACCAAAGAATTATGGTTTAGTTAATTTTTTCTGGTCCGTATATCTCCACAGGCAAAAGAAATAGGCTTCTGCATGTGAAACGGAGTCTCTGAAGCTTCTGCAGAGCTTCACTTCCCATGAAGCAAATATTTACATCCACTAGCACCAGCTGCCTCTTCTTTTCTCCTGAATTTCATTTCCAGATGCATTGTTGGTGCATCTGCTCTATTAATTAAAGCTGATTTACACAAGACAAAATTGAATCCTTAATACAACCCTTCAGTGGAAATGAGTGACGTCTAAAATTGCACTTACGTCTTCCAAAATTCCCATGTCCCATTTTCTCACCTTCACTGCTTGAAAAGTGTTTTGCTCTGTTCAAGTCCATCGGGCATTCCTAGAGCTGAAAACAAACAGTCATTCAGCTTCACCCGACTCTGCCTCGCTCGGGGGGGGCTGAGGGGAAGGCAGGTGGCAGTTGGTTATTTGTCTTCACGAGCTGACCAGTTTTCAGGCTCATCTTTAGGAGAGCGAGGAGTAGTGATGTCATTTGGCTTCTGACCTGAGCTGATCTTACCGTGCTCAGCAAGGCATAAACCAGCACACGACTGGTGAAGCAAAGCAACACCACGGATCTGAGGAGCAAGCAGCTTCTCCATCACTAGCACTACAGGTGTCCTGCTTCCTCAGGAGAAGGCCTCTGACTCTGGGGTCTACCTGGTGTTAGTTATCCAGTGGTGACTTTAGGTCATCAGGAAGGTTACTCGGCAATCCCTGCCATATCACAGTATCTACAAGAGCTTGACGTCTTCCACACATGGCTCAGAAGGGCTGGAGGAAGGGGAAGAGAAGAGCAGACAGCACAGTCTCAATTTGTCCTCCCTCTGGAAACGAGGCAAAAACCCCTTTGCAAGCTACAGAGGAGGTTCTGTCCCTGTTTTTCCCCAGTTCCTCCTGTATCTGAACACCTTTCTGAGACCCTGCTGGCTATTCTAACAGAACCTTGCCCTCCCAGTCAACACATGCTACATCAGCCACAAAGACCATCTCAGTCTCTGCATCTTAATCCTGGCATCAATTTAATCTCTGCTGTGAAAAGCCACAGAAGTAGCGTCCTTAAAACCTCATCTGCCTTCGGGGGAAAAAATAAATATATGAAATTTGGCAGATGGCGTCTAAAGGAAATTATGATAATGAAGCTTCAGAGTTGCAGATTTCCAAGGGACTACTCCCCTCCAGCACCAGACCTTTAGGCCAGTGTAGCAGTTATTATAATTGTAAGTCTCACCACATTTTATTAATTGCTAATTACTGCTTCATTACTTCCACCCCTGCTCCTGAGACTGCTGTTGTCACCATTTCCTTCAGTTAACACTTCGGGTCGCTTCAAAACTGCCAAGAGTGACGTGATGAGTGAAGTCGGTCACTGAAACATCAACAGGTATTCTCAGCTGCTACAGGTGCTTAGACCCAAACCTCTTCCAAGGTCCGGCACCCTCGCTGAGCACACTTTCATTAGGATCACGTATCAGGAGATGGCTTGGAAGCTTCCAATCCCACTGTCCCAGCATCCAGCCCAAGGAGCGATGGCTGGCCTGGCTGTCCCTCTGGAACCCACCAAGAAACAAAGACTGAACTTGATATTGAAGCTATTCTGCTTCCTAGTCAAAGTCCCCCCAGAAGTTTGAGCGAGTACAATTAGGATGTGGTCTCAAGTCTTCTCAGAGAGCAGAGATACTCATGTGGAAGGTGCAGGAATCGAAAGCTGGACAATACCCAGAGCTTTGAGCAGCTTTCCAAGTCTGAAAACTGTATTTAAGTAGAGAACTTTCGCAGAACTAGTCACATAATTAAGAGCCGAACCACATCTATGAATATAAATTTATGAGCTTACACTACCCTGTTTCATAATGGAAACAAATCCAATTTCGGTTTTATCCAATGCCTGCGCTATTAACTATGCATCTTAGGCATAACTGTACTTCTCTATAAATCTAAATTTCATTAACGCCCTGAAATCAATTACTTTGTGATTTATAGTTAAGGCCAAAGCACTGACAGTTATTAAACACCCAGCCAACTCTGGTGTTCCCACACCAAGTGCAAGCTCAGGTTGAGGACCAGCCTCTCCAGCGTTCCCAGAGCAGAGGTAAGTTTTGAACTAGCTCTGCTCTCCCTCCCAGTATGTCAGCTGGATCCAGTCCCTTTGTGCTAACACTCAAATATCAGCCAGCTCAGGGCTGTTTTGTGTTTTCCAGGAGCAACACCAACCCTCCACTGCTGAACATCACCAGCAGGAAACATCTCCCAGCCAGGAATCCTACAGGACCCCAGTTCTAGGTGTACCAACCCTAAAGACATCCTGTGCTACTCATCTACTCTATGCAGGACTCTACACACCATCTACACAGCTACTCATCTACTCTATGCAGGGCTCTACACACCATCTACACAGCTACTCATCTACTCTATGCAGGACTCTACACACACTCTACACAGCTACTCATCTACTCCACACAGGGCTCTACACACCATCTGCACAGCTACTTGTCTACTCCACGCAGGGCTCTACACACACTCTACACAGCTACTCATCTACTCTATGCAGGGCTCTACACACCATCTACACAGCTACTCGTCTACTCTATGCAGGACTCTACACACNTCATCTACTCCACGCAGGGCTCTACACACCATCTACACAGCTACTCATCTACTCCACGCAGGGCTCTACACACCATCTACACAGCTACTCATCTACTCCACGCAGGGCTCTACACACCATCTACACAGCTACTCATCTACTCCACGCAGGGCTCTACACACCATCTACACAGCTACTTGTCTACTCCACGCAGGGCTCTACACACACTCTACACAGCTACTCATCTACTCCACGGAGGGCTCTACACAGCTTGTGGCCTTGGTTTCTTTAATCCACAGAGCTGGGTACCTGCCATCAGCACTGCAGCAGTAATGGAAGCTGCCCAGAAGCTGCCCAGATGTCCTGCTCCAGACCCACATTCCACTGAACACAGGTCTGTCAGAGCATCAATATTTGAGGGAAGATGTAGCTATTGAGCAGCCACCTCGAAGCAGAGGTTTAACTGTGCCCCCAAAACAGATTTCATTACAGGGACTCAACTGTGTTGAGTCGTGCTCCATCAACCTGGGGCACTCAGCTGATTATTAGAAAGCAGGTATTTAATCACCTTAACTCTAAGGACTTAAATTAAGGCACTTCACCACCACAGAACCTCCCCTTCCTTAGTCTAATTGAGGTTTCATTACCAACTGGCTACCAGGTCCTTGTTTTGAGGCCCGGGTACCGACAGCATAGGACGCAGCTTTCATTTCTATCCGGCAGCACTCATCCATTCATCTCCCAGCCATGCAGATAATGATCTCTGCCTTCAGCAACAAATAAAACGCGGCTATTGACCCATTTCTCCCTGCAATCCCCCAATTTAGACAAATCAATTCGCCAACAAGTGACAGTCACTTCTCCCTGCTACCCCCAATCTAGATAACTCAATTCCTGAACAAGCAAGAGTCACTCTCGCTCAGCGAAGCGCTACGAAAATTGGCTTTAACAGACGCCTTCAAGTTTCCTAGGGAGGAAAAATATCGTTTTAATAAAAGGGGCCACTAACTGTGGTGCACCAGTTCAAGGATGAGCTGCATTACAGGTGAAATTTCATCTCCCCGGTCTCGCTGGGGGCCACTGAGGACCTGACACAACACAGTAAAAAAAAGAATTTGCTGAATATCTGCTCAGCCAGGGAGAGAGTTGATTCGCTTTGTGCTCGGGGCTTTGGCTCAGCTTTCAACGCCAACTATGTAAAAACTGGCAGGTGCACTAGCGTCTGAAGATCTATCAAAAGTCAAAGAAGTTATATAATCAACATAATGCAGCGTATAAACTGACTTTAAGGACTGGAGAAGCCACATACACGGTTTCTAAGGTCTCTAGCAGCAAAATGAAGCCTGAGTTTGCCCTTTACTTTCTCATCTGCCATTTTGTAAGTTTTCAGGCACTGGTTTTATACTTAAATGGGGAATGCAAATATTTCCTAGAATGGTTTATGAGCTTGAATGCAAGTTCTGAGCATTTCCATTCCCCTTTAACTCAGTAAAACCACACGAAACAATCTTTTTTCCACCAAAATCAACCTGATAATCTCCTTCAACCCAGCCCCCTCATGTCCAATTCCATTCACTTCCAAAGCCCTCACATCCCCTCAAGGACATTTTGACATTACCAGCCAATCCTTACAGCGCAGAGCTTCACCAAAATCAAGCGAGACGAGGCTGTCCTGCATTTCAGCATATATTCAACACCCTGAGTGTAAAGATTTCCCCAAACACCTACGAGCTATAAGGAAATTAAGGTATCACAGCAGTATAGATTTCTCGTGTCATCTCATACCTCTAGGACACAGAATGATCTTCCCCAGCTCGCTCATTTGGAGCTCGCTTCCAAAGAGAGAAGCGATGAAAAAAAAACCACAAAAACCACATTAGCATTAATAATTGCAATCAAAATTCGTTAGCAAGGAGTCTCAAGACAAATCGGAGAGCCAAACCAGAGACATTCAGCTGGAACCCTTGTCAGCAGAGCAGAGCAGAGCCAGCCCTGAGGAATAAGGCACACAGATTCTTCTTAATAACGCCATCCAGCTCTGAGAAGCACTTGGAAGGAACACACTTGGATAAGGATTAATTACAGACTTTGCAGAGAGAACTACAGCGTGTAACAGCCTCATCCTACCAGAGCGGCTGTCACAGCCAGGAGAAACCAAAGGTCCTTCAGACAAAATCCTTGCTGTTTAAGTCGGTTACAGGAACCACAGAAGAAGATGTAGGTTGTCAGGCTGGGTGACAAGGCCAAGGGGCCTGCGTGCAGGCCTCCCACACGCTGCTCCGCATCCGGAGTCTCTCTGAGCTGGTAAAATGTGAAGGTAAAGACAATTAAAGTGAGAACCAAACGCCATCCCCACTGAGCAGGCTGCTGCAATGCCCCTGGATCCTCCACTCATTAAGGATGGATCCAAACAGCAAGAGAAATTGTGGCTGAAAACAATGAAACGTTCAACCTCCCCACACCTCTCCCCACTGCGCTTCCTTGTGTCCTTCCACGTTTGGTAAAAGAACCACATAAACAGCAACACGTACAACCTAAAATAAAAGACTTTATTTCCTCCAAACAACGTATTTTCTCCTTTCTTTTAAAAAAAGGTCTTTTAACACTTAGTTGCAGACGTCAACATCCCTTCATCTGCTTAGAAAAAGATACACATCCTGCCAAAAGAAAGCACACGTGGACAACGCAAAAGCTTCAGGGCTGAACAGTTCTGGGGGGGTTCCACATGTGCAAACACGAAGATACAACAACTGAACTGTTTGTTCAGGTGGTTACGCCTCAAAGCCTTTTTTTTTTTAAAAGAATGTTTAGCAAAGAAATGCTGGCGAATCCCACCAGCTGCATGTTAGATGAGCCTCTCCCAGCCGGTGGAAAAAAGTTTCCTGCATTTAAATGTCTCCTAAAGGTTCTGCTTGTTGTAAGCAGAAGTGTCTACAGCCACCGGCTAATTCTTTTAGCAAATCTCATTCCTAAGGCTTGAAAGCAGCTCTCACAAGAGAGGGCTCGATGGCAATCCAAATTATTGCCTGAAGAGTAAGCAGTGAACGGCCACGGGCCAAGCGCTTTGCTGGCGTAAACAGCTCCATTTGATCTTTCTGTCAAGTGACTGAAGCTCATCAAGAACTGGAATTAAGGCTATCAACATGGCATTCACAAAACCAGTTGCAAGAACAAGGTGGAAAAACCATTACCGGACTCCGGCAAAGGAAATTTTAATCAGACTTCACTCATTCATGTACTGAAAAAAAATAAAAGACTGATATGCAAAGGCTACAAGGTGAAATTTAGAGGCTCTGGTGGGAAACAAGGACAAGTACTGATCAACAAACCCATTTTATGCCACCCAAAAAGGGTTAAGACCAGTTAACCAGGCTCTCACCCCACCTCACCATTAAGAACTAAATCAACTGTTCATCATAAATATGTCAAAAGAGATTTTAGGGATGGTAATAAGAGGTTATAAGGCTCAGAAGCTTCAGCTTCCTGGTCAACCCTCACTTCCAGTGAATCAAAGATTTGATGCTGTTCTGCATCATTAGGTCAGAAATCATTTTTTTTCCCCCTTCTTACCTTCTACATCAGCAGTATTAATCCTTTCCTGTTAAGTCCCAAGTTGTTTTTTTCTAATCGAATACAATTCTGCTACGTATTCTACTTTAACAACCAGTAATTTGATAGATCCTGCTTAAATTAAGATGAATAGACAGCAATTAGTACCGTTTTAATAGACTACCGGATTTCATACTCTAAATCTCATTATGTTTTCTAGGAATTAAATTGGAAAGCCAGTGGCAAGAACACACACGATCTGCGCACATCCAAATGAATCTAAGTACAATACAAACTTTGGAAAAATAAGTCGCTTGTCTCTTAACTTTAATGGAACTTCAGAAAAAGAAAAATCAGCATTTTCACTTCAGGGTATCTAATTCGTTCAACCCTCATGCAACCAATTTGAAAATTCAAACACGAGATGCAGAAAGTTTCAGCAAAACATTGCTCAGAGCACATCGCTGGGACTAAACATCGGTCCTTGATTGGAAACCTGCAACAGCAGGGCTGCAAAACCAAATTTACCTCAAGGTTGCATGAATCTCAATCACCTCATAACCAAGTTATTCTCTCCACCCCCTCTATTCTCCCCCTCCCTGAAACCTGCAGCTCCTCATTATGAAAACCAATACCCAGGTCATCTTCAGACAAGTGAAAACCAACTTAAAAGCAGCCGGGATACTGAGACACTTCATCTTGTGTCATCTGAAATCAAATCAAATTGGCCAAAACCTGACAGCCTCCATGAAGGCTGGAGTCATCACACTCTCTCCACAAAGGTTAATACATTCTTCCCGTGCGTTCTTACATCTTCCAAAAGTCACAACAGAAATTAAGTGTCACTTTTCTCAGGAAGCTTCGGTCCCAACGACAGCTCGGACAAAGCAGGATTCTCCCAACTGAAAGGACAAGTGTCACTCCTAACTTTGAAACTTTTGCCATTAAAACAACAATAATAATAATAAACTCTCCAAACCACATTGTTTTTAACAGAAGCAGCTGCTATCAAAGCATTTCTCGCCATGTCTGCCAACAAACAAAAAAGCTCCAGAGCAAATGGGGCTTCAAGATCCACAGGACATCGAATTTCCTTCGGTTTAGAGCTCTGGCTTTCCACAGGAGAGCCCTGCACACACTTTTGGGGAGGTACTGCCAAACAAACAGGTTGTAGTTCCCCACCAGCTCAGTCTAGTGTATCTGCAAGTACATATTCCTAACTCCTCCAAAGCTCTGCAACCATCTCAAATGTTTCCTCCTGGAAATAAATTCAAATGGAAATGGATGATACAGGGAACACGCCATGAGGAATCTCAAGGCAGTTTGCACAGTTCATCAGATGTACAGAACAGACCAAGGAAAGCTTGAAAAAACATAAATGTGTTTTCTCCCATGGTCTGTCCGTCACCTCAGAATTTTACTTTACCTATAAAATAATTAAAAAATATTAGAGTAATGGTAGTAAGAAAAAAAATCAAATTATTTAAGTACCTACAAGATGTGACTGCTCTGGCTACTCATGCCTCCAGGGTGGAATCTCACAGTGTAAGCACACCCATGCGCTTGAAATCTCCTTTACCTCTGCTTTAAGAGACATCTTTTCCAACGCCTCAGCTCAGTGGGTGTTTCAGAAGCATTAATCACCTCTGAAACGGTCGCAGGGGCACAGGAGTGTCTTTGGTGGACAGACAATACTTTTATCCTGCTTTTTGTCTCAGATAAAGAAGGCCGTTACAGGTGATCTTTGACGCTGTCTCGTCATCTGTTCTTCTACAACATCTCTCCCCCTCCTCCTTTATTTCGGTTTTCGGTATTTCTTTTGTATTCCTCAATGAAATTCCTCTGTGGCCCTGCTTGCACTCTGGAGTTTACAGGCTCAAAACACGATTTACAGAAGCTCTTACGGCACAGAGCTCCCCATCTGCAGCCTGTTCCTTCCCAGTCTGCCAGAGGAAGCATGACTCAGCTCCCAGCAAAAAGAGCAAGTTCATTTAAATAAATTAAACTGGACAATGACCAATCCCAGAAGCTTTTGTTAAGCTCCTATTTACAGGCAACCCTAAAAAGCATTTTTTTTTTTTTTGAAAACGTTATGAATTAGTCAGACCTGAGCCACCAACTCCTTCACCTATCAAGTTCTTCAATAAAAAATGAACTGTTAAAGGCATTAAACTCTGCCCCGATCAACGTGGCAAGAAAGGCTATTAAATGTGCAGCACCTCCAGACAAAACAGTTTTTCAGCAGCACTTTTAATCCCTTACCAGTAATCAATTATCCCCCAAGCTCCCCCATTATATAATTAGAAGTACTTCCAGAAGGTGACTGGTCATTCATCAGGAGGCCACATTTACCTTCTAACTCCACTCTTTCAACCTTTTTCTACGAGAGCCTGAACACAGCAACAGCAAAGCCCTTTTCTCCTTCCATCATTTCTCCCTGAGCAGGTTTTTTTTCCACATATACTACAAACTTAAAGTTAAATATGCAAGTTAGGCCTTGAAATGTAGCTCTCAAAGAAGCAATATGGAAAATAAAATTCGACTCCCTTCAAGGAACAGTCAGGTACCAGTTTCACCATCTTTATCCTTAAGGAGAACCATCTGAAATCTTAATCCTGCTTTCCCAAAGAAAGTATTGCTGCAGCTCAATGCTCCTGCAGCAGTACCCAAACCATTTCTTGACACACCAATCTACACAGGATCGCGTTTTCAGCCTGAAAAAAAACATCTGCAGTTCCTGCTGCCATCGATGCAAGTCTTCACTTACACTCAGGAGTCTCAAATTGCTTTAAGAAGGACCCATAATACATGTAAAAATAAAGTTACAACAGCCTCTTTGTTGATGGGGAGACAAAACCATAGGATAGGTCTTAAAAAACCATAGGCAGCCTGCTGCTCCTGACACAGGAAAGACAAACACCAAAGAGCAGCTTTCCCTGGACACTTCTGCTGCTTACAGGCAGGCGTTTCTAACCCAGCCTTTGGGAGACAGCTGCCTGCTCACAAGATACTCATCCCTCAAGTCCTACATCACACTTGCATGCTGCTATTCTGGCCCAAACCTCCCTCTACAGCTTCTGTGAACCCAGGTGTCTCCAAACTCCTATTTTGCCCTGTAGAACTGGGCTAACCTCACACAACAGGGTCCCCATCATCTGGCCTGATGCAACAGGTAGAAGCCACCATACCACCTCTCTTCATGAAGGTTCTGACCCAGCTGAAGACATTTGCTCAGGGGGAGCTGCGAGAGAGGAGAGAGTTTCTCCGCCTCCATCACTGTCCCTCAAGCCTCCCATGCCCAAGATGAAAGCCTCAGGCGAACATGACGTAAGTGGGATTGATCGCTCCAAACACCCTCCCAGCTCTAAGAGCGTAACACCAAGGTTCTACAGTAACATTCCCTTCACATTAACAATGTTTTTAACACCTTCTACCTGGCTGTGAAACAAGGTCTAGCAGCAGCAACTCACTCAATTCTAGAATTGCTCTAAAGCAAAACATCGCCAGTCAAACGCTGCTGCTCAGCTTGCACAAGCAAGTGGAGCTGTCTCTTGGCAATGGCCGTGTTCAAATCCCACAAGAACTCCAAGAGCTTGCCCTGGAGGAGAACCTCCATTGGCACAAACTGCAAGACTTGCTGGGGGGAGTCCGTGTCTAGTAAAGAGCTCGTGAGTTTATTCACATGCTGCAGATACTCAACAACAGGATTTGGGAGGCCCCGGTAACCAACGCACAGCAAAGCGGCGTTAGTCCTCAGTGGTTCATGAGAGGTTGGGCAAGCAAACGTGATGTATCTGAAACAGCAATGCAGTATGAAGACCAGCCCAGCTGTGAAGCGTGTAAAACAAGAAAGAATAGGCAAAATCAAGGCATCTCCTATTGTAAGCTGATCCAAAGAACGCAGAACACACTCCAGAAGCTGCTGCTGGTACTTTGGTTCTCCATCATAAAGCGGTGAGAAGCTGAAAGTCAGCAGCGTGGCCAAGTCCAGGAGCTTTATTTCTATACTGGGCCGGCTTTCGGTATCACCAAGGGATGGAAAGTCCACCACAAGGCACTGGAATTGGCCATTACATCTTTCATTTAGGACTTCCTGATGACTTCTGGATAGATCAGACACTTCTGCCAGTATCAGTTCGCCAGGAAGAACTTCACACGAGCGACAAGGCTGCGGCACTGGTCCACTTCTCAGCCTCCCCTTCACCACTTCATTCATAGCTTCGTTGAGGTTTTCCAAGACTTGACCATCACAAAACGGGGAACATTTTACCACCGGTAGTCTTTTTCCTTCCAAAACGTACCACAAGCTACACTCGAGGTTAGTAGACAATCCTTCCAAGACGCACATTTTACCAGCATTATTTAAACTATGTTCTTCAGCCCAGTGATCAAAATAGCCCTTTGCCACTTTATCCTTCCAGGTCAGGGTTTCCAGCATCTTCCTTTCATTGTACGTACTAAAATACTTGTTTCTTTGCCCAAACCATTTCGCATTCATGCTGCAACCTATCTGTGATTTCTTGACAAGCCAGTTACTTCTGGCAATGGGTTTCACATGAAATCTTTGCACGAAGAACTCTACTGCGCAGTCTCTTAACTGGTTCAGTTTTGTCTGCTCTGCTTCTTCCATGCGCTCAAAGAGACGGATGTTCTCAGAAATAGTCTCTACCTGGCACTCGTGGAAGAACGTGCAACACTCTTCATGTATTTTAAGAAAAGATTCTGGCAGCGTATGCTGGGGAAAAAGCGCTTTGTGGAGCATTTCTGTTCCAAAGTTCTGCATCATCTTCGCGAGCAGCCGATGAATGCTCTCCCTGCCCATATAACGAAGACAAATCACATAGGCCTCCGAGTTTCCAGCTTTGCTGGTGGCTGGCTTAAAGACATGGACCTCCTCAAAAGCACAGTTTAGCAGAAAGAGCAGATTGGTAGAACAGTGTTCAAACAGCGTGAACATCTTCAGAACAAAGGATCCTCCAGCGCCCAGGATCATTAAAGCAGTGACTGCTTCGCAGTAATGAAGGGGTGAGACAAGAGCCTCCTGCTCACCTGGGTTTCCTTGGCAATCAAAGCTGCCATCAGCAGTTACCAAGTGAACTGTGGCCATATTACTCACAAAGTTCTGAAGTCCTGTTAGATGTTTCAACGTCATCACATCACCGGTGTTATCCGGGCCAAAGTACCACCAAGGCAACGTATTTGCTATAAGACGGTCATCCATGATCATCGTAAGGGTGTCGTTGGCTTCGTGATACGGGTTTAGAGTGTTAGCGACCCAATTCCAGTCGCAAGGGACACGGTGGGATTTCAAGTAGTGATTGAGGCTGGCTATAAAAGCTCCAGGTGCTTCACAGAGGTGGACAGAATTCAGTTCTCCTTCCTGAAGAGCTTCTTCAGGGAGAAGAGGAAAACTGCACAGGATCTCGTGAAACTTGCACCACGCCTGGGTACACAGCTCAGCATTCACACATTTCTTCACGTGAGGAATGATTTTGCCTGCTTTATTGGTAAACGAGGTGTGCTGATGCCACTCATCCAGGTTCTTATCACTCAGTTGATTCTTTATTTCATTCATCGAGTTCTTCAGAGCCAGGAGCGAGCTGAATTCCTTGTGATCACATGTAAAAGCATCGCTGGGATCTGGTAGCTGCCACTCATTACTCGCTGGTTTAGTATAGGCAAACTTCTTCGCAAAGAGCTGCTCGATTTCAGAAAGTATTTCAGGACTGAACTTTTCAAGGTTTGTGGTTTGGTCAGCACATGGCTTCTTACAGTTGTTCATTCTTGGATGGACTGAAAACCTAGAGAACAGCACAGGAGAAGAAACCATGTCACTCCAATAGCACATGTATATAAAGAGGCAAAGCTTCTCCAAGTAAAAAACATTTCTGCTGCTTAACAACTCTATTCCATAATGAGAAAAATGCTTCACAGAATCATGCCCCTGGGAGGGAAATAAACGAGGGCTCTCCTGAGTAAGGCTGTTTGCACATCAGGAGGTTCACAGGTTAATCACCCTTCACGCTATTTACACAGAAAGCAAAGCAGAGTTCACTCCTGCTTTGGCTCTTCACTGACCTCTGAATCCTCAGCTCACTATATAGGTCTAAACATTTAAATACAAATATCTCTCTCAGTCACAAAAGAGAACACACCACAAGCTACACAAATTAAACAAGCAGCCCAGGAATCTTTTCATCCGATTATGGCAGCATTTATCCGAGAGCTCAAAGTTTGGAGAGTGGGGAGCCACAGGCAAAGGCAGTTTTGAGAGGGAGCACAGCCGCTCCTCCCACTTCCCAACAGCTTAACCCTCAGAATTCTTCCACCAAACCCAGCGTGATGCTGGGAGAGCCCCCTCATTGGCACCCCCGATGACACCAGCCGGCAAGCAGAGCCCCTTTTCCGTGCTCAGCATTACAGCTCTCTACCAGGCCACTGCACATCCTCATGCCTAGCTTTCCCTACTGGGAAAACAGAGATGAAACCAAAATGAGGAGAGACTTGGTAGCATCCGCAGTCAACGCTAACTGGCGCTTGATGTTAAGGAAGAAAGCAACATGAAGCGCTGTGCTACGAGCAGGTAAAGGCAGAGGAACAGGAGCACACTCAGCACAAGGCTAACGAGTCCATTGCCATCTGCTCCAGTGCTCAGCACAAAGCGCACAAGGCAGGAGTTAGATTCACTAACCAGAAATCAGCCAGCCAGCATCTATGCAAAGCTAAGATGTGCACGTAAGCAAAATAATTTAATCAAAATTACAAGAGACAGGAAATCCCTCAGCGTATCACTTTAATCATCCCCCCCAAAACTTTCCATTCCCTCAGAAGCAAAATACAATGATCTTGCCACAAAACTGTTCAGCGTGAAAAAATATTGGATTAAAAGTGAAAGAGCTGCAAGACTTTGGAAGCAAACAGGACAAAGAATGGCCAGCCTAAACACCCTGCCCTTGAATCCATGTAGCATCTCAGGCCCCACAACCACATCTGTTATACATACAGGTGAAGTTTCATCTTTTCTTTCCCGAATTTAATTACCATTCAATAAGTACGTTTAGTTTCACTTTCCTTTATGCAGATGTATCTCTGCTTTAAACCAGTCCTTTCTCACAACGTGCTGGGGATAGGAGGAAAACTGAGGGAAGACCAGAGACCACACATGGGAGACCACTTTGCCCTAAACTAGTTTCACTTCATTTTTAAATACAAACTATAAGCACGGCTTTTTACAACCGCAGCTCACACCAGCAAATCCCTGAACAAGCTATCACCGAAAGCATGGGAAGGAAACAGGCAATCAATTGCTTTTTTTGTTTGGTTTTTGGGTTTTTTTTTTATTATTTCCAGTCCCCATTGGCCTGGCTTCCAGCCTGCTTCAGGGCTCCGGGCTCCTCCCCACCCATCCCAGCTCCGGGGGAAGGCCGGCGCCCCGCAGCCCAGCTCCCTCTCGGCCCGGCCCTGCCCCGCAGGGCACACCCCCGGCATACAGCGGGGGCACACCGGGCCGCGGCTCCCCGGGGAAACCCCCTCTCCCCGCCCGNCTCCCAGCGCCGCCCGCTCGCTACGCGAGGCCGCGGCTCCCGGCGCGGCCTACAGGAGCCGCCGCTCTTACCCGGCCGGCTGCGACGAGAAGCGAGGCAGGCCCGGCCCCCTCGCTCCGCCGCCCTGCCCTCTCCTCCGCGGGGCAAACGAGGCACCTCCCCCCGCGCCAGAAGGGCTTTTATTTCTTGTATTTTTAAATAAACACGGAGGGGTTTTTCAGCAGGGGAAGGCCTGGAGTGCAACCCATCGCTGTTACTACCGGGAGAGGGTGAGAAGCGGCGAGGCCCCGCATTCCCCCGAGGCAATTTCATCCACAGAAGCTCAAAAGCAAGCTGCTTTGGGGCAGAAAACGCGGCTTATGGGAGCTTCCGCAGGTGGGGGGAGCAGAGGAGCCCCCTCCCAGCAGTAGCGCGGCCCAAAAGAAATCTGAAACCTTTATAAAAGTGATCCAACTAGCACTTACCATGTGATAATACTTACAGGTTGCTCAGAGGACAGCTTTGTGGTGATCTGCTAGCAAGCCATGGGAGAGGAGGGGCTGGGGCTCAGCGCCCTGCAGCTTGTTGCCTCCAGACCTGGGACCTCTGCCCTGCAGACCCAGAGGAAACTGACCGGGGACAGAGCCGGAGCAGAGCACCACGGTCCCCAGCCCAGCACACCCTCCCCAAGGCAGCCTCCCTCTTTGGAGTCAGTAGTGATGCTCCTCAAGAATTTACTTTAGCCTCTGTAACTCACAGCGTAACCCACTTCAGAAGACTCCTTGATAACCCTTTTTACTGTCCTTTCTAAATCCCCAGGAGACTCCCTACACCCAACTCGGGTTAGCAGGGGACAGCAGCCTTGAAATATTAACAGAGCCATTATATGAGCAGAACTGAACATTCATTCCAGCATCCCTGGAACCACATACACTTTACAGAGAGCAAAACAGCATCTAATCTGCAAGGAGAGGCAGGAGGCTCAAAGCAGATTAATTGCTCCAGCAGGCAGAGGGTGCAAGCAGCTCTGAAGGTTTTAAATATTGCAGGGATTTTTCTACATACAGGTTAAGGAACGAGGCGCTTGCCAGCCCATTTGGGAACAGCGTAGCATGAGTTAGCAGAAATCCTTTCACTTTAACACCAGGCTTGCTGCTGTTGACTTTTGTACTCACATATTTCTTCTTGATGAAGCACAATCCAGCCCTTAGCCAGAAATAGCTTTAAGCACAAATTCAGTGCTGCGAGTACAAGGATATAGCTACGGGAAATTTTGCTAAAACCGAAATAATTGATAGAAAAATCTTGACATGGGCACCTTAAGAATATATCAATAATAATAATGTATAAGTAAATTATTTTTTTCTCCTCTTCTAGGTATGTTATGGAACTTACATATTAAAATGATAACTGAACATATATAAAAATAAAGCTATAAACAAACTCCCTCCCCTCTTTTAAGCTATTGGTTTGTTTTGTAAAATGAAGGAATACTGCTGTAAAATAAAAAGAGCCTTAAGTACAGAAAAAAAGCATGTGTTACCTGTTAACCTGATTAAAAAAAAACAAAAAGCCTATTCTTTAAATGGATGTTTTTAGCATATCCAGCTCTGATAAAAACATTAACAAAAAAAATACTCACTGGCTGCTTCCTCAGAAAAAAAAGCTTTACCTAATGAGAAGGAGCTTAGGTGTGGATGGAAGGTTTATATGTGTGTCTGCAAAGCCCCTTCAGCCTTTGATTGGCCTGTTTGAAAATCACTTTCCAATCAATCAACACCTTTGGCTACTTAAAGGTGGGGGAAAGCTGGGGCAAATTAATGGCAGGAGCTGAGCAGCTGGTGAGGTGGGGAGCTGAGGGTGGTGTTAGTTTCTTAGTGTCTGTTGCAGGCTTTATTTAAATTTTATTGTATTGAGCAAATGGGAATATGGTTTTCTATGTTGTAGAGTTTTTAAGGGTGTGAATATCAGTAAGAGAGCAACTAGAAGTGGGTGCCTGGGGTAAAGTAGTGTGTGAGTAAGACTTTAATGTTCTCAGTCGTGCTCTGCTAGGCTTTTACTACAGCTTGTGGCTTCTCGGTATCATGAATTGCTGGCCCACTGAAGAGAAGGCTCTCCCAAAATACAGAGAGGAGAGCTATTCATCAGGTTACAAGCTTCCTACTTAAAATAAATACAAGTGAATAGCGTGCTTAACAAAAATACTATGCTTTTTCTGAAGCGAAATCTTTAACTCAGCTTCTGAGTTTCAGTTTCTGTCTGTTTTTCAGAATCTTTTTCAAGTTACAGCAGAAGTTCAAACGGGTACTTCTGTCTTATGTGAAATAACCTCTTTTCTGCTTTTGTGAGACATTCAAAAGGGGAAGGTGACACTTTCTTCCTGGATTAGCTCTGCTTTTGTGAATCTAATCTTTTAATAGATAGTTGATCTTGTCTCCTTTTCCCTATCCGATCGCAAGATGAGTGTGTGGCTGCAGCAGTGAAAGCCCTGAAGGATCTGCCCTTAAAGGCAGTCAGAGTTCTGATAAGAACAAAGTCTTTATGCGTCTGACTTTTTTTTTTCCCCACAATTAAAACAGTAAAATGTATGTGTAGTGTAAGCATGCCACGTGCTGGAGTTGAGGAATCCTGCTGGAGGCTTTGGGGGCTTTTTATGGATACTATCAGATACACAGGAAGGTGCTGAGGGTAGTCTGCTGAGGTCTAGAAGGATCTTCATAGATCCTCCAGGACACCAGCCCTTCTCACCCTGCTCCTGAAGACCAGCCCCAAAAATGCGTAGCTTTAGCTCAAGGCTCACTGTGTTTTTAGCTATTACTGTGCAGAATGTTCTAAAGCTGGGGAGATGGGGTTGGTCTCTTACTGACAGGCAGGTAAGAACCTTGTTAAAACTTCTAGTAAAAGTGCAAAGCAAATACCAAAGATGAAGGAAAGATTTACAGGAATACTTTTAGCTGCTGTTTTCCCCATAGGAAAGAGTCCTGTGTGGTCTCAATATGGGTAAGTGTCCCTGTTCTTCTCATGGAGAAGTCTTTTTCCTCTTATGGAGGAACATACTTGGAGCTCCAGGCCAGCAGTTGGCTGTGATGCCAGGAGATAAAGGTATTTACTGGTGTTGAATAGGAGAATACATTTTCAGGAGTCATCAGTGATACACGTAGCTGTGTAGTACCACTTGATCTTTTTAGGACTTGTTTCCTCCTGTAACAGAGCTGAGAGCATTTTTTCCTTCCTCCTCATAATTTTTAGTTTGTCCTTTCAAAAGTGTTTGTATTAATTCTGTAAGTTATTTGTATTTATTGTAGGTCAGAGGGGTATTTGGTGTTTTTGTAGCCTCAAGCCCACTAGGATCAGTAGCTTCTTTCCTGCTGATCCTCACTGAAGTGCTCTTGCAGCCTTCCCCTGCACCCTCCCCTGAGCTCTCTGATTTTCCTGCCTGCCGCAGAGCATTTTCACAGCACGCAGCCCATCCTGAGCTTGACATACCTCTGATCCCTGGTTGCACTCTTTCTATCCCTTCAGAAAGTACAGCTCCCTTCCCTCAAATCCCCAAATGATCCCTGTTCTTCATACCCTGTCTCTACCCAACGCCTCGACACAAGCACTTTCATTTTCACAAACTCTGTGGCTGTGACCCCAGGCTTTCTTCTCCAGCTGGCTTTTATGGTATCGCTTTAGCCTTTGGCACCTCTCAGAGCTGGAAGATTGAAGTGTTGGCTGGTCTTGGCTTTTTTCCTAATTTGTGGTATTGTTTGCTCATAGATTTGGTCGAGTCACTTTCTTATTTTGCCTGAGCCTCACCAAGGTGGTGAGTTTTTATGGAGCTGGCACAGGATTTATCGAGGGTACGTCATCTTCCCTGCCAGTGAATGTCATGCAACCCTTCACCTGAGCTGGTCTCCCCCATAAATGCCTTTTTCTCCTTGCCCTTATAGGAGGGCTATTCAGGACTGCAACTTTTGGGGAGCTAGAAGCTATTTTCTGACAACTGGCTTAACTGAACACGCATCTCCCCAGCTCCCCGGTGCTTGTCTTAAGTTTCTGTATCTCTCCTGCCTCCATGGCAACACTTCCAGGCTGTCATCAGAGCATTGCTTAGTTCTCATTTTGCTCAGCTAACCATGACAAGCTGTTGAGCGCTGGGCTTCTGCTCCCCTGGTCTTCCCTGCTCTGTATTGCTTATGGTCAGAGGTCTCTTTCCTGAAGATGTACGCAAATGGCTTCAGGCAGGTCTTCCTAGAGATTTCTGTTCAAATCATCCGTAGGGGTATAGTTTGGTTTTATTTACCTTCCTGCTAACATGCCTGTGGCTGTCTAGGATAGACAGTGTACAAATAAATGGTAAGCATCCCAAATGATGAAGATTTGATATTGGGAAGAAATTCTTTGCTGAAAGAGGGGTCAGGAATTGGAACAGGCTGCCCAGGGAAGCGGTGGAGTCCCCATCCCTGGAGGCGTTCAAAAAATGAGTAGATGTGGTGCTTCAGGACGTGGTCTAGTGGTCAAGGAGATGTTGGGATGAAGGTTGGACTTGATGATCCTAGAGGTCTTTTCCAACCTAAATGACTCTGGGTTTCCAAACTGCTGCGCAAGTCTTAGTTCAAGTTCTTGGAGTACGCCTAACTTTTTAATCAAACCTGGAACCTGCACTTTAGACAATGAGCAGAAAGGCAAAATCTTTCCAGGGCTTATCCACTTCACCTTCCTCCAAAGCACTGAGGCAGAGCTTTTCCAAGTACAAGAAACTGGGGAAAAATGCCCCCCAGGAGGAGACCAAGGTGAGCGCTGCACTGCTGAGGACATGGTGATGCTCGTGAGATGTTCCTGGGGATGCTTGGCCCTGGACTAGGCTGACTGACGTTGTCTCCACAGTGTGGACACCCGGTTCATCTTTCTGCAGCTCGGTTCTCATCCCCAAAAGGGTGATGCGCCAGACACGTGAGAAGACCACAAGCTAATTAGATGCTGCGATCATGGGAGCGCACAAGCCAGCGGGAGACTTACCCTAAAGCCTTAATTAAATGTTTTGATGAGACACTTCACAACACTTCTGTAGCTAGAAACGGCTGTAGGGATGTAAAGCATGGTTAGAAAATGACTTCAGGTGATTGTATCTGCATCCTGTGGCAGGCAGCTGAAGTTCTAGCATCAGAAGCAGGGCTTGAATGACACCCGAGTCAATAAGATGGGGATTATAGATACAATTTGCTGCAGACACAGAGATACAGAGCAGGAGAGACAACTGCGACTCTTTCAGGCTGGAAGACTGTCAATATTCTTTCTTAAGGATTATGCAAGCTATTCAATAACTGACTTTTTTAGATGGGTCTGCTTTGGAGCGCTTGTACAGGAACTGAAGATTAATTAGTTTTATTTTCTTCCTCTCTACAGTGTTATTGTCATGAACGCCCTCAATGCTCAAATTATTATTTTTCTCCTAGTAGGACAAACCTTTTATCTAGTACTTGTTCCCCCAATGCACCGTTACAGGTTAAAATTCAAGTTATTTTTGTTGCTGTTAAATAACAGACACTGCAGAAGGCTAGATAAAAGGGTCCCTTTTTGATAATCCTGTTTTCCATGTAAATCCAAACTGGGGAGGAGATTGTCTTAGATGAGGACAAATTGGGAAGAGCTCTCAGACTGTCTGATCGCTCGTCTGCTTGGCAAAACAGAATCAGATTAATGACCGTAATCAGATTACGGCTAATCAAGGGAACATTCCTGGGGGGCATCAGAACTCTGCTGATACCAGAGAACCATGTGGCAAATCAACATTAAGGGCCTAACATTGCACTGTCGTGGGGTTTAATGGGAACAAATAACGGCTTTCAAAGAAGTCCTGAGTGCTGGCAAGAAGGAACGTGGATTTCCAGAGGGCAAAAAGACTTGAGGGAGCTGGGAAGTGACTCTCAAACCCTGGCCTGAGGCAGGTGTCGCTTGGGCTGACAGTGACTTGCAGAGTCCTTTGGTATGTTGGCTTGTGTAGGAAGGCGAGTGGTGAGGGGGCTTTATGGAGACGGGGTTGGATGTAGTTAAATCTGCCTAAAACCACCTCTGCTGTCAGCCTGCTGTGTTTTGTATTTAAGAAAAAGCGCTGAAGGGGAAGCAGAGTAGACACCCACGAGGCAGGGATGACCAAGGTTCAGAAAGGGCGATGAGAGTGGCAAAAAGGAGTTACGGCTGAAAAAGGAGGAGGAGGAAAAAAGGAATGGGAAGGAGGGGGTAGAAGAGGAGGTGATGGAGCAGTAGTAGGTCCTTGATGGTCATTTTCCATTGCCCCCAGTAAGCCGAGAAGGGTGTGGATCTTTGCAGAAGAGGCCTTTTAAGTTTTCTAGAAGATAGAGAAGTGGAAGTGTGAACATGAGGAAGAAAGGGACAAAGTTGAGAGAATTTGAGGGGAAAGGGCACTCAGGGGTTCTGTTCAGACCCATTTTCTGTTTCTTCAGTGCCAGGGGTTCTGTTCAGACCTGGTTTTTGTTTCTTCAGTGCCAACCATATCTCGATAAATACCAGTCATCAACAGAACCTGCTGCTGCATGTGGTGCCCAAATCCTGCTGGTTGCTGTGAACTCCCAGCCTGTGCTGGAATCGAGGGGGACATGGTGGGTTTCTGCTTTGCAACGCAAAATATCTCTCTACACATGCCCAGGTTCTTCTGGCTGCGTTTATTACCTTGTTTAACTCTGAAGTTTTCGGAGAGTTTCCTGGGGCAACCAAGGTGATGTTTGACGTGAGGGCTTCAAGACCGACAAGCAAAGGTGAATGGAAGTAAGAAGATATGAGACCTGAAACTGGTGCCACCCAATTTTCTAGGTGGTTTTTTTAATGCCTGACTGATTTGTCTGGGAATTGACAAGTTCTAACTGAGGTTTTCTCCCTGCTTGGGATATTTATAAGTTCTAGTCCCATGTGTCCCTTCTGGATCGAGTGAGCTGTGAGAGCATATTGTAGCTGTAGCCTTTTACCTGGAGCGTGTGAGGTCTGGGCTCTACTCATCACCGATTTCCTTGAATTTTTTTGGCATTTGATTGTCTAGGAAACATCTGTGGCCCTCTAAAATGTGGTTCACATCAGTTGTTGGGCTCAGGCACGGTTTTTTGGGCAGAACCATATGATAATGTTGTTTTAAGCTTTGTTTCCATATAAAACAAAGCTAAAATCAGAGGGGTGGATGGTGGGGCCCATGTTTTTTTTCCCATGCCTTAGCTGAACAGAGGTTTAGCATATCCCCAAGCAGTATTTCCTTTTTAGATTGGTGAGGCACTGAAATATGAGCAAAAAAACCCACCTGGTGGGAGCTAATGGGATGTCACCCCTGGTTGCCATGAAAGGATGGGGAGAGAATGACATGAGAGGTGGAAAAGTCTCGTTGGTTGTGATGGTGGAGGTCATCTCGCAGAGCCGGCACGCTTCCAGCGAGCTCGTGCCGTGCTCCCAGGGGTCTGAATGGCAGAGGAGCAGGTGACTCCAGCTTCTAGCTGGTTCCCAGGTGACGCAAGAGCGCGCAAACCCACGCGGACCCGCTGTCAGCTGCTGAAAAGTTGTGTGCGCGCGCGTGAACTTTCGAGGCTTAATCGGCATTATAGTGTGCGCGTGTGCCTGTAAGCTTTCTGCAGAGCTCTAGAGCATGTGTGTCATGGGGGGGTGAGACCAGAAAAGCAGATGTCCTGAACATGCCCCTCCTACTCGGGGATTAGAGATGCTCAGGGGAAAGCGGAGGGAAGCTGGGACACACCTCCCTGACCCTCTGCCAGCAAGACCAGCAGCTCTTGCAGGTTCAATGGGCCTCGGCTCTCGGGTCAAATAAAAGCCCGTGGCTCCGCTTCCAGCAACCATCCCCTTCTTGCGGTTAAGCAGAGAGGAGGAGGATGGCCTATGCTGAGGAAGACAGGTAAGGTGCTGTGCAATAGAGGATGCCCAGGCATCCGGCTGGAAAGGGGTAGCGAAACGGCATCGCTTTTCCTCACCTTGTTTTCCTCCTCTTCCTACTGGGCACTCAATAAATGTCAGGCAAGGGCTGCTCAGAAGGAAGCATCTTGTGATTGAGGAGGGATTTGGGCATCTGCCGGTGTCAGGTGCTGGTGGCATGAAAGATGGCAGTGGGCAGTGACCTTGGGAGAGGTTGCGGGCTGGAGAAGCATTCTCTGATGGTGTGGAGAAGCATATGCTGCTGCTACTGATGGTGATGTGCCCCTTTAACGTGGGGCTTCATCTGTTGATTGGGCTAGGTCTGCTTTTTTACAGGGATTTGCTTTCAACCAGCCTAGAAGCACAAAGAGGGTGGGGTGGTTTGTTTGGGTTTTTTTTTCATGCCAGAAAAGATCTGTCATCGGTGACAGTCCTGTGTTTTGCAGCAGATGCGCTGCTCCCGTGGATGACAGCAATCACAATAAAGGGGATTGTGTTTTCAGCTGATCCGGTGATTTAATCCAAAGCGACGCTCCCCGAGCACTATTATTAGGTGTGCGTTGTTGGGGGTGGAGGAGCCATAGGGACCTTTGTGCTGCACGGAGTCATTCCGGCTGGCACAAAGCTTGCACAGACCTCGGGCTCCTGCGGTTCCAGGCCCCCAGGTCAAACTGTCCCCTCCGCTCCCACGGAGCAGGTATCTCCTTCGTGGTCACTAATGATCTGTGCCTGCTTGCCCCCATTTTGATCCTGTGCACCTGGAAGATCGCTGAAAACTGAGTACTGCCAGCAGATGAGTTTGGGCATCGCCATGCTCAGCACTGGGGACAGCTCTGATGTGCCCGAAGCCTTTGGGATGGAGAGGGCTCTGCAAGGCCCCCGCGCTCCTTCCAGGCGAGGGGACCTCCACAGCGCCGGGGTTTTGCTTTTGGATGAGGAATATGTCGAAATCTGCTGTTTAGAAGGAAAAAAAAAATTCCCTCCAACTCAGCACAGCTCAGGCAATCCCACTGTCTTCAGCAGACATGCAGTGGGATTCATCCCACAGTGCTCCTAAAAGGTCTGGGGCTATAGGAATAATATCCATTCTGTAATATTTTGCGAGGGAATATGCACCTTTTTAAAAAAAAAGTGGGGAAAAGGGGGATTAATGCTCAAGAGGAAGAGCAAATCCTGGTGACCTCGCTTTTCCTGTGCCTGCCACAGGTACGTCAAAAGCTCGGGTATTACACTTAAATTCTCTTGGCTGCCTTTAATTTCTAAGCCAGGATTACGGTTATTCAATGGAGAAATTGGGGAGAATTGCACATTGATGTATGTAAAGGGCTTTTAAAGCTTTTCTCTGGGAGCAAAGGATAATACAGGCACTCGTGTGGGCTTCATCAGCGTCACTTCTGTAGCTTCTGCTTATTCCAGGAGCTCATGGGATGCTTGGAAAATGCGACCATACATTATGGAAAATAAACTCTCTCATTCTCAGACTTGGACAAGTATTTCAGCCTGATGGCTCTGTGAATATGAAGTTATTTCTTCTTGTTAGATCATATGTTTATGACATGCTTGAGTGGTTTTGGTATCATGGTTTAACTAGGACCAGAAGTTGGATGTATCAGATGTTGGAGAGGAGTTATGGCAGGAGCAGGACAGGTAGGAGGTGAAAAAGCTCACAGAGATACCTGTGCAATGACTACCTACCTTCTCAGTATAAAGAAAGGAAAAACATAGAATTGAGATCCGCATCTAGTGCTCCAGGTAGAGGAACCAGTTGTACCCTGGCAGTCAAACCCTCTTCATCAATGGTCCAAGGCCTCCTGGAGTGTAGAGCACCACAAACGCTTTTCTGTGTGTGTCCTCTGAGGCAGCAGAGTCACAACATGACTAAGGTTGCACCTCTGGAAACAAGACTTGATTTAAAAAGAATAAATATTCATGAAGCAGACAGTGACTGCTTATCAGCATCTCCAGTCCATTTTACATCACCTTCAACCTCGCAGTATCCAGTTCTCTCACCCCTTACTAAGCAGACCAGCTTTGCCTGTGGAGAACCTGCTGCCCCTACCTGTGTTGGTTCCCTCTGTGACCCTGTTCTCTACCATCTACAGCCATTCATTCTGCTCATCAATGGCAGCGATTGAGTTGCCACCGAGAAATGCTATCAGAACCCTTGCTTTTGAAGAGGGCTTCCAATCAACCTCCGTATTGACTTTCAGAAGATATCTGCACTGTCCTATTGGAAACTGGATTATGGGATTATTCTGCTACTGATTGTGTTTCAAAACTGCAATTAATGCATCTGAATAGTGGACTGACAGGCCTAAAAACTGAAGTCCTCTCTTTTCTCCTCAAGACAGATAGACCACAGGCAGCTTCTATCCCACCATCTAGCAATGTGCCTCAGCACTGGGTAAGAAGTTTTTTGCCAAGCTTCTTTGAGCAGCCCAGGAGCCCAAGTTCCCATTTTTAATTTGTTTTCATGTAATCATAAAATGGTTTGGGTGGGAAGGGACGTTTCAAGCTAATCTAGTGCAACCCCCCTGCAGGGAGCAGGGCCATCTGCAACTAGAGCAGGTTGCTCAGAGCCCCGGCCAACCTCACCTGCAGTGGTGCCAGGGATGGGGCAGCGACCACCTCTCTGGGCAACCTGGGACACGGGCTCATCACCCTCAGCATCAAAAATTCCTTCCTTCTCTCTAGTCTAAATCTCCCATCTTCTAGTTTCAAACCATCCCCCCTTGTCCTGTCCCAACAGGCCCTGCTCAAAAGTCTGTCCCCAGCTTTCTGGCAGGCCCCTTGAAGTCCTGCAAGGCCACCAGAAGGTCTCCCTGGAGCCTTCTCTTCTCCAGGCTGAACAAGCCCAACTCTCCCAGCCTGGCCTCCCAGCAGAGGGCTTCCAGCCCTCCCATCATTGCTGGGGCCTCCTGTGGCCCCGCTCCACCAGGTCCATGTCTCTGCTGTGCTGAGGACTCCAGAGCTGCCCCAGCACTGCAGGGGGGGGTTTTGACTTAGGCTGGTGTCATTGGTCCTCTTGCCTAGGCCTAGACTACGGGTGTGACCCACTGTCCACACTATGGGAGAGGAGAAAGTGAATGAGGTGTCCGGGTTTAGCACTTGGAACTGATGGCACTCAATCCTTAGGAAGCTTGGGTTCTCTCTCTGTAGATAATGCTTGACCCATGTCTCAGTAGTCTACCTACTGCAGAGAACAGTGTCTAATCCATCAGCGCAGCATCCCAGCCATGCTGCACATGTGCCCTTGGACTTCCATCCTCTTGGACATCCCAGCGCGCACACACGTAGGCTGCGATTTCTCAGTCTGACTGTGCTTTTCCATTCCCACAGTAACTCCAGAGAGACCGGAGCCCATCAAAGGCAGGAGTGGTTATGCCTTGTGACATCTCTGTGATCTAGCTATCATTAGCCATTCTTCCTCTCCAGAATGAAACCAGCAAAGAGGATTCAAATGATTTGCCTCTAGCCAGGGTTAAAATGTATGAGATTAAAAGTGAAACATCTTCAATAATAGCAGTGAAGCTCCTAGTATCTTTGGTTTTAATGAAGTTTCTTTTCCTTTGCACCTTTTCAGGACTTTTATCCTTTGAAGCTCGTTCTCTGGATGGGTTGATAGCCTCACCGACCTCTTCTCCCTTTGCAGAAATAGCTACGAGGTGTGTAAGGAAACAGCGGATTGGTTGCTTGCCCGAACTGTCCAGCGCCCAAAGACAGCCATCGTCTGCGGCTCCGGACTGGGGGGTCTGGCCAATGTGTTGGATAACAAGGTGGTGTTTCCATATGAGGACATCCCTCACTTCCCACGGAGCACAGGTTAGCACAGCCCAGGGCATGAGCTCCTCCTGTCTGAGGTCCTCTTAGTGAGCTCCTCTTAGTGGGTCCAGAGGAGGGCCACAAAAACGGTCAGAGGTCTGGAGCTCCTCTCCTATGAGGCCAGGCTGAGAGAGTTGGTGTTGTTCAGCCTGGAGAACAGAAGGCTCCAAGAAGACCTTCTTGTCGCCTTGCAGTATCTGAAGGGGGCCTACAAGAAAGCTGGGGAGGGACCTTTTTACAAGGGTTTGCAGTGATAGGATGAGGAGCAATGGTTTTAAAATAGAGAAGGGTAGATGTAGATTAGACAGAACAGGTTGCCCAGAGAGGTGGTGGAAGCCCCATCCCTGGAGATGTTCAAGGCCAGGCTTGATGGAGCTCTGAGCAACCAGATCTAGTTAGAGACATCCGTGCTCCCTGCAGGTGGGCTGGACTAGATGTCCCTGGAAAGGTCCCTTCCAACCCAAACCATTCTGTGAGCATCCCAACCATCAGCAGCCTTAGAGAGGTAACTCCAGGCAACGTGCACCACTTGGCATTGATTTGCAAACCAGTCCTTCAGCGGTGAAATGTGCTCACAGTTAAAAAAAAATTCCCTATTTCTGTGTGATGATGGTTTCCGACTTTCAGCTCCCGGTTTCGCAGTGCTTGGCCCTGCTGTAACGTGTAATTGACTGACAAACCCGTCTCAAGTCAGCAACCTCAAGACCTGTAGCTCAAGTGACAATTGATTAATTCCCAGTTACAGGGCATGCTGGCAGACTGGTGTTTGGGGAGCTGAATGGGCAGCCCTGCGTGTGTATGCAGGGACGCTTCCACCTTTATGAAGGATACTCCGTCAGCACGGTGAGTTCTCCTTAAAATCTTTCAAAGATTTAGATTGGGAACAAGAAGGAAATTCTTTGCTCTGAGGGAGGTGAGACCCTGGCACAGGTTGCCCAGGGAAGCTGTGGATGCTCCATCCCTGGAGGTGTTCAGGACCAGGTTGGACAGAGCTTTGAGCAACCTGCTCTAGTGGGAGGTGTCCCCATGGCAGGGGGTTGGAACGAGATGATCTCTGAGGTCCTTTCCAACCCATTCCATGATTCTGTGGTTATTCACATAGAAGGACATCGTGTAAAAGGTGCTGAAGTGGCTGCTTGCTTTGATAGCTGGCTGTGGGAGGTTAGCTCTTGTCGTGAACTGATGTGGCTCTTGTGGTGAATCTTGCTTCAATTTTTAGATTTCTCCCCCAAAAACTAAAACTGGGAGTTCGAACGGAGGTAGTCAGCTACTGCCGGGGGAAGCTGCTGCTGCGCTGCCACACAAAGTGGCTGGCCCTGCTGTGATGCAAGGGAATACATCGTGTATTTTCATATTATATGAAGTATAAGATGAATATCAGATTTTTTTAAAATAATACCATCTATTACACGAGGCAGATTGATTTCCTTGCTTTAACTTGGGCATTTTAAGCGTGATTTAAATCGGCAGCCAGAAAACTTGGAGCAATAAGAAAAAATCTTTTAATCTTGTTTTAAATCTTTATGGTTCCCAGCTTTTCCTTTTTTCCTCCTAGAAGAAATTCCCTGGCTAGTGCAACTCGATGTCTTCTTCCAGTTAACACAGAAATTTGCCAATATTTGTGTTTATATTCCCCGTGTTTGCACACATCTGTCAGAAAACACCAACAATATTTATTTATTTACTGGCTGACAATGTTTGTGTTTTATTTGGAGAGCTTTGAGGTTTTTCTTGTGGCGAGCTCAGTTTCTGTTTGCCTATAAACTGTAATCCTTGGCATCACTCAAATTCTTACACAAAACCAGCTATTTTAAGTGCACTTGATAGGAAACTAGGTTTATCCAGACATGTTTATTACAATTAATTCCTTAAAGTGGTGTCCACAGCTAGGAATTATTTTGCTCAAAGCTTCTTTGGCATTTTAGAGGTAGCAGATATATTCCAAATCCTCCTCAAAATGAAACTTAATGTTTTTTTTCTGTCCAATTCCCAATTGTTCCTGAACTTTGGATGAGCAGGTCACTGAAGAGAACTACCGTGAATGAAAGGAATATAATCTCTCTGCTTCTGTAAAATGCATTGTTGCTGAAAAAAGCTGGTTTATCAATTACACTCTGTAAGCGGTTACGTCAATCAGCGCAGGGGTTTGGGCTCCACGAGACCTTGGCAGCGGGGAAAAATTATCTGCTTGTTCTTTGTGCCACGTTTATTTGGCCTCGGTGCAACTGTAGGAGGTGTGGGCTCAAAGTTTAATGGCCTTCGTGTCAAGATTAGGTTTTCATCTGTTTAAAAGCTGTTAAAATTGTTTCTGTTTAAATGAGAGGGATATTTAAAATGGGAGAAAAGGTTGTTTTGTCATTTTGTAGCCTCACACGGACCTTCCTCTGCATCATGTCATCGAATTGCGATGCTACAAATGTAGTAGTAGAAGATCTCTACTAATTGTGATACTCTTTCCATATATGCCCTTGGTTCCTGCAGGTCACCTTTCCCATCAGGGTCTTCTTTCTCCTGGGGGTGGAGATCTTGATTGTCACAAATGCTGCTGGGGGACTGAATCCCCACTTCCAAGTTGGGGACATCATGTTCATCAGAGACCACATCAGCATGTTGGGCTTGGGAGGGCAGAATCCACTGCGGGGACCGAATGACGAGAGGTAAGAAGGCAGCAGCTCCATGTTATTGATTCATCCTCCCCCCAGTCACAGGACTGCTGGTTGAGCCCACTAGTAAATATTTGCAGAGAGGTAGAGTTTGGCTCCAGGTACCCCTGAGGGAAGAGTTGAAGCAAGAGCTGTGTGCTGTGCCACCAGCCCTGCCTTCCCCAAACACCCTTCCTTGGCTGTTGCTTGCTCCTACAAGCCTATGAGGAGTTTATACACAAACCTCCAGAATGTTTTGCGTTATAAAAGTTGGCTTCTGATTGTTCTGATGTGGCCAGCCAAACCTTCTGCTAGAGAGACCTGCTGCTGTCTCCTTGTCAGTCCCTATCTCTGCTAGTTCCTCTTAATTGAGCAATCTGGTCAACTGCAGCGTCTCCAGCCTGCATCGATCACCAGCTGTTCCTGGTGTGATGGACCTGCTAAAACGGGTGCCAGGCAATAAGTAGATAGCAGAGAAGAGAGAAAACCTCTAAATCTCCTGATAACCACCCTTGTATCGCCCTTGTATCATCATGGAATGGTTTGAGTTGGAAGGCACCTTCAAAGCTCATCTAGTCCAACCCCCCTGCAGGGAGCAGGGACATCTGCAACTAGAGCAGGACCCTGTGGTCCCACAGAGGGGTTGTAACACAGCCTCACCCCTGGGCTGCTGTTGCCACCAGACAGAGTTGCTTTGTGCAGGAGGTTGGCCTGATGACCTCGAGGTCCCTTCCAAGCTGAATTATTCTATGCTCCTAAAACCCTTCCAGGGCAGTGTCAGACTGGTAGGGCGGAAGGCAACCAGCATCAGCAAGGTCATAGCGCTGGGAGGGGATGTGCCAGATGGACCCATGTTTACAGAAAGAAACTCTTTGGCTGTCAAACGGGGCTAAAAGGGTGGTGAGGACACATCCAGTGGGGATTTAGGTTGAGTGAAGGAGAGCACGTTGGTTGTCAGGAAAGTCAACATGGAAGCAGTGAAGATCCAGGGCTGTCTGAGCCTTATGGCAGGGAAGAGAGGCTGGATTGTGGTAAGAAGTTAACATTGGTAAGAATTCTTTCCTAACCAAGCCGGCAGGAGAGAAGCCAGGTGAAAGCCAAGAGGCCAGGTAACGGAGGTGATGGAGGTGGTAGTTTATGAGCAAAGAGTGAGTTCAGATAACATGAGGGTTAAGTTCATTGTTGGGTTGGTACCTTCATCTTGAACAAAGGACATGTTTGCAGGACAGGCAGCTGGACTGTCCTGGGGTCTTTCCAAAAAAGCAAGTTCTGGCTTGAGTAAGGTGGTCTTCCTGGCTTTCAGTCACAGTCCTTCCTGATGCAACGCCAGACTTGGCTCCTGCTTCTGAAGAAATCTGAAAGGTGCTAGCAACCGCCTCGGGAGAAATAAACACTGGCAAGAGGACAGCGCCCATCTGANGACTGCCTCGGGAGAAATAAACACTGTGCTGCGATTCAAGCGGCAAGAGGACAGCGCCCATCTGAAGCGGAACACCTTTACATCTTCATAGGTATCGGTGTGGGTTGCAGGAAAGAATGGTCAAAAGCACAGAGGCCCCATGGAGGAGTGATTAAAGCTCTCTGCACTTGCATCACCACTCAGGAACAGGAGGAGAAGCGCCAACCAAGCAATAACTTGATCTGGACACCATTCAAAGGCAGCCTGGCTGCCTCTGCCTCCCCAGCAGCTTCCTGGTGAAGACTGCAGTGCTCCGGGAGGTGACTTTCGTGCTGCCGACCAAGACATCAAAATGGGCAAAAGGTCTTGGTGAATCCGTTCGCCAAGCGTTGCAGAGCTTTGGCTGAGCAGGCTCCTCCTGAAACCAGGTCCTGCTCGGCTACTGGGGAGGATTTATCGAAGCGTAACAGAGTAAAACCAGAGGTGATGAAGTGATGTGGAAAAGGGCCGTGCTGCAGGAGTCTGAGGGTGGAATTGAATAAATGAGAGCTTGGCGTCCGCATTGCTGGCCATCCTTCAGGAAGGAGAAGCAGTTTTCGTGGTGATGAATACTTATTACCCGAGAGCAGATGGGAACAGTTCTTGTTTATTTAAAGGCTATTTAGTGTTTATAAGCATAAAATAAGGCACCTACTGCTCTAAACATCCAGCTGGAAGAACGTGTAAACAAGCAGGGGATTTCATAGGGGATTTCATAGCCTAGGTGGGGGACCTGATCTGCTTCTCCTGCACTGAGTTGGTGAACACAGCTGGGAGTTTCTCCGCATTTCTTCAGGAGCAGCACAGCAGCCTTTGCTATTGACTTCTGCTCTCCTTGATTCAGTAGCAGGGTTCACTCAGGAGCAGGGCTGAGCTGCTGTCTTCAGACTCAAAGCAAGCGAGAGGCTTGGCCTTGAAGCACAAGATGAGGGCTACCTAAAAGATGGCCCTGGAGCTCCAACATGTGCTACTCTCCCCATTTCTCTGCAAGGGAGGACACCTGGAATGGGGTGCCGTTGCCTAAACATAGATATCTAATGCCATCTGACACTGCTGAGTATCCTATACCTGTTCTCTGGGGCTGGCAGGTGCAACATGAGACCTACAGGATGTGTGCACACTCTGGATGGGCAGCTGATGGACAGGCAGAACCTCCTGGGGCTTCTCCAATGGGCAACTGAATGGCACTTCTGCCCTAGGAGTGTCCAAGCCTATGCTGTGCTAGGAATGAATGTGGAAGTGGATGCTCTTTCCTAGGATGTACTTTCTGACCAGCAAGCTTTGTTCATCTACCTTCCCAGCAAAGTCATTCCCTGAGGCCCTTCAAGCTGGTCTCATGGAGAAAGTAAAGGGGAATGACTCAAATCTCACATGACTTGTCCAGTGCATCCAACTCTACTTCTGCTTCAAGCATGTGGGTGTCAACATGTGACAAGGAGACCCTTTGCTGTTGTGGCACAGGGCATCCCTGGCCAGCAGCCTGGTTTTGTAGCTGCCTGCTGCAGTGAGGCTTAAACATAGTGACTGATGCTCCGTCAGGCCCTGCTCAAACCCCCTCACTGGGGTGACCTTCAAGACTTGGTGCCACAGGGACCCTTTCTGCAGGAGCGAAGGGCAGCAGCTGTCTGGTGGACAATGTTTAAAAGACACCGTGCGCAGTTATTGGAGAGAGAGTAGAACTGGCCGTCAGTGCTCACCGGGGACAGGAGTCCTTGGAAAGACCATTCCAGAAGGATTCATGTGGTAGGAAGGAGGTGCTGGACCTTCCAACAGCCATGACCTCCGCACACTGAGTGTCTTGGGAGATTAGATCTAGTGGGAATGTCATGATGGGCAGAAGCATGATCAGGCTGGGATGAGACGGGCTGCATCCATGGCAGGTCTGCCCTTAACATTTCCCTTTTCTCCAAAGGATGAGCCTGACCCCTGAACTCTGATGGAAGGAAGGTAGCAGGAGCAACGTCCGCATGGCTCTGCCCTTTACTGCCTTGCAGGTTTGGAGAGCGGTTTCCCTGCATGTCAGATGCTTATGAACAAGACCTGCTGGGCCTGGCAAAGGAGAGCGCGCAGGAGCTGGGCTTCCTGAGCTTCGTCCGAGAAGGAGTCTACTGTCTGATGCCTGGTCCCTCCTACGAAACCATTGCCGAGTGCCGCATGCTCCAGGCCCTGGGAGGGGACGCTGTGGGTAAGCTGGGATGGTAGGGTTGACCAGGCACATGGATGAAACTGTTCCTTCTACTCAAGGCTGACTTTCTTCAGGCTCTGACTAAGCCCCCTGGGTCTGGAGAAGTGAGCTCTGTGTGTTTCTCCAGGGGCTTAGTGCAGCTCCTGGGATGGATCTGCAGAAAGTCTCGGCCCAGGACGGGGATCCCGACACAATGTTGTGGTTATTTCCCAAAGGCAAATCTCCCACACTCAGACGGCTCGATGTCAGCAGGACTGAGTGGGACCCAACCAGAAGTTCAGTACTTCTCTATTAGTTTTCAAATTCTGACACTAAGGATTTTCAATGTGCCTCTTCTGTACGAAGCAGCCCTCCATAAGAGTCTTGACTGTGTAGAGATGGTAGTTATGAAAGCTTTCCCAACTGTGTATAAGGATGGTTTGGGGCTGGAAGGGACCTTTAAAGCTCATCTTGTCCAAGCCCCGGCAGGGAGCAGGGACATCTGCAACTAGAGCAGGTTGCTCAGAGCCCCGGCCAACCTCACCTGCAATGGTGCCAGGGATGGGGAACTGACCACCAAAATTTCTTCCTTCTCTCTGGTCTAGATCTCCCTCTTTTCATTTCAAACCATCCCCCCTTGTCCTGTCCCAACAGGCCCTGCTCAAAAGTCTGTCCCCAGCTTTCTGACAGGCCCCTTGAAGTCCTGCAAGGCCACCAGAAGGTCTTCTTGGAGCCTTCTCTTCTCCAGGCTGCACAAGCCCAGCTCTCTCAGCCTGGCCTCCCAGCAGAGGGCTTCCAGCCTTCAGATAATTTGTGGTCTCCTCTGGACCTGCTCTGACAAGTCCATGGTCCATATGCTTCCTCCAGGGAAGTGTGTTCATTAATACCCGCAGATCCCCTGCGTGTGAGGAAAGGAGCTCGGCTTCCCACAAAGCCTTTTTTCTTTGCAGTAGCTTTTTCAGCCGAGGAAGAGAAGCGCCAAATGACACAGCACATCAGGACTTCTCTTAACAGGGCTGCAAGGAGTCTGACACGTCTTGGGAGGAGAGACGTCGTGTGCAGGAGTCAGCGGTGGGAGGTTTTTTGTGCTGAGAGGGTTGTAACTCTAGTGCTACAGCCTTTAACTGTTACAGAGCTCAGAAAAAGCTTGGGGGGGTGAGACGAGGGCATGCGCTGAAGGTAGGATGAAGGTTTGTAGCCTTGGAGAGACCTTGTTTTAGTGTGAATCCTGACTCATCCTGGTCTTTTCCTACCGTAGGCATGAGCACTGTCCCAGAAGTAATTGTAGCCAGGCACTGTGGCCTCCGAGTCCTTGGGATCTCCCTCATCACCAACAAAGCGGTGATGAGCTACGACAGTCACGAGAAAGCCAACCACGAGGAAGTGCTGCGCATCTCAGTGGTCCGGGCTGAAGCCCTGCAGACGCTGGTCACGCACCTCCTTGGCAAGCTGGGGGAAAGCACAAACTGTCCATGACCTCCAGCTGTTTATCATTCATACCGTGACGTGTGGGCACCAGCAAGTGCTGGGGGAGAGCTGTTGGTGAGACTGTCCCCTTCTGCTCTCCTGATTTTGAGTAGACCTCCTGACCTTTGTCCCTGGGCTTTAGCTGGTCAGGCGCAGAGGTTTGCTTTAAGTTTTGCCAGAATGATCCCCTTGTTAGCAGCCAGTGACTGGTGGTTCCTGGCACTTAACCAGGGTCTGACCTCTGGCAGTTCCCCAAGCCCATGTGTCAGCAATGAGCTTTCCGTGGAGCTCCCTCTCATTCTGCTGCAGAGGGTTTGGTGATTCTCACCTCCAGCCCCGAGTCTCTGCTCCCCTCTTGCAGTGAGCCCCTACACCAGGAGCCAGGTCAAGAGCTGGTGGCAGGGCTTGGTGCCTGCTGCAGGTGCTTCACTGGGGCCTGATCTGAAGCCACAAAAAGACTCCAGAGTTTTGGGTGAGGACCTAGATACAAGCGATGCTGCGGAGCAAGTGAACTGCAATTGATTTTACAGCTTGGAAAGCCACCACATCCCCATGCGTGGGGTGGTGTTCCTTTGCCATCCCAGAAGGTCGCCCCAGAAAGCCTTCTCTTGGCCCACTTCTTGGCTCTTCATGACCAGCTGCAGGGCTCAGTAGCTGTTGGCTACGATGCAGGATGCCCCCAGCACCCCTTCATGCCTCTGCTCTGTTTCCAGCCTTGAATCATGGCTGTCCTATTAAATGGGGGGTGAAAGAGCAGCTCAGGTATGAGGCATGGTGTGTCCATGCATGGTGTCCATCCAGATCCAGCTCTGCCTGGTTTTGTTCCTTCTGTTCCTGGACGTCTCCGAGATCAGCAGCTTGAGCCACTTGCACTGGAGACCAGTGACCTTTTGGGTTCCCAAGATAGAGATCAGCTTGAGCCAGTGTTTCACCCCAGCTTTGCCCTGCAGCAGATGTAGGAGCACCGACAGTTTGTGGTGTTTAGTGATGTGAAATTACAGAGGAAATTATTTTGGAAGAGGTGTGATACTCGTCTGACTTTCCTGGTCCTCCCCCATGAAGAAATTGAGCCTAGCAGTGAGAAAAAGGACAAACAGGAGGAGCCACCACGCTCTCTTGTACCAGCATGCCGAGGGTCTGTCAAGGAAGGGTGACTGTTCACTAGAACAGTGCATTATTTATTGTTCCTCAAAGGTCAAGCTGAGCTGCGGATGCAGCTGGATGTGAAACAGTGACTGTAATTATTAGGTAACCTTTATCCCTTCATTTATCTTGGAGTTCTCTGCAAAGCCCATCACTGTCACAGCTAAATGTTCTCAGTTGACATGCTGGTCTGAACCGAAGACACCCAGCTGGTTGTGGAGAGCTCCCAGTCTGCCTTCCTAAATTTAGCTGATGGGTTGTTTACTGCTGATGCTTGCCCTCCATCACAGCCTTCAGCCTTCTGTGACATTTCTTCAGCTCTGGCTGCAAAAGGACCTTGTGGCCTGATGAATTTTTGGTGGTTTTTTTTTTCCAGATAGGTATTCACTTGAAGCTCTCCATGCTGCGATTACTGGTGTCAACTGCTGTATGACTGGTGCAGATGTTGCCACCAGGAGGAACAGGTTGTGGCATGAAGATTTTTCCATGAAATGGTTCTTCAGGTGTAGGGGAGATGTTGGAGTGGCCACCTTGTCCCCTTCCCTTCTCCTGAGCAGGGTTACATGTGGTTAGTCCTGAAGAGTATGAGCCTGGCCTGGTCGTGAGGACTTCTGGAGGGGGAGGATTTGTTGTGCTACTAGCCAAGTTACTCATTCAGCAGCTCCTGGGACTTGGAGGAGCCCTCTGAGACAGCAGCTCTGTCTCAGGTGAGTCTGCCTGCCAAGACCAGCCTCAGGGACCAGCTCTGGTGGGAATATGCAAGGGAAAAGAGACTCCACAGTCTCTTGCCTTTTCAGGTCTAGCAGGAACCAAATGCTCACGGACAATAGCAGTGAAATAGGAGAGGTGGCAGATGTGCGGAGCAAGAAGGACCCACTTCTACCTGCTCCCTTGTCAGCCTTGTTCCAGGGCAGAGAGAGCGCAGATCCTTTCCCCTGCCTAGAAAACAGCGCTTCACATTCATCCAATTAATCCTTGGTAAATAAAGTCTCTCAAGTGTGAGGGGAAGGCAGCTGTGCCGCTGGAGAGCCGCCGGAGTCGCGGGGCTGGGATTGCAGCGGACTCCATGAATTCATCGGAGCAATGCAAAGGGAAATATCCCCCAAACCTGCTGTCGAGCTGGTGCTTCTGGAGCCAGGCTGGAGAGGATGAGGAGGAGCTTGGGGGCAGCACCTGCTGGGGCTGCTCCTCCTTCCAGCTGCACTGGGGGAAGAGCGTGAAAGCCCTGCTGTGCACCTCCACGCAGCTCCAACAATTCAAAGTTCAATCTGAAAAGCAGCGTGCAGCTCAACCTGTGTCCTTTTCTTTTTTAAAGCAGTATCTTCTAAGTAGCGTTTGAGTCCTTGAACAGTTGGAGGCTCTTTCCTGCTGTCCAAGGTTGATAGAAATGTCTCCAACTCTGCATGAATGTCCTGATTTTGGTCCCTGTAAATCATAGAATGGTTTGGGTTGGGAGAGACCTTAAAGATCATCTAGTTCTGAGCCCCCTGCCATGGCAGGGACACCTCCCACTAGAGCAGGTTGCTCAAAGCCCCGTCCAACCTGGCCTTGAACACCTCCAGGGATGAAGCATCCATAACTTATATGACAAGAGGGAAGATGCCCTGGGCACTTGGGAAGGGATCTTGCTCATACTTCGGAGAAGAGAGGGGAAATACAGCAAACAAATGGGCTTGCCTTGGTGTGAAGACACTTTTAATTGAATTTTGGGTTGTTTTTTTTACTGCTGGTGAGTTTTAAAAGGCTCACATAAAATGGGGAGGGGAATAAAACCTGCTGTGATCTTGAAAACAGTGTTTCTGTTTGCTGTGCCGATACCACGGGTTAGAAGGGAAGGAGCTGTTCAGCTGTACCCCCTGCATCCAACCTCCTGGGCTGGAGGACAGCCCTGAGGGCCGGAGCTCAAACCTCAGGATCAGCAGAACCATCTTTTGACCAGCATTTTGCACAATTTTTCTCACTGATCCTCCTGGACTAAAGAACTCTGGGGAAAAATACCTAGAGCCAAAGGACCTCAAATGACTTTTGAGCAGCTGCGAGGTATGATGGGCTGTGGTGGTGTGAGTGCAGGCAGTGGTAGAGTCGTGGAATTGTTTAGGTTGGAGAAGACCTTTAAGATACGTTGAGTCCAACTGGATCATCTTTGCGGGAGGCATGATGTGGTTTCCTTGATGCTGTGTCTTTCATTTGGTGCTCTTAGTGCTTTCCAGCAACATCCCTGGCTGAAATGAGAAGATCATAAGATGACCTCGGCTTTCTTCCAGTCCTGTGCTTGGTGCCTCTCACCTACTGCTGCAACTGGGGCTGTTATGGCCAGAGGGATAAGCTGCAAGATGCACGAAAAGCTAAAAGAACCCCTTGTAAGTGGAAAAAGAGCCCCAGATTATGAGCCTGGCTGTGGTTGCCAGTGAGCTCTGGTGCTGCCTGGTCCATGAATGCCACCAGCCCAGGCTGTCCGGTGCTGCTGTACCCAAGGGAGCCCTGTGTTAGTGCGGGCAGAGCTGGCACAGCTCCTCCCTTACTCTGTCCCAGCTGTGGTTTCATAACCACGTCTGGCCCATCCTTTGTTCCAGCCCTTGCCTTTTTCTTCCCCATCAATCCAGAGAAAACTTTTTTTGGATCTTGGGGTCCTGCTTCTTCCCTTCCCCTGGAGAAGATGGAGAGGTTCTATTGATGTCCTCATGTGTGATTCCCATGAGAGCGATGTCAAGAGGAACAATCTCTGATCCAGATGACCTTTGGAGGTCCCTTCCAGCCTAGAACATTCTGTGATTCTATACAACCCACGGCTGGACCGTATCCTGAGTTTTTAAATAGAGATCTTCACTATTATCTGAGAAACAGCCCTGCAGCCTTCCCCTCCAAAAAAAGATCCAACTGTGGGATCCACCCCCTTTCCTTTGCAAGGCTCGGTTTCCCGGACTCTCTTTTCCTGGAGATCTGCTGTTTGCACTCTTTTCTGCATCACAGTAAACAAAACAGCTTTGGAAAACCCTGTGCTCTGTGTCTCAGCTCAGCGCTGAACATACGCTCTGCCTTCAAGTTAGCAACATTCCCTCAGATATTTCTCTTTACTGAAGACCTGCGGTTGGATTCAGGGGTTTCTGCTTTTGTCATTTTGGGTTTGTTTTTGGTTTATTTTCCCCAAATCTTTAGGCCTTCACTGCAAGGATTTCATATGCTGTAAAGATTTAGACCCTTCCCTGCCAGGCTGAGGATGCAGAGCAGGGGGAGCGAGGCCGCGCGGGTCATGGCAGGGGCTTGTTGCCGAGTAAGCAGCACGATGATCTGTTGTTTCCAAAATCTGATGGTGCCTTCAGCAAGGAGCTGCTTTAAGAGCCAGGACCATCAGGAACCATCCAACCTGTTCTCCTGCAGAAGGACATCCCCCTCCTGCCACTGGCTATGCCTGGACACCCATGCTGGGAGCTGCTTTTAAACAGAACCATCACCACTTGCTTTCCTCTCTCAAACTCCATTTCTCCATCTTAGAAAACTCCTTCTGATGTAACGAGCCCTTCTTGCTTTGCAGAGGCCGCTCAAGGAAGCGTGTCCCCAGGGATGGCAGAGAGCAGGTTCAGGGCACTGCCAGTGCCCAGGTTTTCCTCCCAGGTTCCAACTTGGAGCAACCTTGAGTCTTCATCAGCAGAGAGGTCCTGGGGCAGAGTGGCTGTGCTGGGTTGTTGGCCCAGAATGGTCTGTGCTCTGGGCTGGGGCTCTGCTCCCTGGGGAGTGGGTGATGGAGCAGTGCTGGGGACCCAAGGTTCCCCTTTGCCCCCCAGCCCAGGCAGACGTGGGAGGACATCCCTAAACCCAGCCCCGTGGAGGCAGCAAGTGTCTGCTCTCAGCCCCCAGGAAAAATATCCTCTGGAAGGAGGGGATGGAAAAGCAGTGGGCTCTGCTGGAGGAAATGGTGCTCCAGTAAGAGGAAAAGGAAGCTTTTGGGGACTTCTTTCCAGGCCAAGCCCTGGGAAATGTGAGCTGAATTGTGTTGAGGCTTCATGTCCCAGCACCTGCCCCAGCTCCCCACGCTGTTAAACCCAGTCTTGGGGACCATGTCCTGGTGCTCAAGCCTGCTCCCCAAAGGGCCGTGGCCTCTGTGGTTTGTGGGGAGCACCTCGCACCCCTTTGTCTCCCCACCGAGAGGCACCAGCACGGCGCAGCTGCCTGCCACCCATTACGTCCCTGCTCTGCGAGTGGCTGAACTTTCCTGCTGCCTTCTCATCTTTAATTAAGCACTGCTATCAGCAGAGCCTTCTCGCTGCATCTGGATTATATTTTTTTTTTCTCTTGCCCCCCCTCCCCAGTAGCCATGGCAACGCTTCCCCTGGGCAGGCTGCGCTGGAGCCAGTGACAAACCCCACGTGTGGCTGTTTGTTTGGGCCTGGAAATTTCCCTGCCCTTTGGGAAAACTTGGGAAAAGAATAATCCCCGGGGAGCCATTGGGCAACAAGGGGAGCCGGGGTGAGAAGCGTCGTTGTTTGGGCTGAGTATCGCTCCCATCCCTCCAAGGAGACCTCCTCCAGCGAGGGGTGGCAAAGTCCACGGGTTCCTCGGTTCTTCCAGCAGATGGGCGCAGTGTTTGGGGTTTGTGCCCTCACCCCAGCCACGAGTCGTGGGTGATGGCCCTGCTGCGGCCATCGCGTGGTCTCCCAGGGGTGATGGTGGTGGTGGTGGTGGCACCGGGGACCGGTTGCACAGTCCCCAACCCGCTCCTCCTGCTGGGACCAGCAACTCTTGAGCCGTGAAGCTGCGATGAGAAGCCCAGCAAGGCAGGGATGCGGTGATGGAGCACAGGGATGCGGTGATGGAGCACAGGGATGCGGTGATGGAGCACAGGGGTGCGGTGATGGAGCACAGGGGTGCAGTGATGGAGCACAGGGATGCGGTGATGGGGCACAGGGATGTGGTGGTGGGACAGGGATGCGGTGACGGAGCACAGGGATGTGGTGACGGAGCACAGGGATGCGGTGACAGGGTACAAGGATGTGGTGACGTGGGTGAGGGCTGGGTGGCACAGGGAGGGATGCAGAGACTTGGGGAAGGGATGGAGGGACAGGCAGGAGGAGGGGACAGGGCAGGGCTAGCTGGCAGGACAGGGGCAGGTGACGTAGAGCAGGGGTAGGTGACAAGGCAGGGCCAAGTGGCAGGCTGCGGGCTGCCCCACACTGTGCCCGGTGCTGTCCTCGCCGGTCCCGGTGTCCCGTCGTCCGGGGGTCGTTCCCCGCCGCGGTGCCGGTGTCCGTGTGCCCCGGTGTCCCCGTTCCCCCGTTGTCGTCGTCGTGTCGTGTCCCACCCCCCCGCAGTGCCGGTGTCCCGGTATCCCTGTCTC